>JAWPEG010000011.1:104371069-104392562 GCA_035771395.1 Myotis vivesi
CAAGAACCTACAACCAAGATTACTTTATCCAGCAAAGCTATCATTCAGAAGTGAAGGTCAGATAAAGAGCTTCACAGATAAGGCAAAGCTAAAGGAGTTCATCACCACCAAACCAGTATTATATGAAATGCTGAAAGGTATTCTTTATTCTTTCTTTCTTTATTTATTTTTTTAAAATATATTTTATTGAATTTTTACAGAGAAGAAGGGAGAGGGATAGAGAGCTAGAAACATCGATGAGAGAGATCGATCAGCTGCCTCCTGCACAGCCCCCAGTAGGGATGTGCCCGCAACCCAGGTACATGCCCTTGACCGGAATCAAACCTGGGACCCTTGAGTCCGCAGGATGACGCTCTATCCACTGAGCCAAACCGGTTCGGCTGAAAGGTATTCTTTATTTTTTATTTTTATTTTTTTAAATATATTTCATTGATTTTTCACAGAGAGGAAGGGAGAGAGATAGAGAGTCAGAAAGATCGATGAGTGAGAAACATCGATCAGCTGCCTCCTGCACATCCCCCACCGGGGATATGCCCGCAACCCAGGTACATGCCCTTGACCGGAATCGAACCCGGGACCTCTCAGTCCGCAGGCCTACGCTCTATCCACTGAGCCAAACCGGTTTCGGCTGAAAGGTATTCTTTAAAAAGAGGAAGAAGAAGAAAAAGGTAAAGATACAAATTATGAACAACAAATACACATCTATCAACAAGTGAATCTAAAAATCAAGTGAATAAATAATCTGATGAACAGTATGAACTGGTGATTATAATAGAATCAGGGACATAGAAAGGGAATGGACTAACTATGCTTTGGGGGGGGGAGAAATGGGTGTGGGGGTTGTGGGAAGAGACTGGACAATAATCGTGCACCTATGGATGAGGACAGTGGGTGGGGAGTGAGGGCTGAGGGAGGGGTGGGAACTGGGTGGAGGGGAGTTATGGGGCGGAAAAAGAGGAACAAATGTAATAATCTGAAAAATAAAGATTTAATTAAAAAAATAAATAAAACCTCTTATGATTTTTATCAGAAAAAAAAAAGAAAATGCTGATCCTTCCCTGTTCCACTGTTAAAGGGATGCGTTAAAACCATCGCTAAGCTAACCAGAAGTGGTACTTACCAAAGTCAAACTTACCAACCGTGAGGTGTCGTCCTCCTTCACATGCCTCATAAGTCTCATTAAGTGCTAATGAATCTTCCACGGAGAACACTTATGTCCAACTAACTGCCTGCTTTTCATGCCACTTAAAAATGACATCATAATTTCCACTAATATGCCAGAAGCTGCCATGGAGAGTGAAGACATTCCTGACTTTGATTTTTAAGGGTTAATTCTGTGTCACTAAGTGACGTACCCGTTGCTGAATGGGCCAGGGCTTCGTGATGGCAGAGAGGTCACACGCGGTCATCAGCATCGCCCTGCAGGGGGGAGGGGGAGGGGAGAAGACCAGCAGCCCCGTTAGCTCTGAGCAGCACCTGCCCTCAGCAACAGCTCCCACCGAAAGGCGAAGTCAAACCCTCTACCCAGGAACGGCAGTTTATAACGATGAAGAAACAGGATTTACACAGAAATGTGGCTGATCCCAGTGGAACAGAGGGTCACTGTTTTGGTTACCCAGTGAAAGACTGGAATTTTCCCTAAAACCACCTCTGTTAGCCCCAGAGGGCAAAAGAGAGAAATCATTGCCATTGGGCAAATCATGCCCTTTATATCATTATTTCCACCTGGGTATTACATTCTTAGTGATCACGTGAAGAAAACACACTGATGACTAATGAATAGCCATTGAATGGCTACAATACTACTGCAACACACCACTCTGGCAACACACCCCACTGGCAACAAACCCCACAGGCACACACCCCACAAGCAAACACCCCACTTGCACACACCCCACTGGCAGCACACCCCAATGGCAAACCCGACTTGAAGCACCTCCGACTGTAAACACACTCTACTGGTCACACAGACTACCATAACACATCATACTGTGACACAGCATACTGAAACACATCCTACTGTGACATAACCTACTGTGACACACATACTGATCACACAACCTACTGGTCACACAGCCTACTGTGACACATCATACTGTGACATATCCTACTGTGACACAGACTACTGTGAAACAGCCGATTGGTCACAAAACCAACAGGTAACACAGGCTACTGTGACAGCCTACGGTGACACATCCTACTGATCACACAGCCTATTGGTCATACAGCGTAATCTGACACAGCCTACTGTAACACAGCCTACAATGACAAAGCCAACTGTAACAGAGCCTGCTGTGACATAGCCTACAGGTTACAGAACCAACTGGTCATAGCCTACTGTGACACAGCCTACAGTGACACATCCTACTGTGACATATTCTACTGTGACACAGCCTACTGGTCACATAGCCAACTGTGACACAGCCTATTATAACATAGACTATTGGTCACACAGACTACTGGTCACAGCCTACTGTGACACAGCCTACTGGTCACACAGCCTACTGTGACATAACCTAATATGACACAGCATACTGTTCACACAGCATACTGAGATATCCTATTGTGACACAGCCTACAGGTCACAATTCTACTGTGACATCTTAATGTAACAGCCTATTGGTCACAAAGCCTACTGGTCACAGCGCATACTGGTCACACAGCCTACTGACACATATCCTATTGGACGGCCTACTGGTCATAATTCTACTGTGAAAGATCCTAATGTGACACAGCCTATTGGTCACAAAGCAAACTGTGACAGATACTACTGGTCACACAACCTACTGGTCACACAACCTAGTGTAACGCAGCTTACTGTAACACAGCCTACTGTGACACAGCCAATTGGTCACACAGGCAACAGTGACAGAGTCTACTGTAACACAGCCTACTATGAAACAGGCTAATGGTCACAGAGCCAACTGAGACATATACTACTGTAACACAGCCTACTGGTCACACAGCCTACTGTGACACAGCCTAGAGGTCACACAGCCTACTGTGACAGAGCCTAAAAATCACACAGCCTACTGTGACACATCCTACTGGTCACTCAGAATACTGTGACAGAGCCTACTGGTCACACAACGTATTGTGACACAGCATACTGGTCATAATTATATTGTGACACATCCTACTGGGCAGACAGCCTACTGGGAAATATTCTACTGGGACACAGCCTACTGTTCACACATCCTACTGTAACATAAGCTACTGTGACACAGCCTTCTGGTCACACAGCCTACTGTGACAAAGCCTGTAATATATCCTACTGTAACACAGCCTACTGGTGACACAGTGTACTGTGACACAGCCTACTGTTCACACAGTCTACTGTGACATATCCTACTTTGACACAGCCTACAGTTCACAGAGCCTACTGTGACATATCCTATTGTGACACAATCTACTAGTCAAAATTCTACTGTGACACAGCCTACTGGTCACACAGCCTATTGTGACAAAGCCTACTGTGATATATCCTACTGTGACACAGGCAACTGGTCACACAGCTTACTGTGACAAATCCTACTAAGACACAGCCTACTGGTCACACAGCCTACTGTGACACAGCCTAAAGGTCACACAGTCTATTGTGACACAGTCTACTGGTTACACAGCCTACAGTGACAGAGCCTAACGGTGACACAACCTACTGTGAGAAAGCCTACTATGATATATCCTACTGTGACACAACCTAATGGTCACATATCCTACTGTGACACAGCCTACTGGTCACACAGTCTACTGTGACACTTTACTGGTCACACAGCCTACTGTGAAATATCCTACTGTGAAATTGCCTAGTGGTCACACAGCCAACTGTGAATATCCTATTGTGAAACAGGATACTGGTCACAATTCTACTGTGACAAATGCTAGGTCAAACAGCTTACTGTGACAAAACCTACTGTGATATATCCAACTATGACACAGCCTACTGGTCACACAGCCTACTGGTCACCCAGCCTACTGTGACAAAGTCTACGGTGAAATATCCTATGTTGACACAGCCTTCGGGTCACACTGCTAACTGTGACTCAGCCAACTGTTCACACAGCCTACTGTGACATATGCTATGGTGACACAGCTTACTGGTCACAATTTTACTGTGACAAATCCTAATGAGACACAGCCTCCTGTTCTCACAGCCTACTATGACACAGCCGACTGTGACACGACCTACATTGACACGGCCTACTGGTCAAACAGCATACTGTCATATATCCTACTGTGACACAGCTTAGTAGTAACAATACTACTGTGACACATCCTGCTGTGACACAGCCTAGAGGTCACACATCCTACTGTGACACTGCCCACTGGTCACACAGCCTACTATGACATATCCTATTGTGACACAGCCTACTGGTCACAATTCTACTGTGAGAAAGGCTAGGTAACGCAGCCTACTGTGACAAAGCCTACTGTGATATATCCTACTGTGACTAAGCCTACTGGTTACACATCCTACTGTGACATATCCTACTATGACATAGCCTACTGGTCACATGCCCTCCTAATCACACAGCCTAAGGTGACAGAGCCTACTGTTCACACAGCCTACTGTGACACATCCTCATGTGACACAGCCTATTCACTCAGCCTACTGTGACACAGCCTACTGTGACATATCCTACTTTGACACATCCTTGTGGTCAAAAAGCCTATTGTGACATCCTATTGTGACAATGCCTCCCGGTCACAATTCTACTGTGACAAAGTCTACGGGTCACACAGCCTACTGTGACAAACCCAACTGTGATATAGCCTACTCTGACACAGGCAACTGGTCGCAGAGCATACTGTGACATATCCTATTGTGACACAGCAAAGAGGACACACAGCCTACTGTGACAGGGTCTAAGGGTCACACAGCCTACTGTGACGCAGTCTACTGGTCACACAGCCTATTGTGACAGAGCCTACTGGTCACACAACCTACTCTGACACAGCCTACTGGTCACAATTCTACTGTGACAAACCCTACTCTGACAGAGACTACCAGTCACCCATCCTACTGTGACAAAGCCCACTGTGATATATCCTTCTGTGACACTGCCTACTTGACACACAGCCTGCTGTGACACAGCCTAGTGTTCACCAAGTCTACTTTGACATATCTTATTGTGACACAGCCTAATGGTCACTAATCCTACTGAAATATATCTTACTGTAACAGGACCCACTGGTCACACAACCTACTGTGAATATCCTATTGTGACAAAGTCTACTGGTCACAATTCTACTGTGAAACAGCCTTCTGATCACACAGCCTACTGTGACTCAGCCTACTGTTCCCACAGCCTACTGTGACATATTGTATTGTGACACAGCCAAGAGGTCACAAAGCCTACTGTGACAGGGCCTAAGGGTCACACAGCCTATTGTGACGGTTTACTGGTCACATAGCCTAGTGGGACAGAGCCTATTGGTCACACAACATACTGTTACAGAGCCTACTGGTCACAATTGTACTGTGACACAGCCTTCTGGTACACAGACTACATTTGCAAAGCCTACAGTGATATATCTTACTGGGACACAGCCTACTGTGACACAGCCTACTGTTCACACATCCTACTGAAATATATCCTACTGTGACACTGCCCACTGGACACACAGCCCACTGTGACATATCCTACTGTGACACAGCCTATTGTTCACATCCTACTGAAATATATCCTATGTGACACTGCCCACTGGTCACACAACCTACTGTGACATAACATATTGTGACACAGGCTACTGGTCACAATACTACTGTGACACAGCCTACTGGTCACACAGCCTACTGTGAGAAAGCCTACTGTGATATATCCTACTGTAACACAGGCAACTGATCACACAGCCTACTGTGACATATCCTATTGTGATTCAGCCAAGAGGTCACACACGATACTGTGACATGGCCTAAGGGTCACACAGCCTATTGTGACGCAGTGTACTGGTCACACAGCCTACTGTAACAGAGCCTAAAAGTCACACAACCTACTCTGACACAGACTACTGATTACAATTCTACTGTGACAGACCCTACTCTGACACAGCCTACTGGTCAACCGCATACTGTGATAAAGTCTACTGTGATATAACCTACTGTGACACAGCCTACGGGTCACACATCCTACTGTGACATATCCTACTGTGACATAGCCTACTGGTCACATAGCCTCCTAATCACACATCCTAAGGTGATACAGCCTACTGTTCACACAGCATACTGTGACATATCCTACTGTGACACAGCCTATTGGTCAAACAGCCTACTGTGACACAGCCTAAAGGTCACACAGCCTACTGTGACAAAGGCTATTGTAATATTTCCTACTTTGACACAGACTATGGGTCACACAACCTGCTGTGACACAGCCTACTGTGCCATATCTTTTTGTGACACAGCCTACTGGGTACACAGTCTACTGTGACATATTCAATTTTGACAGAGCCTACTGGCTATGATTTTACATCCTATTGTGACCCAGCCTATTCACAGCCTACAGTGACACCATCTACTGTGACATATCCTATTTTGACAAAGCCGAATGGACACAAAGCCTACTGTGACATATCCTATTGTGACACAGCCAAGAGGTCACAGGCCTACTGTGACAGGGCCTAAGAGTCACACAGTCTATTGTAACGCAGTCTACTGATCACACAGCCTACTGAGACAGAGCCTACTGGTCACACAACGTACTGTTACACAGCCTACTGGTCACAATTCTACTGTGACACAGCCTTCTGGTACACAGCCTACCTTTACAAAGCCTACTGTGATATATCTTACTGTGATATAGCCTACTGGTAACAATTCTACTGTGACACATCCCACTCATCACACATCCTACTGTGACATATTCTACTGTGACACAGCCTACTGGTCACACATCCTACTGTGACATTTCTACTGTGACACAGCCTACTAATAACAATTCTACTGTGACACATCCTACTGTGACAGAGCCAACTGGTCACAAATCCTACTGAAATATATCCTAGGTGACACTGGCCACTGGTCAAACAACCTACTGTGACATAACCTATTGTGACACAGCCTACCGGTCACAATTCTACTGTGACAAAGGCTAGGTCACACAGCCTACTGTGACAAAGCCTACTGTGATACATCCTACTGTGACACAGCCAGTGGTCACACATCCCACTGTGACATATCCTACTGTGACATAGCCTACTGGTCACACAGCCTCCTACTCACACAGCCTAAGGTGAAACAGCCTACTGTTTCCACAGCCTATTGTGACATATCCTACTGTGACACAGCCTATTGGTCACACAGACTACTGTGCCATATCTTATTGTGACTCAGTCTACTGGTCACAATTTTACAGTGACACATCCTAATGTGACACAGCGTATTCACAAGTCTACTGTGACACAGCCAACAGTTACATATCCAAATTTGACATATTCTACTGGTCATAAAGCCTACTGTGACATACTATTGTACAATGCCTACTGGTCACAATTCTATTGTGACACAGCCTACTGGTCACACAGCCTACTGTGAGAAAGCCTACTGTGATATATCCTATGTAAAACAGGCAACTGATCACAAAGCCTACTGTGACATATCCTATTGTGATTCAGCCAAGAGGTCACAGACGATACTGTGACAGGGCCTAAGGGTCACACAGCCTATTGTGACGCAGTGTACTGGCCACACAACCTATTCTGACACAGTCTACTGATCACAATTCTACTGTGACAAACCCTACTGTGACACAGCCTACTGGTCAACCAGCCTACTGTGATAAAGCCTACTGTGATATATTTTACTGTGACATAGCCTACTCGTCACACATCCTACTGTGACATATCCTACTGTGAAACAGCCTATTGGTCACATATCCTACTGTGACATATCCTACTGTGACATAGCCTACTGGTCACATAGCCTCCTGATCACACAGCCTAAGGTGATACAGCCTACTGTGACATATCCTACTGTGACACAGCCTAAAGGTCACACAGCCTACTGTGACACCGGCTTCTGTAATATTTCCTAGTTTGACACAGACTATGGGTCACACAACCTGCTGTGACACAGCCGACTGTGACATATCTTTTTGTGACACAGCCTACTGGGTAAAGAGTCTACAGTGACATATCAAATTTTGACACAGCCTACTGCTTATGATTTTACTGTGACACATACTATTGTGACAGCCTATTCACAGCCTTCTGTGACATATACTATTTTGATACAGCCGACTAGTCACAAAGCCGACTGTGACATATCCTATTGTGACACACAACCTGCAGGTCACAATTCTGTGACACAGCCTACTGGTCACATAGTGTACTGTGACACACCCTGTGGTCACACATCCAACTTAGACATATCCTACTGTGATTCTGCATACGGGTCACACATCCTACGGTTACAAATCAAATAGTGACACAGCCTACTGGTCACAATTCTACTGTGACAATGCCTACTGGTCACACAGCCTAATGTGGTATATCCTATTGTGACACAGTCTACAGGTCACAATTTTACTGTGACAAAGGACAGGTCACATAGCCTACTGTGACAAAGCGTACTGTGATATAATCCTACTGTGACACAGCCTACTGGTCAAACATCCTACTGTGACATATCTTACTGAGAAATAGCCTACTGGTCACACAACCTACTCTGACACAGCCTACTGGTCACAATTCTAATGCAAAAAACCCTACTGTGACACAGCCTACTGGTCACCCAGCCTACTGTGACAAAGTCTACTGTGATATATCCTACTTTGACACAGCCTACTCATCACACAGCCTACTGTGACACAGCCTAGTGTTCACCAAGTCTACTCTGACATATCTTATTGTGACACATCCTACAGGTCAAAAATCTACTGAAATATAACCTACTGTGACACTGCCTACTGGTCACACAGCCTACTGTGAATATCCTATTGTGACACAGCCTACTAGTCACAATTCTATTGTAACAAAGGCTAGGTAACACAGACTATTGTGATAAAGCCTATTGTGTTTTATCCTACTGTGACACAGCCTACTGGTCACGCAGCCTACTGTGACAAAGTCTACTGTGATATATATTCTTCATTGCCACAACCTTCTGGTCACACTGCCTACTGTGACTCAGCGTAGTGTTCACACAGCTTACTGTGACATATACTATTTTGACAGAGCTTACTTGTCACAATATTACTCTGACACATCCTAATGTGAGACAGCCTCTTGTTCTCACAGCCTATTATGACACAGCCTACTGTGACACGACCTACTTTGACATGGCCTACTGTTCACACAGCATACTGTGATATATCCTACTGTGGCACAGCCTCCTAGTAACAATTCTACTGAGACATATCCTACTGTGACACAGCCTACTGGTCACACAACCTACTGAAATATATCCTACTGTGACACTGCCCATTGGTCACACAACCTACTGTGACATATCCTATTGTGACACAGCCTACCGGTCACAATTTTACTGTGACAAAGGCTAGGTCAGACAGCCTACTGTGACCTAGCCTACTGTGATATATCCTATTGAGACACAGCCTACTGGTCACACATCCTACTGTGACATAGCCTACGGCTCATGCAGCCTACTGTGACAAAGTCTACTGCGATATATAGTCTTCGTTGACATAGCCTTCTGGTCACACTGCTCACTGTGACTCAGCCTAGTGTTTACACAGCCTACTGTGACATATACATCTTGACAGAGCTTACTGGTCACAATATTACTGTGACACATCCTAATGTGACACAGCCTCCTGTTCTCACAGCCTCTTATGACACAGCCTACTGTGACATATCCTTTGACATGGCCTACTGTTCGAACAGCATACTGTGATATATCCACTGTGACACAGCCTATTGGTCACACAGACTACTGGGCCATATCCTATTGTGACTCAGTCTACTTGTCAAAATTTTCCTGCGACACATCCTATTCACAGTCTACTGTGACATATCTTATTGTGACACAGCTTAATGGTCACACATCCTATTGAAATATATCCTACTGTGACACTGCCCACTAGTCACATAGCCTACTGTGAATATTCAATTGTGACACAGCATACTGATCACAATTCTACTGTGACAAATGCTGGGTCAAACAGCCTACTGTGACAAAGCCTACTTTGATATATCCTACTTTGACACATCCTAGTGGTCAAAAGCCCACTGCGACTTCCTATTGTGACAATGCCTCCCGGTCACAATTCTACTGTGACAAAGTCTACTGGTCACACAGCCTACTGTGACAAACCCTACTGTGATATACCATACTCTGACACAGGAAACTGGTCCCACAGCATACTGAGATATCCTATTGTGACACCACAAAGAGGTCACACAGCCTACGGTTAAAGGATCTAAGGGTCACACAGCCTATTGTGACGCAGTCTACTGGTCACAATTCTACTGTGAAAAAACCTACTGTGACACAGCCCACTGGTCACCCAGCCTACTGTGACAGTCTACTGTGATATATCCTACATTGACACACCTACTGGTAGCAGAGCATACTGTGACACAGCATAGAGCTCACCAAGTCTACTGTGACTTATCTTATTGTGACACAGCCTACTGGTCACACATCTACTGAAATATAACCTACTGTGACAATGCCTACTGTTCACACAATCTACTGTGAATATCCTATTGTGACACAGCCTACTGGTCACAATTCTACTGCGACAAAGGCTAGGTCACACAGCCTGCTGTGATAAAGCCTACTGTGATACATCCTACTGTGACAGAGCCTTCTATTAACAATTCTACAGTGACACATCCTACTGTGACACAGCCTACTGGTCACACAACCTACTGAAATATAAAGTACAGTGACACTGCCCACTGGTTACACAGCCTACTGTGAATATCCTATTGTGACACAGCATATTGGACACAATTCTACTGTGACAAAGGCAAGGTCACGGAGCCTACTGTGACAAAGCCTACTGTGATATATCCTACTATGACACAGCCTACTGGTCACACATCCTACTGTGACATATCCTACTGTGACATAGCCTACTGCTCACGCAGCCTACTGGTCACCCAGCCTACTTTGAGAAAGTCTACTGTGATATATAGTCTTCGTTGACACAGCGTTCTGGTCACACTGCCTACTGTGACTCAGCCAATTGTTCACACAGCCAACTGTGACATATACATTTTGACAGAGCTACTGGTCACAATATTACTGTGACATAACCTAATGTGACACAGCATCCTATTCTCACAGCCCCTTATGACACAGCCTACTGTAACACATCCTTTGACATGGCCTACTGTTCGAACAGCATACTGTAATATATCCTACTGTGACACAGCCTATTGGTCACACAGACTACTGGGCAATATCCTATTGTGACTCAGTCTACTTGTCAAAATTTTCCTGCGACACATCCAGTGACACAGCCTATTCAGAGAGCCTACTGTGACACAGCCTAGTGTTCACACAGTCTACTGTGACATATCTTATTGTGACACAGCCTACTGGTCACACATCCTACTGACATATATCCTACTGTGACACTCCTACTAGTCACACAGCCTACTCTGAATATCCTATTGTGACACAGCATACTGGTCACAATTGTACTGTGACAAATGCTAGGTCAAACAGCCTACTGTGACAAAGCCTACTGTGATATATCTTACTGACAAAGCCTACTTTTCACTCAGCCTATGGTCACCCAGTTTACTGTGACAAAGTCTACTGTGATATATCCTTCGTTGATACAGCCTTCTGGTCACACTGCCTACTGTGACTCCGTCTACTATTCACAGAGTCTACTGTGACATATACTATTGTGACACAGCTTACTGGTCACAATTTTACTGTGACACATCCTAATGAGACACAGCCTCCTGTTCTCACAGCCTACTATGACAAAGCCTACTGTGACAGGACCTACCCTGACACGGATTACTGGTCACACAGCATACTGTGATATATCCTACTGTGACACAGCCTACTGGTCACACAACCTACTGAAATATATCTGACTGTGACACTGCCCACTGGTCACACACCTACTGTGACATATGCTATTGTGACACAGCCTACTAGTCACAATTCTAATGTGACATAGGCTTGGTGACACAGCCTACTGTGACAATGCCTACTCTGATATATCCTACTGTACCACAGCCTACTGGTCACACATCCTACTGTGACATATCCTACTGTGATATAGCCTACTGGGCACATAGCCTCCTAATCACACAGCCTAAGTTGACAGAGCCTACTGGTCAAACAGCTTACTGTGACATATGCTACTGTGACACAGACTATTGGTCACTCAGACTACTAGGCCATATCCTATGGTGACTCAGACTACTTGTCAAAATTTTACTGTGATACATCCTCATGTGACACAGCCTATCCACACAGCATACTGTGACACACCCTACTGTGACATATTCTACTTTGACACATCCTAGTGGCCACAAAGCCTACTGTGACATCCTATTGTGACAATTCCTCCCGGTCACAATTCTACTGTGACAAAGTCTACTGGTCACACAGCCTACTGTGACAAACCCTACTGTGATATATCCTACTCTACACAGGCAACTTGTTGCACAGCATACTGTGACATATCCTCATGTGAATCAGCAAAGAGGTCACACAGCCCACTGTGAGAGGATCTAAGGGTCATACCGCCTATTGTGACACAGCCTACTGGTCACACAACTGACTGAAATATATCCTACTGTGACACTGCACACTGGTCACACAGCCTACTGTGACATATCCTATTGTGACACAGCCTACTAGTTGCAATTCTAATGTGACAGAGGCTAGGTGACACAGCCTATTGTGACAAAGCCTACTGTGATATATCCTACTGTGACACAGCCTACTGGTCACACATCCTACTGTGTCATATCCTTCTGTGAAATACCTTACTCCTCACTTAGCCTCCTAATCACACAGCCTAATGTGACACAGCATACTGTTCATACAGCTTAGTGTGACATATGCTACTGTGCCAGAGCTTCTTGGTCACACAGACTACTGTGCCATATCCTACTGTGACTCAGTCTACTTTTCAAAATTTTACTACGACACATCCTGTGACACAGCCTATTCACAGAGCCTACTGTGACACAGCCTAGTGTTCACACAGTCTACTGTGACATATCTGACACAGGCAACTTGTCGCACAGCATATTGTAACATATCCTATTGTGACACAGCAAAGAGGTCACACAGCCTACGGTTAAAGGATCGAAGGGTCACACAGCCTATTGTGACGAAGTCTACTGGTCACACAGCCTACTGTGACAGAGCCTATTAGTCACACAATCTACTCTGACAAAGCCTACTGGTCAAAATTATACTGTGAAAAATCCTACTGTTACACAGCCTACTGGTCACCCAGCCTACTGTGACAAAGTCTACTGTGATATATCCTACATTGACACTGCCTATAGGTCACACAGACTACTGTAAATATCCTATTGGGACACAGCCTACTGGTCACAATTCTACTGTGACAAAGGCTAGGTCACACAGCCTACTGTTACAAAGCCTACTGTGATATATCCTACTATGACACAGCCTACTGGTCACAATTCTACTGTGACAAAGGCTAGGTCACACAGCCTACTGTTACAAAGCCTACTGTAATATATCCTACTATGACACAGCCTACTGGTCACACATCCTACAGTGACATAGCCTACTGGTCACATAGCCTCCTAATCACATAGACTCAGGTGACACAGCGTACTGTTCACACAGCTTACTGTGACATATCCTACTGTGACACAGCTTATTGGCCACACAGACTACTGTGCCATATCCTATTGTCACTTAAGTCTACTGGTCAAAACTTTACTGTGACACATCCTGTGACACAGCCTATTTACACCGCCTAGTGTGACAAGCCTAGTGTTCACACAGTCTACTGTGACATATCTTATTGTGACACAGCCTACTGGTCACACATCTTAGTGTGACATATCTTGTGAAATAGCCTACTGGTCACCCAGCCTACTGTGAGAAAGTCTAATGTGATATTCTTTGGTGACACAGCCTTCTGGTCACACTGCCTACTGTGACTCAGCCTACTGTTCACACAGCATACTTTGACATATACTATTTTGACAGAGGTTACTGCTCACAATATTACTGTGACACATCCTAATGAGACTCAGCCTCATGTTCTCACAGCCTACTATAAGAAAGCCTACTGTGACACGACCTACTCTGACATGGCCTACTGGTCACACAGTATACTGTGATATATCGTACTGTGACACAACCTACTAGTAACAATACCACTGTGACACAGCCAACTGGTAACACATCATACTGAAATATATCCTACTGTGACACTGCCCACTGGTCTCACAGCCTACTGTGACATATCCTATTGTGACACAGCCTACTGGTCATAATCCTACTATGACAAAGGCTAGGTCACACAGCCTACTGTGACAAAGTTTACTGTGATATATTCTACTGTGACACAGCCGACTAGTCACACATCCTACTGTGACATATCGTACTGTGACATAGCCTACTGTTCACATACCCTCCTAATCACAGCCTATGGTGACACAGCCTACTTTTCAAAGAGCTTACTGTGACATATGCTACTGTGACACAGCCTATTGGTCACAGGGACTACAGTGCGATAGCCTATTGTGACTCAGTCTAATGGCTAAAATTTTACTGTGACACATCCTCATGTGACACAGCTTATTCACTCAGCCTAGTGTGACACAGCCTATTCACTCAGCCTAGTGTGACACAGCCTACTGTGACACATCCTAGTGGTCACAAAGCCTACTGTGACATCCTACTGTGACAATGTCTCCCAGTCACAATTCTACTGTGACATAGCCTACTGGTCACATAGCCTACTGTGACAAACCCTACTGTGATATATCCTACTCTGACACAGGCAACTGGTCGCACAGCATACTGTGACATATCCCATTGTGACACAGCAAAGAGGTCACACAGCCTACTGTGATATGGTCTAAGTGTCACACAGCCTATAGTGACGCAGTCTACCTGTCACACAGCCTACTGTGACAGAGCCTACTGGTCACACAACCTACTCTGACACAGCCTACTGGTCACAATTCTACATAAAAAACGCTACTGTGACAGCCTACTTGTCACCCAGGCTACTGTTATAAAGTTTACTGTGATATATCCTACTTTAACAGAGCCTACTGGTCACAGAGCCAACTGTGACGCAACGTAGTGTTCACCAAGTCTACAGTGAAATGACTTATTGTGACACAGCCTACTGGTCATACAGCCTACTATGAATATCCGATTGTGACACAGCCTACTGGTCACAATTCTACTGTCTCAAAGGCTAGGTCACACAGCCTACTGTGATAAAGCCTACTGTGATATATCCTACTGTGACAAACCTACTGGTCACACATCCTACTGGGACATATCCTACTGGTTACATAGCCTCCTAATCACATAGCCTAAGGTGACACAGCATACTGTTCAAAGAGCTTACTGTGACATAACCTGTGACACAGCTTATTTGTGTCACAGACTCCTGTGACATATCCTACTGTGACTCAGTCTAATGGGCAAAATTTTACTGTGACACATCCTGTGACACAGCCTATTCACACAGCCTAGTATGATACAGCCTAGTGTTCACATAGTCTACTGTGACAAATCTTATTGTGACACAGCCTACTGGTCACACATC
The DNA here is from genome assembly GCA_035771395.1 of Myotis vivesi. Taxonomy (NCBI): domain Eukaryota; kingdom Metazoa; phylum Chordata; class Mammalia; order Chiroptera; family Vespertilionidae; genus Myotis; species Myotis vivesi. Next base: position 104,386,786 of record JAWPEG010000011.1, read on the forward strand.
CTACTGACATACATCCTACTGTGACATTGCCCACTAGTCACAGAGCCTACTGCGAATATCCTATTGTGACACAGCATACTGGTCACAATTCTACAGGGAGAAAGGCTAGGTTACACAGCCTACTATGACAAAACCTACTGTGATATATCCTACTGTGACACAGCCTACTGTTCACACAGCATACTGTGACATATACTATTTTGACAGAAGTTACTGCTCACAATATTACTGTGACACATCCTAATGTGACAAAGCATCCTGTTCTCACAGCCTATTATGACACAGCCAACTGTGACACGATCTACTTTGACATGGCCTACAGTTCACACAGCATATTGTGATATATCCTACTGTGACACAGCCTACTAGTAACAATTCTACTGTGACACATCCTACTGTGACATATCCTACTGTGACACAGCCTACTGGTCACATAGCCTCCTTATCACACAGCCTAAGGTGACACAGTGTATTGTTCACACAGCTTACTGTGACATATCCTACTGGGAAACAGCTTACTGGTAACACAGACTACTGTGCCATATCCTATTGTGACCCAGTCTACTGGTCAAAATTTTACTGTGACACATCCTGTGACACAGCCTAATCACACAGCCTAGTGTGACACAGCCTAGTGTACACACAGTCTATTGTTACATATCTTACTGTGACACTGCCTACTGGTCACACATCCTACTGACAAACATCCTACTCTGACACTGCCCACTAGTCACACAGCCTACTGGAAATATCCAATTATGACAAAGCATACTGGTCACAATTCTACTGGGACAAAGGCTAGGTCACACAGCCTACTATGACAAAGCCTAGGGTGATATACCCTACTGTGACACAGCCTACGGGTCACACATACTACTGTGTCATATTCTACTGTGTAATAGCCTACAGGTCACATAGCCACCTAATCACACAGCCCAAGGTGACACAGAGTACTGTTCACACAGCTTACTGTGACATATCCTACTGTGACTCAGTCTATTGGTCAAAATTTTACTGTGACACATCCTGTGGCACAGCGTATGTACACAGCCTAGTGTGACACAGCCTAGTGTTCACAGAGTCTACTGTGACATATCTTACTGTGACACAGGCTACTGGTCACACATCCTACTGACATACATCCTACTGTGACACTGCCCACTAGTCACACAGCCTACTGCGAATATCCTATTGTGACACAGCATACTGGTCACAATTCTACTGGGACAAAGGCTAGGTCACACAGCCTACTATGACAAAGCCTACTGTGATGTATCCTAGTGTGACACAGCGTACTGGTCACACATCCAACTGTTACATATCCTATTGTGTAATAGCCTACAAGTCACATAGCCTCCTAATCACACAGCCCAAGGTGACACAGTGTATTGTTCACACAGCTTACTGTGACATATCCTACTGTGACACAGCTTACTGGTCACACAGACTACTGTGCCATATCCTATTGTGACTCAGTCTACTGGTCAAAATTTTACTGTGACACAACCTATTCACACAGCCTAGTGTGACACAGCCTAGTGTTCACACGGTCTACTGTGACATATCTTATTGTGACACAGCCTACTGGTCAAACATCCTATTGACATACATCCTACTGTGACACTGCCCACTAGTCACACAGCCTACTGCGAATATCCTATTGTGACACAGCATACTGGTCACAATTCTACTGGGACAAAGGCTAGGTCACACAGCCTACTACGACAAAGCCTACTGTGATGTATCCTAGTGTGACACAGCGTATTGGTCACACATCCAACTGTTACATATCCTACTGTGTAGTAGCCTACAGGTCAAATAGCCTCCTAATCACACAGCCCAAGGTGACAGAGAGTACTGTTCAAACAGCTTACTGTGAAATATCCTACTGTGAATCAGTCTACTGGTCAAAATTTTACTGTGACACAGCGTATTTACACAGCCTAGTGTGACACAGCCTAGTGTTTACACAGCCTACTGTGAATATCCTATTGTAACACAGCCTACTGGTCACACATCCTACTGACATATATCCTACTGTGACACTGCCCACTAGTCACACAGCCTACTGTGAATATCCTACTGTGACAAAGCCTACCTGTCACAGATCCTACTGTTTTATATCTTACTGTGACACAGCCTACTGGTCACATAACCTAATTACACAGCCTATGGTGACACAGCCCACAGTTCAAACAGCTAACTGTTATATATCCTAGTGTGACACAGTCTACTGTTCACACATCCTACTGTGACATATCCTGTGACATAGCCTACCAGTCACCCAGCCTACTGTGAGAAAGTCTAATGTGATATTTTTTGGTGACACGGTCTTCTGGTCACACTGCCTACTGTGACTCAGCCTACTGTTCAAACTGCATACTTTGACATATACTATTTTGACAGAGGTTACTGCTCACAATATTACTGTGACACTTCCTAATATGCCACAGGATCCTCTTCTCACAGCTTATTATGACACAGCCTACTGTGACACGATCTACTTTGACATAGCCTACTCTTCACACAGCATATTGTGATATATCCTACTGTGACACAGCCTAGTAGTAACAATTCTACTGTGACACATCCTACTGTGACATATCCTACTGTGAAACAGCCTACTGGTCACATAGCCTCCTTATCACACAGCCTAAGGTGACACAGCTTATTGTTCACACAGCTTACTCTGACATATACTACTGTGACACAGCTTATTGGTCACACAGACTACTGTGCAATATCCTATTGTGACTCAGTCTACTGATCAAATTTTACTGTGACACATCCTGTGACACAACCTATTTACACAGCCTAGTGTGACACAGCCTACTGGTCACACATCCTACTGACATACATCCTACTGTGACACTGCCCAATACACAGCCTACTGCAAATATCCTATTGTGACACACCGTACTGGTCACAATTCTACTGGGACAAAGTCTAGGTCACGCAGCCTACTATGACAAAGCCTAGTGTGATATATACTACTGTGACACAGCCTACTGGACACACATCCTACTGTAATATATCCTACTTTGACACTGCCCACTAGTCACACAGCCTACTATGAATACCCTATTGTGACACAGTCTACTGGTCACACATCCTACTGGCATATATGCTACTGTGAAACTGCCGAATAGTCACACAGCCTACTGTTAATATCCGACTGTGACACAGCCTACTGGTCACACATCCTACTGCGTCATATCCTACTGTGACATAGCCTACTGGTCACATAACCTAATCACACAGCCTAAGGTGACAGAGCCTACAGTTCCAACAGCTAACTGTTATATATCCTAGTGTGACACAGCCTACTGGTCACACATCCTACTGTGACATATCCTGTGACATAGCCTACTGGTCACCCAGCCTCCTGTGAGAAAGTCTAATGTGATATTCTTTGGTGACACAACCTTCTGGTCACACTGTCTACTGTGACAAAGCCTATTGTTCACACAGCATATTGTGACATATACTATTTTAACAGAGGTTACTGCTCACAATATTACTGTGACACATCCTAATGTGACACAGCATCCTGTTCTCACAGTTTATTATGACACAGCCTACTGTGACACGATCTACTTTGACATGGCCTACTGTTCACACAGCTTACTGTGACATATCCTACTGTGACACAGCCTACTAATAACAATTCTACTGTGACACATCCTACTGTGACATATCCTACTGTGACATAGCCTGCTGGTCACATAGCTTCCTAGTCACACAGCTTAAGGTAACACAACGTACTGTTCACACAGCTTACTGTGACATTTCCTATTGTGACACAGCTTATTGGTCACACAGACTACTTTGCCATATCCTATTGTGACTCAGTCTACTGGTCAAAATTTTAGTGTGACACATCCTGCAACAAAGTCTATTCACACAGCATTGTGTGACACAGCCTAGTGTTCACAGAGTCTACTGTGACATATCTTATTGTGACACTGCCCACTGGTCACAAAGCCTACTGTGAATATCCTATTGTGACACAGCATACTGGTCACAATTCTACTGTGACAAAGGCTAGGACACACAGCCTACAGTTACAAAGCCTACTGTGATATATCCTACTGTGACAGCCTACTGGTCACACATCCTACTGTTACATTTCCTATTGTGTAATAGCCTACAGGTCACATAGGCTCCTAATCACACAGCCCAAGGTGACACAGCGTACTGTTCACACAGCTTACTGTGACTCAGTCTACTGGTAAAAAATTTTACTGTGACACATCCTGTGACAAAGCCTATTCACACAGCCTAGTGTGAAACAGCCTAGTGTTCACAGAGTCTACTGGGACATATCTTATTTTGACACGGCCTACTGGACACACATCCTACTGACAGATAACCTACTGTGATACTGCACACTAGTCACACAGCCTAGGGTGAATATCCTTTTGTGACACAGCATACTGGTCACAATTCTACTGTGACAAATGCAAGGTCAAACAGCCTACTGTGAGAAAGCCTATTGTGATATATGCTACTGTGACACAGCCTACTGTTCACACATCCTACTGTGTCATATCCTACTGTGACATAGCCTATTGGTCACATAACCTAATCACACAGCCTGTTGTGACACAGCCTACTGTTCACACTGCTTACTGTGACATATCCTACTAAGACACAGCCTACTGATCACAGGTCCTACTGTGACATATCCTGTGACATATATACTGTTCACGCAGCCTACTGGTCACCGAGCCTACTGGGACAAAGTCTAATGTGATATATATTCTTTGGTGACACAGCCTTCTGGTCACACTGCCTACTTGACTCAGCCTACTGTTCACACAGTGTACTGTGACATATACTATTTTGACAGAGCTTACTGGTCACAGTGCTACTGTGACACATCCTAATATGACACAGCATCCTGTTCTCACAGCCTATTATGACATAGCCTACTGTGACATGATCTACTTTGATATGGCCTACTGTTCACACAGCATATTTTGATATATCCTACTGTGACACATCCTACTGTGACATATCGTATTGTGACATAGCCTTCTGTTCACAGAGCCTCCTAAGCACACTGCCTAAGGTGACACAGCATACTGTTCAAACAGCTTACTGTGACACATCCTACTGGTCATACAGACTACTGTGCCATATCCTATTGTGACTCAGTCTACTGGTCAAATTTTACTGTGACACATCCTGTGACACAGCCTATTCACACAACAAAGTGTGACACAGCCTAGTGTTCAAACAGTCTACTGTGACATATCTTATTGTGACACAGCCTACTGGTCACACATCCTACTGACATATATGCTACTGTGACACTTCTCACTTGTCAAATAGCCTACTGTGAATATCCTACTGTGACACAGCCTACTGGTCACACATCCTACTGTGTCATATACTACTATGACATAGACTAATGGTCACATAACCTAATCACACAGCCTACTGTTGACACAGCGTACTGCAACATATCCTACTGTGACACAGCCTACTGGTCACACATCCTACTGTGAAATATCCTGTGACATAGCCTACTGGTCACGTAGCCTACTGGGAGAAGTCTAATGTGATATATATTCTTCGGTGACACAGTCTTCTGGTAACACTGCCTACTGTGACTCAGCCTACTCTTCACAAAGCCTACTGTGACATATACTATTTTGACAGAGTTTACTTGTCACAATGTTGCTGTGACATATCCTAATATGACACAGCCTCAGGTTCTCAGAGCCTATTATCACTTACCCTCTGTGACACGACCTACTGTGACATAGCCT
>JAWPEG010000011.1:104411626-104451063 GCA_035771395.1 Myotis vivesi
TACTGTGACACAACCTACTGATCACACAGCCTACTGTAAGAAAGCCTACTGTAACAGCCTACTGCGACACAGCCTAATGTAACAGAGCCTACTGTAACACAGCCTACTGTGACAGCCTAGTGTAATAGAGCCTAATGTAACATAGCCTACTATGACACAGCCTAGTGTATCCGAGCCTACTGTGAGACAGCCTACTGGTCACACAACCTACTGTGACACAGCCTACTGTGACAAAGCCTACTGTGATATATCCTACTGTGACACAGCCTACTGGTAACACAGCCTAGTGTAAGAGAGCCTACTGTAACAGCCTACTGTGACACAGCCTAGTGTAATAGAGCCTACTCTAACACCGTCTACTGGTCACACAACCTACTGTGACACAGCGTACTGGTCACAGAGCCTACTGTGAACAATTTACCTTTGACACATTCTATTGTCACATATCCTAGTGTGAAACAGCCTACTGGTCACAAATCCTAATGTGACATATCCTACTGTGACACAGACTAATGGTCACAATGCCTAATGTGACACATACTAGTTTGACACAGCCTAGAGATTACACAGCCTACTGTGACACAGCCTAATGGTCACAACCTTACTGTGACACATCCAAGTGTAACAGAGCCATCTGGTCATACAGCCTACTGTGACAAAGCGTACTGTGATATATCCTACTGTGACACAGCCTACTGGTCACACATCCTACTGTGACATATCCTACTGTGACATAACCTACAGGTTACACAGCCTCCTGATCACACAGCCTAAGGCGACACAGCCTACTGTTCACACAGCCTACTGTGACATATCCTATTGTGACACAGCCTACTGTAACACAGCTACTGTCACACAGCCTACTGTGACACAACCTACTGTCACACAGCCTACTGTGACATAGACTTCTGTAACACAGCCTGCTATGACACAGACTACTGTGACACAGCGTACTGGTCACACAGTGTACTGTGACATAGCTTACTGTAATACAGCCTACTGTAACACAGACTAAAGGTTACACAGCCTACTATAACACAACCTACAGGTTACACAGCCTACTGTGACACAGACTACTGTAACACAGCCTACTGTGACAGCCTAGTTTAACAGCCTACTGTGACACAGTCTGCTGTCATACATCCTACTGTAACACAGCCTACTCATCACAGAGAATAGTGTAATAGAGCCTACTGTAACACATCCTACTGTAACAGAGCCTATTGTGATACAATGTACTGTAAAAGCATGTGAGAGCAAGACTGGTGGGTCATCCTAATTCACACACAGTGACTTTGGACTATTGGCCAGTGTCTTCCAGAGAAATGATAGGACATTGCTCTTGGTCTTGTTAGAGAAGGACCGTGCTGGCCCTCGGGTCAGGGTGCAGGCACTCTGGGACTCAGGACTGGACTTTCCCCAAGAAAATGGTGCTGTCTCAACACAGTGTCCAATCCAGATGTCTGCCCCTACGTCCTCTGTATCTGTTTGAAGGGACAGGCAGAATGGCATCGCTGTGGCACAGAGCACTCTGCACAGGGCTGGACTACGTGCTGCTTGGGGACCCTGGCTAAGAGGGCCTTCCCCTAATACTACCGTGTCAGCTATCATGGAAACACTCCTGAGGACTGAGCGCACTGGGAGGGTCTTCCCCGGCGGCTTACACCACCACAGCGACTTATGTGGGGCCTGCCACACAAGCTGCTCCCCAACAGCACTCTGCACCTACACGCTGAACCCTGGTCTATGAAGTGAAGTGGGGGGAGTGATAGCGAGTGGCCCGTGAGACCTCGAGGCCACAGGGAGGAGAGCTAAGCCATGAACACTGAGGCACAGGCTCGGCTGCGCATGGATTTGTGTTTTGTTATCAAGAAGAGCTGGTGATTCCTGAGGTGCTGCCCTGAACCCCAAGACTGTCAAGACTGCAGGACAGACAGCAGGCCCTGTGGGCTGGTGCTTCATAATTCCATCTTCACGCCAAGTGCTGATAATCTATTTCAAGAAACGCACTGTCCCTAGTGCTGCTCTGTCTTATTATTGACTCTGTTCTTTCTCACGATGACAGCCCTTGCCCCGCAAAGGCAGCCAGGGATGGGACTCTGAGCAAGGGGGACCAGCGGAGTCAGCGGAGGGGAACATATCCGGGTCGGCCCAGCCCCACCCTGTGGCTTTGCCATCGTATTCCAAGAAGAGTGGACACCTCGCCACCAGCTCCTAGCTCCCACATCTCTAGGGTGCTATGTGCAGCTCTCTCATTCCCAGGTCTGGGATGCGAACACGGGAGCCTCAGCGCCAAGTGCTGATGCTCCACCACATCCTAACATCCCCCCAGAACAAAGGCATGGCTCCTTCAGGTGACTTTGCAACGCATTTCCTTTTGTTTAACATTCATGTCCCGCCCTTAGTTCAACGTGGGAATTCCCACAGCCTCTAGGTCACCGGGTTGTGACAAGTGCTCGCAACACAACCTGCCACTAATCACATTTACTGGAAACTAGAACTCTGTGTGGAGGTGGACAGAGGCCACTTACAGAAACAGCTCCTTCTGGTGCGGGTCTCCTAAGTTGAACTGGTTTTTCCTTATAAGTTCAAAAAACTCCCCTCGCCTCCTTGGAAAGAAAGAAAAACATTGATTGTTATGAGGAGTCCCTAGGTCTCATCTTATCCCTTTGGTCTAGAAAGAATCATGGACTCAATTTCTGGGGGGAGAAAATCTCCAGTGGATTTTACCCATCTTAGAACCCAACATAAAAACCATCATTTAAAAATTGTGAATGCCTCTCTTTCCCTCCTTCTACAATTTCCTTTGGGTGAAGCATTGACCTCACCTGTACAGACCACAGACAGTGGTAATCTCATTCCTAAACACAACTTCATGAAAGTGAGATGGGCTGGCCGGCGTGGCTCAGTGGTCGAGCGTTGACCTATGAACCAGGAGGTCATGGTTTGATTCCCAGTCAGGGCACATGCCTGAGTTGCAGGCTCCATCCCCAGTTGGGGGCATGCAGGAGGCAGCCGATCAATGATACTCTCTCATCATTGATGTTTCTATCGCTCTCTCCCTCTCCCTTCCTCTCTGAAATTTTTTTAAAAAGTATATAAAAAAGTGAGACAATGTGAGTTAAAATGGGATGCTGAGAATGATTTAAGAAATTTTAAGTGCATGGCAAAGAAGAACTATATGATTTCAGTATAATTTCATATAATGCATCTGTATTATGAGATAGGGTAAATAAAAAGGCATAACAAGTGCTCTATGTCAGTGTAAAGTTGTGAATTGCTTCTGAGGCAAAGAAACATGGAGACACCTGGAAGAAGCCTCTATTGGAGGCCAGGGAGTTCCTCAGTGCCCAGTGCTGTTGACATCTCCAGAAGCCATGATGCCAGAGACATCAGGAAAACAGGGAACTTATGGAACAGAATGGATGGCCTGTGACCAAGAACCAACAATGAAACGCCGGTTCCAGAGAGACCCGTGGCCTGGAAAGGTGGGAGGCATGTGGTTACAGGTGTTTTTCTAATTCTTGGTTATATGATCATCTTTACTCCGCCATCGTGTTGAACCAGCTGAAATGGACTCAGTTCTCTACTGTCCTGGTTGAGTTTAAAGTGCTCCCCAATTCAGGAAGCAGGGATGCCAACGGCAGCTCCCTTTAGGTGTCCGTGCTCCTGTTTGCTCTGTGAGTGCTTACTCCTCATCAATGGCTTACGCACAGGCGTGACTCCCCGTGCGAGGGCAGAGAGGGTCACGTGTCCAGGGAAATCACGTGAGTGTGACCATCTTCTCCCCTCACTGCCACACGCCACCCAGACTGCAGTCCCATGTGCAAACCACAGCCTGTCCACGCAGTACATGCACACTCACCCATGAATGCACGCTATGTCCTGCGTCAGTAATGTCCAAGTTCTACATTTCCACCTCTAAGAACTGCACACAGTCCTATAGCCTAGACGTGTCCCCATGTGAAACATGGCACACTCTTCCCACACCCACTCATCGCAGGGCACTGGGGAGACTTACTTAATGTACAGGGCCAGGTCTGTGGCCAGAATCGCCTGCTTGATGATCTTCAACGCAGTCTTATACTCTTCGATGGAGAGGCCACTGAGGATCTGGTTCCCCTTCACAGAGAAGAAAACCATCGTCAGAACCTCACGGGAGCACCACATAGGAGCACCCCACGGGAGCACAGCACAGGAGCACCTCCAGGAGTACCCCACAGGAGCACCCCACAAGGACAGCAGAAAACGTGGTCACAGCTAAACCACGGGCCTGGGGTTCGGAGTCGTGTGCATGGGCCACCTGCTTCCAGAGAGTGAATGCCTGATGCCACGGCCTAGTCTCCTAGGAAACGCCGGCTTCCCACTGGTGCACCTGCCTCCTGTGCCTGTCTGCCAACTGCCTACCCCCCTGGGCCTCCGTCAGCCTAAAGGCTAACTATCTAGCCATGGGCAGCTTACTTGCTATATTGCAACTGCAAGTGAAGCTTGAAAACTCAAAACCACATTAATGAAGAACGGAATAGTGAAACTTCTAAACAATTGATGACTAATACATTTTTTTCTCTATGGTTTTTGTAATAAATCCAGTGACACGTTGGCACACATTTATGTAATTTTAACTTAATATCAAGAGCAGCGTGTAGTCCTTGGGAACATGCCTACAGGTGGGCTTCCTGGTGGGAAGCACACACGGTATGAAACCAAGAAGGATTCTTTAAAAGGGGCTGATCCCCGGGCAAACACTCAAACGCCATAACTACATAATTATTGTGTTGTGCCTGCCTGGAATTTAAAGCAAATCTCTCATCTTGAATTGAGTAAAACGTGCCTCAGTTCTCAGAATAAACTCAACATCTGCATGGGAGGCAGGTGTGCTTTCTAAGTCCCAGGGCTGAGGGAACCAGCGGCTCAGGACTGGGGTCCAGGGCAGGGGGTGCTTCTGAACACAGGGCACTCGGGGGTGCCGGGCCCAGATAAGATCTTCGCTTAGTGGAGAGCTGGAGGCTGAAATCGGGCATGTGTCTAACTGACGAACTGACGAACATTACTTCTAAATATCAAGTCATTTTAGATTCTGGGCTGAACAGAAAACTATTCAGAAAATATCTTCCAATATTTTCATTGGGTATAAGGTCAAACCATTTCCAGGGGAAAGGAGATGTCTAAAAGGAAATGTCTTCGGTATTATGTGTTTATTTCCCCTTTCCCAGGCAAAGGCTATAAACCGCTGTGTGTGGGGGCCTCCAGGGACAGAGTGTAGGGAGGGATCTGCTTCGAGGTGGGGAGCCTGCTGTAGGAGGATGTCCCAGCAGCAGCTATAACTCATGCTTCTTACTATAATGCCATGCATGCACACAACAGACCATGGGAGTAATGGAGGAACCAGAATGAGAATATAACAAGTATTAACTTGGCAGAAACAACCATGGCTAATGGGTTGGTATACATGTTCTCAAGCTTACTTCCTTCCACAGAAATACGTCTAGCATAGCATGTCATGTGCTATCTCACACGGATAAACATCCGTCTCCACCAGGCATTGAACAGCTTCATCCCTTAACAATTTGTTCGTGGTCAGAAGTTTCAGTAAAAAGAGGAAAAGGTTCTTGAGCATTGCATCATCCACTTAATTTTACGCCCCCCCCCCCCCCAAAAGGCGGAATTAACGGAGAGCCAGAAAACATCAGCTTTGCTTGCTTCTAGTTTGGAACAATGTGGAGTAATGAAGTGAGGCGAGTAAGCAAACCCCCTTATCAGGCAGCTGGCAACTTAGGGTGTACAGGGACGAGGCTGTGGGGACCTCGGCCTTCCTTACCCAAAAAAGAATGACGCACACCCGGGAATTAGGATCCTGGGCATGAACCCAAACACTTAAAATATCCCCGCGTTTGTGCAGCCTCCGGGCCGCCACACGCCGGGCCTCACCGGGCTATTGAGGACCATCAGGCACTGGTCGAAGTGGTGGTGCTCCAGGGTTGAGTGGCAGTACAGTTGGGCCAGCGGGTGTTCGCTCCTGCGGGGTAACCACAGAGACAGGGCTTAGAGAGGACAGTCAGGCTCTGCATGGGCCAGCTGTCACTCTTTTCTTATTGGTTCATTAGGAAAGAGGCTAAAATCCATCAAACCAACCACGCTCTCTCCTTTGGCTGAGAAAAGAGGGAGCTTATCTCTGGGAAATAAGTATAAAGAGCCAGGCTGTTCTCAAAGACTGGTTCAAACCGTGAACAATCCCATCGACGTCAGTATCGAGGACAAGGTACTAATTTCTCTAGATACAGAGAGAGGATCCCTGAAGTACTCGTACCAATCATCGCTTTCACTGTCAAGACTCTAATTCATTTAGAATATGAAACAAACGTCCATGCGGCTTTTCCTGAGAAAGAAGGCTGACGGTCAGGCCCCCTCATGCCTCAAGAAAGCGGAGAACTGTCTGAGAGGACCTGGTGAGGGTGCCAGATGGAAGGCATAGGGGGAATCTGTTCCCCATGGGGACCCAGTAGGTCGGGGAGCTCGCTAGACTGAACTCCGGAGGACTGGAGAGGTGCCTGACTGAGGAAGGGAGTCAAGGAGGGGTCCTGCACTCAGTTCATCACATGTAACAGATGATCACAAATCAAGTTCCAAAGTGTGACAAGGACAGTCCTCAGGTCTCTCATGATCGTCCCATGTGAGCAGAGAGTACAGTGTCCACTGTTCTTTACAAGGAAAAAGCCAAGTTCCTGCACATCTCTGTACCTCAATGGGTAGCACAGGAGTTTATGAATAAAGCACCACAAGGTTAGAGAACACACAGTCTTATTTCCTTACTAGAAGCCCAGTGCATGAAATTCATGCATGGGGGGGTGTCCCTCAGCCCTGCTTGCACCCTCTCCAATCTGGGACCCCTTGGGGGATGTCCGACTGCCAGTTTAAGCCCGATCCTTCTCACAATCCAGGACTGCTGGCCCCTAACCGCTTGCTTGCCTGCCTGTCTGCCTGATTGCCCCTAACCCAGGGGTGGCCAAACTTTTTGACTCGAGGGCCACAATGGGTTCTTAAAATGGACCAGAGGGCCGGAACAAAAGCATGGATGGAGTGTTTGTGTGAACTAATATAAATTCAAAGTAAACATCATTACATAAAAGGGTACGGTCTTTTTTTTTTTTTTAGTTTTATTCATTTCAAATGGGCCGGATCTGGCCCGTGGGCCGTAGTTTGCCCACAGCTACCCTAACCGCTCCCCTGCTGGCTTGATTGATGCCTAACTGCTCCCCTGCTGGCCTGATTGCCCCCAACTGCCCTCCCCTGCAGACCTGGTTGCCCCCAACTGCCTTCCCTTGCCGGCCTGGCCGCCCCCAACTGCCTTCCCGTGCCGGCCATCTTGTGATCGACCATATGAACATTCTGTTACTCTGCAGTTAATTCGTGGAAGAGAGAGAAGCTCCTGAAGACTGAAGAACTGTGACACAGGAAACAAATGAGCAGAGTGAGAGAAGCGTAGGGAAAGCAAGCACAGTCGAGTGAAGTTAAAGCTTTCTATTACTCATCTCCCACCCACAGGGCTGCCCAAACAGGCCATTGTGACCTGTTCCCACTCAGCCCCTGCCTGCTGCCAGATTTTCCCCTCCCATCCTTAGTTAGTGGTCCTGTGGGTGGATGCTGCACTCATCGTTGGGCAATGGACGGAGTCAAATGGGCAGACGTGTGCTCTGACCCTGGTTCTTTGACCTCCTGGAGTTCAGAGATTGCCTCTTTTCACACACTCTCTTTTGAGTACCACAGCCTCCAGGTGTCCCTGGTACAGGCCTTGGCCACCCACCAGCCCTCCACATGGGATGAGGCAGGGTCCTCAACTCCTTGGTGCCCTTGAAGGGTCCCCATGAAACAGCTAAAACCTGCAGAGCACATGTGCATGCCGGGAGCTGTGAAACACCCATATCAGTGATGCCTTTTGATCCTGACCCCATCACACAGAGAAGGAAGTATGATGAGGCGGGTATGGCTGCCCCAGGGTCACATGGCCATAGGAGGAGCATGGTTCCCACCTGCAATTGGGCACCTGACTCCAGAGGGACCCTAAGAATCATCACAATCCTAGCCATTGCATGTTGGTGTGAGGACCAACCCAATTCTTATCTATAAAGAGATCAGGAGAGTCCCAAGAGCTCATAATGAGAGGTACAATGATGTTGGCCTATACTCTTATTATGTGATTGGCCACTGGCAGGAGGACCAGCTGAACTATTGATGGGAGGACCAACTGAACTACTGATGCGAGGACCTACTGAACTACTGACAGGAGGACCAACTGAACTACTAACAGGAGGACTGACAGACCTACTGATGGGAGGACTGACTGAACTACTGATGGAAGGACTGACTGCACTACTGATGGGAGGACTGACTGAACTACTGATGGAAGGACTGACTGAACTACTGATGGGAGGACTGACTGAACTACTGATGGGAGGACTGACTGAACTACTGATGGGAGGACTGACTGAACTACTGATGGAGGACCTACTGAACTACTGATGTGGGAGGACCGACTGACCTACTGACAGGAGGACTAACTGAACTACTGACGGGAGGACTGACTGAACTACTGACGGGAGGACTGACTGTACTACTGATGGGAGGACTGACTGAACTACTGATGGAAGGACGACTGAACTACTGATGTGAAGACTGACTGCACTACTGATGGGAGGACTGACTGAATTACTGATGGGAGGACTGACTGAACTACTGATGTGAAGACTGACTGCACTACTGATGGGAGGACTGACTAAATTACTGATGGGAGGACTAACTGAACTACTGATGGGAGGACTGAATGAACTACTGATGGAGGACCTACTGAACTACTGATGGGAGGACCGACTGAACTACTGACGGGAGGACTGACTGAACTACTGATGCGAGGACCTACTGAACTACTGATGCGAGGACTGACTGAACTACTGACAGGAGGACCTACTGAACTACTGATGGGAGGACCAATTGAACTACTGACAGGAGGACCTACTGAACTACTGATGGGAGGACTGACTGAAGTACCGATGGGAGGACCGACTGAACTACTGATGGAAGGACTGACTGCACTACTGATGGGAGGACTGACTGAACTACTGATGGAAGGACTGACTGAACTACTGATGGAAGGACCGACTGAACTACTGATGTGAAGACTGACTGCACTACTGATGGGAGGACTGACTGAATTACTGATGGGAGGACTGACTGAACTACTGATGCGAGGACTGACTGAACTACTGACAGGAGGACCAACTGAACTACTAACAGGAGGACCGACAGACCTACTGATGGGAGGACTGACTGAACTACTGACGGGAGGACTGACTGAACTACTGATGCGAGGACTGACTGAACTACTGATGGGAGGACTGACTGAATTACTGATGGGAGGACTGACTGAACTACTGATGCGAGGACTGACTGAACTACTGATGCGAGGACTGACTGAACTACTGACAGGAGGACCTACTGAACTACTGATGGGAGGACTGACTGAAGTACCGATGGGAGGACCGACTGAACTACTAGCAGGACGACCGACTGACCTACTGATGGGAAGACTGACTGAACTACTGATGGGAGGACTGACTGAACTACTGATGGGAGGACTGACTGAACTACTGATGCGAGGACTGACTGAACTACTGATGGAGGACTGACTGAACTACTGACAGGAGGACCTACTAAACTACTGATGGGAGGACCAATTGAACTACTAGCAGGACGACCGACTGACCTACTGATGGGAAGACTGACTGAACTACTGGCGGAGGACTGACTGAACTACTAACAGGAAGATTCACTGAACTACTGAAATGAGGACCAACTGAACTACTGGCTGGAGGACCTACTGAACTACTGATGGGGAGGACTGTTTGAACTTGCACATTACCCATGTTCAGCTCTGTTGCCTCTCGAGCCTCCAGGGATGATCTCATCCTCCTCTAGGAAGCCCTGCCCACTCTAAACTTCACCAGTGGTGACTACTGTGCTGTCTCGGCTCCCCTTTGAATCTCAGAGTCTGCTGACCCTGTGACCTGCACACCAGCCCATGTCTCCCGCTCATTCCTGTCACTGTTTCACACACAGAGCAGGCAAGGCCTGTGGGAAAATACAGTTTGACATGTTATCCTGATTTAACTGAATTGTTAATCTTGAAAAAAATAATTTTATCAATTTACCTCTTCTTAAACCACCCGACTTATAATTTTCTTTTCTTTGCCACGCTCCTGTACCTTCTCTTTTTCATGGCTGCCTCCAGAGCACACAAACCTGCATACACACCTACACATACCTGCATGTCTGCACACACACCTACACATACCTGCACACACACCTGCCCTCATACCTACACACACCTGCACACACACCTACGCACACCTACACACACCTGCACGTACACCTATGCACATACCTGCACACACACACACACCTGCCCACACATCTGCATACACAACTGCACATGCACACACACCTGCCCACTTCCCAGTTTTCACTTTCTTCAATGGCACCATCCTTGTTCCAATTTCCCGGACCAGGAATCATGATTTCCCTTTCTTTCACACACAGAACTAGCTGTTCAACAGGGAATTAAAATATTTCTCCTCCAGTCTCTCCCCTGTGTAGCCAGGATGTGATTTTCAGCACGCTCCTAACTGGCTAGCTGAACCTTGAGGCTCTACTTCCTACCATTTTCCTGGTACCTTCAGACTCTTCCTCCTAAACAATGCCCTTGCTTCCTCCTGTCCCCCCTGAACGCATCGCAGATGTTTAGAGCTCTCCCTCCCACTGAATGTACCTCCTAGCTATTCATCTCTCAGTTCATCCCTGGTCAGCATGTCCCAGGGCAATGCCCACCTCCTGGGTTTCTGGAACATTTCATCTATTCTCCTCTCAAATCCTCCCCCTTCTCAAGATCTGGTAGAAATCTCACTTCCTCCATTCATGGTGGGGAGGAGCCTGGGTGCTGACCACTCATGTGCTGAGGGGTGCAGCCAGGTCATCAAGCAGCTTGGAACTTACCAGCTATCTCCTCGCATCGATCGGCACTGTGTCTGAGACTATGGAAATCCAGACACAGGCACCACATTTCATATCTCCCTGCAGCTAACGTCAGGTCTCCATCATTGGTCCTCATCCACCTGCCTAAAATGTAGGCTAATTTCACTGGGCTACTTTATAAAGCACCAAAGCTGAATCTAACCAAATCAATGAGTGACTTCTTATGCTGACTGCAGGCCTAAGGTTCTCTACATGACCACGCATCACGACCAGCTGTCTCCAGCCTCCTGGTGCCCACCGCTGCTCGTGTTTAAAAATAATTTAGCATCTACAGGAAACCCGTCTGTCCTTCCCCCACCACGTGGGAAACATCACAGGAGCGAACTCCCTCTACCCCCTCAAGGTCTCTCTGTGAACCAGGTCCTCCTAGGCCCATCTTCACTATCCAGGAAGGACTCAAAGAATCTGAGAATGAATCAAAACAAGCCTCGGCTGAAAGGGAAAATAAGACATTTGGGGGTGGGGTAGCTATCTGAATCTGTGCCAGTAACCTGCATTCTGATGCACTCTAGCTAGCCAATAATTAATTCCATTCTTACCTATGACTAGAGGCCCAGCATGCGAAATCATGCATGGTAGCCCACTGCTGCTTGCAGGCCCGCCCACCTGCCCGCCACTGCTTGCTGTACTTGCTGCCCCGCCTGCCCGCCACCTGCCTTGCTGTGATCCGAGCCTGTGGCTGTGGGGGAGGGACTGAGAAGTGCTCAATGCACCTCATGGTGACTGGTCGTTTGGTCGTCACGATTGTCATGGACACTGGCTTTATATATATATATATACTAGAGGCTCAGCACAAAAATTTGTGCACTCGTGGGGGAGGGGTCCCTCAGCCCAGCCTGTGCCCTCTCACAGTCCGGGACCACTTGGAGGATGTCCACCTGCCAGTTTAGGCCCACTCTCCAGGGGATCGGGCCTAAGCTCGCAGTCAGACATCCCTCTGGCAGCCCAGGCACCCCCGGGGGATGTCCAACTGATGCCTTATGGCTAAGCAAAGCTCCCCCTGTGGGAGCAGACTGACCACCAGAGGGCAGTTCCTGCATTGAGCATCTGCCCCCTGGTGGTCAGTGCGTGTCATAGCGACAAGTCATTCTGGTTGTTCCACCGTTAGGGTCAATTTGCATATTACCCTTTTATTATATAGGATGCCTGTCCTGCATTGCAGAACATGTTTCCCGGAATACTCCCATTTTACAGAGGCCATAAACAATGAACCATATACAACTCCCGGAGGGGGTTGGCAGTGCTGGTGCCAGACAGGCCAAGCCTCTGAGTGTAATCTCACTTCCCCCATCCCAACTCACGGGGGCTGCAAAGCCTGAGAAAAGTCTGGAAGCCATATTTGGGAGACAAAGAAACTAAGGGTATAAAGGAAAAGTTCCTCCATATTCATCACTCAGGCTTTGGAAACGGACTCCCCTGAGTCACCGTGCTAGTACATCTGCAAATAAAGGATTTTTCCTGTATCTTCCGAGTACTCATTGTGTGTTTTTCAGTCACCTGGTAAATTCTGCAACACAGCTTCCAACTGATTTTCGGAAAAGATGATAGAGAAGAAAATGGCAGAGGTTCTGTTTCTAACTGTGCTGCCCTGTCAGGGCATTTCTCTCTCTGATGTTCCTTTCACTTCCACGCCTCCTTTTGTGGTTTGGGGTTCCTTTCTATCATGTCTGAGTATCTGAGGAGGTGGGGACAGCAGACCTTTCAGAAGCTAGTCCTTCGTGTGGGAATGTCCACGCTCTTCTCATCCTCCCACGAGCGGTGTCACCCCTCTCCTACTGGGGACAGAGAAAAGAAACGTCCCAGGAAGTCAGGGTTCCCTCTGCTCGAACCATAGGGACAGAGGAAGAAGTAAACATCTCTGGCCCTCCTTCAGGTTTCCACTGTCATTATTGTGACGTGGGGGAGTCTGCCTCATGGTGAGTGTGAAAGCAGCGGCTGTGATCCGTGACTTTTCCCAGGGCTGGCTGCCAAGCCTGGGGTCCTCAGCACTGCTCTGCGCCCTGCACCTTCCCCGAGGCCACAGCCCCCTCAGGAGCCCGGGATTGAGTGAGGCCCTTCCTGGCATCACCTTGTCTATTAGGGTGTAATCTTACCTTCTCTGAACTAGTCTTTAAAGTTTGCTATGAAGCCCTAATTCAACCTGAAACAAAACTCTTGGTAATTATCTCATGAAATAAGATTCTCACATAAATATTTTCCCACTTGAGGCCAGAAATGTTACCAACACAGTACTGGACTTTCATTTCCCCCCATTTCCCTTAAATAAAACTAGCCCTGCTGGTGTGGCTCAGTAGTTGAGTGTTGACCTATAAACCAGGAGGTCAGGGTTTGATTTCCAGTCAGGACACATGCCCAGGTTGAGGGCTCGATCCCCAGTGTTGGGTGTGCAGGAGGCAACCAATCCATGACTCTCTCTCATCATTGATGTTTCTATCTCTCTCTCCCTCTCCCTTCCTCTTTGAAATCAATAAAAATATCCTATATAATAAAACCCTAATATGCAAATCGACTGAACGGAGGAACGACTGGTTGCTATGACATGCACTGACCACCAGAGGGCAGACGCTCAATGCAAGAGCTGCTGCCCCAACTCCGGCTGACTGGGGGTAGCTCCTGCGTTGAGCGTCTGCCCCCGGAGAGGGAGGTGACTAGTGGCAACGATTGGGGGGAGGGGCTGGCCAGCGGGTTGCACCAGGCTACCAGCCAAGGCGTGTGCCAGCGGGGGCCCCCCTATCGCCCCGCCCGCTGGTCACTCCATATATGGCCCTGATCGCCGGTCAGGCATAGGGACCCTACCCTATATATTTGGAACAGTCTCCTAGATTTAAAAATTAAAACCTGGCAAGGCTACTCTAACACTGAAAAAACAGGCTGCTGCAGCGATGACATGCATGCACTCTGGCTTGCACATTTTGTGGTCAGCCCTGATTCTGACACTTATAACTGTGTGACAAAGCCGATTACTTAACTTCTCTCTGCTTCAGTTTTTCCACCCATAAGATGGGGAAAATGGTACTCCTGCCTCAGAAGGATCATGTTCTGTACTACTTTTTATAATCAGGGCAAAAAAATGCAGCTGCCCATACAACAGCAAGATTCACCTGTATGAAAAGTATGGTAACTGGTGCATGCAGCATCCCAGATTGTGAGAGGGATGTCCGACTGCCAGTTTAGGCCGAATATCCCCCGAGGGGTCCCAGATTACAAGAGGATGCAGGTCGGGCTGAGGGACCCCCTTTTTCCTCCCCCCACCCCATGCATAAATTTCATGCACGAGGCCTCTAGTATTTAAATAAAACCAGAGTATGTTACGGGACCTTAACCAGTTGATATTTTGGACCTTGACCAATACAATTTTGCCGTGGATTTTGCTTTAATAAGGACAACCCCACAGTTGAAAAGGATCGGCTACTGTCTGGCGGGGTGACCACCTCACCGCTGAATGTAGGAGTTGTTCACGCCGCGGTGGTCCAGGTCGTGGCTCAGGGCGGCGACCAGCAGGGCCAACACCTCCAGGTCCGACAGCTTGCTCTACACGGCGGGCATGAGGAGGAGAGAGAGAAGGACCTGTAAGGGTGCTAGGCCATCTCTGTGAATCTCAGCGCTTCACACAGGCCTGCTTCAAGGTAGCGGCAGGCCCGCTCCACAGGGGAAGAGCTGCACCTCGCCCTCAGAGCTGGGCTATCGCCAATGTCACTGACCCACGGAGAGGGCAGAAATGCCTCACCAACCACCTGTCCCCCACAGTCAATGCCACTCCTTCCTAATGGTCTACGTATTCATGTGGGATAAGCACATGAACTTTGAATCGCTGGCTTCTCTTAACCTTTAACTCCTACAGATTCCATGGCTTCCATGCTCTGCCCTCAGGGGCTGTGCCTAAAGGCACCAGACAATGAGTATATTTGGCAAAAGAATACACAAAAGGGGATTAGGGATGAAAAGTTAGCTTTAAAAAGTTACATAATAACCTGGCTGGTGTGGCTCAGCGGTTGAGCATCGACCCATGAACCATGATTCGGGGCTTGATTCCTGGTGCAGGGAACATGGCCCAGGTTGAGGACTTGATCCGTTAGGAGGCATTCAGGAGGCAGCTCATCAATGATTCTCTGTCATCACTGATGTCTGTCCCTCTCCCTCTCCTTTCCTCTCTCTGGAATCAATAAAAATATATATATATTTTGAAAAAAGTTACATGATGTATTGCAAAGTGAATCCCAGGTTATTTTTGAGTGGCTGCCATTTGTATTCTCTGTACTACTGTTCCTCTTCATAAGAAAACACAAGCTGAAATTCCTATTGGCTCTATTCTGCCGGAGTTCTCGGCACTCGAAGTGGCATATTCACAGCACACACATCAGCATTCTGTTTTTCTTTGCCAGAGCCCGGATAGCACTGGGTGGTCTAACCCTCCTGACGTTCCCAGTTCCTCCTAACAGGAGTGGAGCCTGCTTCCCATGGGCGTTTGCCCCTGCGGGAGAGCAGGACTCTGGCAGGAGGCTCCCAGACAAGACCTGCCCTTGGTTCTGTGTTCAAATGCGCCCCCTATGGGAGCAGAGAAGAACAGCAGTCCTAGAATTCAATAACAAGCATGGAAGCTCCAAGTCCGCGTAGGTAAGTGGTTAGAGCGCCGGCCTTCACACCAAAGGGTTGCGGTTCGATTCGTGGTCAAGGGCACCTACCTGGGTTACAGGTTCAATCCCTGGCCCCGGTCTGGATGAGTGCAGGAGGCAACCTATCAATGTGTCTGTTTCTCTCTCTCTTCCCCTCGCTTCCACTCTCTCTAAAAATCAAAACGTCCTTTGGTGAGGATTACCAACAACAACAAAAGACACTCACCAGGAAAGCATGGGAGCTCTGGACTGAAGAGCTCTGTGATGGGGCTGGACTCACTCACCTAGAATAACGAGTCGGTGCCCACTGATGGTGGAATCTAAGGACAGAGCTAAGCATAAAAAGGCCCGGCAAGGACCTAGGTGCTGGAACGTTGTCTGCATTGATGTCCTGTGAACAGGGTGTGGTCCACGCACTGGTAAGGTTAACGGGGTGAAGAGAACCCGTGACAAGGCCCTGGCCACATCTTGGGAGCCACGCTCAGGACCTGCGTGGTGTGGAGCAGCATGAATGTGAGCAGGCGGATGCTGCTGTAATTTCCCTCTGAAGGACATACTGACCTTCCCAAGCGCCATTTGACTTTAGCGTGAAGCTACTTAAAGGTTATGCTAACGTGCCGTATACATTCCATAGGAGAGAACGTTATCAACCACGTACTTTGCCACACTAGACTTCTTTCCTTAAAATACAATTTATTTTGTAACTGGCAACAGGCAGTACCCTCAATCACCACTAACGCAGATTTAAAAAAGTACTTGAAAGTATGTGCTGTAAATTTTACCACAAACGTCTTAAACAAACAGCTCCATAGTAGAATTTGTACCTGGATCTTGCCTGCCTTCAGGGCGGCGAACATGCACTGCGCCGTGTTGAAGGCGTGTCTCCAGTTGTGGTAGGCCACGTTTTTCCGGTAATTCTTCTTCACACTCAGGATCCACCGGCAGAGGACCTGCGGGCGGAAAGCAGACCTGTCACAGCGACTGCGGAAGTTGGTCACATGCTCACTGCGACCCGGGCAATGTGCACAGCATACCCAATCCCCGGTTCCAGGGATGGGGGGTGGGGGGGACTAGGATGTAATCACTTAACAGATCAGGACACTGACACACACATGTGACTCCATGTGACCAGGTCATGTGGCTCCTAAGGGAGGGGCTAGAGTTCATACCTGAGCATCCGACGGCAGAGCCCACCCTGCTAACCAACCCACTAAAGTAGTGCAAAATGCAAGGCAGCCATACGGGAGGCCTGGAGGCCTGGAGGCCTGTAGGGCATCGACTAGCTTTGTGAAAGACACCAGGTCCACGTGTCACCAATTAGGAGAGTCCTGCACGTGTGAGTTCCCGGTCGGACAGCCATGCAAGCAGCCACCGCCGAGTCCTCCCCAGGTGCCTGCTGCGACGGCTTCAGTGCGAGGCTCGGGCTGACGGGACAGGGAGGGGGCACATGTCCCGCTCCAGCACCTGGCCCGATGGGTCCTGAGCTCTTTGTCCCTTTTGTACCAGCTTGGGCATTCAGACAGGCACTGCGTGGTTACTGAGAAGCAATTAAAAAAATAACATATGCCAAGGTCCATATGAAAAAAAGCATTTTAAAGATGGAGCGAAAAAAGGAGAGACGGCTGAGCAACACCTCACAGCTGGGTTTCACTCAGCTTCTCAGTGGTGTGTATGCAAGGATCCCCGGGGCGCAGGTCCCCCGCAGGGGCTGTGACTGTGTCAGCTTCCAGTCGCCGCTATTCAATCCTGAGTGGTTCCCTGCGCTCTTGGGAGCCTGGACAAGGAACAAAGATGCATGCTTCTCCCTGCACACATGGCTGGAGGCGCTTCTGCCACAGAGCACTACCTGGGAAGTGGAGGTTTCCAGAAAGAATGCTGCAGATGCAGGTCCAAACCACAGTTTTCTCATTGGTGGAACCACTGGGAGAGGGTGGGTGGAGGGTCTGCGGTTTCTTGTCCGCCCTGTTCTCCTCAGGCCGCAGGGAACCGAGTGCCCCTCTCCTCCCTCCCAGGCACCGCACGTGGCAGAGGATCGGGTGTTAACCGGCACCTCGGACAGAGTGGCCAGGAGGTGGCAGCTTCGTCCTGTTGGGAGGCTAAGTACAGTGGGGCCTTGACTTACGAGTTTAATTCGTTCCATGACGGAGCTCGTAACTCAAATTACTCGTATGTCAAGTCAATTGTGAACGAGTGAGACACATGATGCTGGGCTGATATTGTGGCGTTCACTGTGACGTTCGCTGCGCCAACTAGCGGTGGGGTATCTGAAGCTGGCTCATAACCCGAATTTTAGCTCGCAACTCAAAGCAAAAAATCGGCCAAGAGACGCTCGTATCTTGAAAAACTTGTTAGTTGGGACACTCGTAAGTCAAGGCCCCACTGTAACAGCTATGAGCTTCCAAGCTCTGCAGGGAGTTGTGGCAATTGCTGGGATTGATCGCAGAAGCCAGGAAAATGCAGAAACCCAGCCAATAGTCGTTTGACCTGAGGGTGACAGCAGCTTCGGGGACACTGAGGGGAGAACAAGGTTGAGCCCCCGTAACGCGGTGAGGGACGTGTGTCCCGCCCTCCCCTGCGTCAGCCGGGTGTCTGTCCGGGGCGAGGCGTCTGAGTGCGGACCCCACTGCGGACCGGGCCCCAGCCCAGTGCCGGGCGTACTGGTCTCGGTATCAAACGCATTTCATGATTAACCATCGGCTGAACAGCGAGGCCTCAGAGGTCCTTAAGTTCCCAGGGAGGAGACCTGTGCAAGGAGAGCAGACATCCGACTGAGCAGAGAAAATGCCTTGAAGGCAAATGACTGGACTTTGCTCTCCAAGGTCTTCTCCCTCCTCCCTCCTCTGTGTCCCTGATGTTCCTTCTCCATGGACGGTGGGGAGGGACATGTCCAGTCCTGCTGTTTCCCAGGAGGCGAACGAGGTTGTCAATGCGGTAAAATCCTGTGTTCATCTTCTCCCCAGACGGTGGCCCGGGGGAGCTGGCCTGTCATTGGCCCTGTACCCCCTTTTCCCCAGGAGCCCTCTCAGTCCTGGCCCTTCCCTGAGAGGTTGTGACCTATGCCATCCGACATGTCATCCCCCCTTCAAACTCCTGGTGATACCACTGTTTTCAAGACAAAATCCCGATTCCTCTGAGCAGCCTACAGGGTCTATACGATGGGCTTCCTCCTTCCCCTCCTGTGCTTGCCTGCAGCCTCACCCCTGCACAGCGCTCTCCACAGCCCCCCACCTCCTGCCCACCCACCTCTGCACATCCTCTCCCAGGGTGGGAAACCCCCGCAGTTGACAGCGGAGGCTGGATACCTGGTAGGAACCCGATAAATGCCTTCACGGTGGCTGGTCATTTCCTTTAAAATTCTCTGATAGGCATTAGTGACAGATCAGTCGCTGAAACTTAAAATCTGCATTTCACACCAGCATCCAAAGCCAATTCTCTCTTCCACACATGCATACACACGTGTGCACACACACTAACCTACACACATGCACCCGGGCTCACACACGCGCACATACACATATGCGCCCCCACCTCATGCTTCATCTGGAAGTTCTGCACCAGGTTGAGGTCAGTGAACATCTGGATGGTGTACACGCATGCACACATGCTCATACACGTACATACATGTGCACATGCTTGCACACACACACGTGTGCCTCACCTCATGCTTCATCTGGAAATTCTGCACCAGGTTGAGGTCGGTGAACATCCGGATGGTGCACAGCGCAGTTTCCAGGTCCGACAACTCGAAGTCGCTGAAGCCGAAGTCGGTGATCCGCAGGGTCTGGGCAGAGGGCACCACGGCCGCCTGGGGGAGGGGACACAAGTGAAGCCCGGCTCACAGACTTCGGCTTCATGGCAGGGAACTGTGCGCCTGCTTTCCCTTGGGAATGGGACACATGGGAGACCCTTATCTAGGAGGCGGGCGGAGGCAGTGAGGCTGCTGCCGGAGGCTGAGCCCAGAACAGGACGCAGGCCTCCGGAGGTGCCCTGTAGGCTGCCTGGCCTGTGCCAATGATGACTCTGAGTGGCCGTCCTGGGCCATGCCAGGGCTGTAGGCGAGGATTGAGGGGCAGCAGCAGTGACGATGCTCTGAGCGCTTCACATTTCATGCCCAGGCAACACTCCCTCAGGTGTAGAAACTAAAGCCCAGATGGGGTTAGCCTCCTCCCCCTGGAGCCGAGCAGGCGCCCCTGTGCCCAGCCCTGCCCCATCCCCTGGGTGTGCTCGGGAGACAGGCGCCCGGCTCAGGTCTGGGCCGGCCTGAGAAGCCGGTTTTGCTCCCTGGAGGACCTGCGCTCTGACTGCCACCCTTGGTGTTGCTCGGACGCTCATTTCACTGTGCTTCATGCGGCAGCTTCATCCGATGCGCCTGGCTCCTTTCCCTTGATCGCATCCATGTTCCCTTCAACCCCGCTTCTCTCTCCAGGTGCTGAGCTCCCACCCACAGAAAGGTCAAAGGTCAAATGCCGCAGAGCTGACACAGCTGGGAATGCCCGTTCCCTCCGCGAAGTTCACGGGCACGTGGTTTCCTGAGTCGCTCGGCCACACGGGGACCTGCGCTTCCACTGTGGCTGCTGGCGGCTGTGGCTGTGACTGCTCACCAGGGACAGCTATGGAATTAACGCAAGGAACCCCATTCCCTCACTTGGTCTGAGCCGTCAGCTCCAGTGTAAAGGATCCCAAGCTCAGCGGAGATGCCCTCCAGTGGGTGGGAGACAAGCAGCCCCCACAGCTGCCTGCTGACCTCTCTAGTCTGAGACGGGATGTTAATAAAAATCACCAAACTGGTTATGGTATTTGAATTGGGGGAGATTAAGCAAAAATAAAGGGTTTCCGGTTTCTCCTGAGAAAGGCCACACAGAGCTCAGAGGCCAAGGCCTTGGCACGCAGGCACCTGCAGAGCTGAGCTGAGGGGTCTCCCCTAGATTTCCTGCGGGGCCAGGGCCCAGGATTGACACTGGCAGGAGTCCCCATACCCCCCTCTCCGCACCGGCCACCTCTCCCGCACCTTAGCTGATGGGGCTCAGCGTGGAGAGGGCACAGGTAAGCGGGGTCCCCCCTTAAAGCGTTCCCCTGACTTCCCCCAACCCCCGAGGTTCCCTGTGAATAGCTGGATGTCACTACTCCGCTCCACTTCCATCTTTTGTGAAGCAAAGAGGTGACATAATAAAAATCCCACGGCCTTGCCAGAACCGGTTTGGCTCAGTGGATAGAGCGTCGGCCTGCGGACTGAAAGGTCCCAGGTTCGATTCCGGTCAAGGGCATGTACCTGGGTTGCGGGCACATCCCCAGTGGGAGATGTGCAGGAGGCAGCTGATCGATGTTTCTCTCTCATCGATGTTCTAACTCTCTATCTCTCTCCCTTCCTCTCTGTAAAAAATCAATAAAATATATTTAAAAAAAAAAAAAAAATCCCACGGCCAATCCAGAGCTTTCCCTCCCAGAGCGGGCACCTCGCCTCCTCCCACTCCCCGCGACCTTCACATCGGACTTATGCTCACCAGACGTGTTTACACTTTATACGCATGCCACCCGCTCCCCCTGCACGCAGACTCTCCCAGCCCAAACTCCACGAGAAAGCACACAGCTGCTCCGTTAGCCCTGGGCCGGGGCCGGCGTGGCTGCACGGGGAGGGGTTGGGTGTTACATAAAGGCCTTGTGCTTCCAGCAGCCCCTGTCAGCGCAGCTGGGAGTGAGGGGTGGGAACAGCCCCCTTTAACTCACAGCTAGAGCAGTGCCCGCCCCCCCCGCCCCCCACACACACTGCTCGGCCGGAGGACGGTCCCCCAGGGCATCACTGTTCATGCAGCCGGAAGTGTCTTTCGTTCCTTCCACAAGGATGCTCTAAGGCAGTGGTTCCCAAACTTATCTGGCCTACGGCCCCCTTTCCAGAAAAAATACTCCTCAGCCCCTGGAAATTAATTTTTTTAAAATTTTAATAGCGGTTACTCATCGCCCCCAAATGCACCTGTGGCCACCACCGCCCCCCTGGATCGCTGCAGCGCCCACCGGGGGGCGGTAGCGCCCACTTTGGGAATCACTGCTCTAAGGCTACAGGAAAAGAGGCCAACACAGCCGGGCCTCTCCCCACGGACACTCGCTCGGCCTCGCTCTCCCAGAGCCAGCCTCTCCCTGCTGCCCGCTGGGCCAGGGGTCAGCCCACCACTGCCAGCTTCCTGAGCTGACCTCCGGGGACAGGCGGCCACGTCTGTCCAGAGCTGTGTGATGTTGTGGTCAGTGATGCGGGGGCTCAGGACTCTTGGGATCCAGGACTGACCGGCCATGAGAAAGTCCCTGTCATTTACAGCTCACGGACCATCCCCAGGGACCCGACTTCCTGTCCGCCCCGACGGGCTTGGAAAGGCGATTTTAACTCCATTTTATGAAACAGAACTCAGCATTTTACCACGAGCAGGGAGGGCGGTGGGTGCCCTTTCAGGGGCAGCTCTCGCTGTGCACACAGTCTGCATCCCCATGGGACCTATAGGGCTGCCTGGTGGTCAGTCTGCCGAGTGAGAGTCCGACTTGGTTTCCTTCAGGGGATAATGCACCTGACTGCCCTGTGGTGCTGGAGACGGACAGAAAGCGCCCATTTTAGAGGTTCTGTAAAGCACTAGGTGTGACAGATGTGTACACGTCCAATCACCAAATAAGCCAACCCAAACTGGGCCGCTGCCGCCTCCTGCCACCCAGCATGGCCCGTCCCTCCGATGCCTCCTGTCACTCAGCTGGGCCCGCCCCTCTGCGGGCTCCTACCTCAGACAATCTACTGAGGTACGTCAGCGATCAGTACGAATATAGTTCCACTCTTATGTTCAGGAAAGCAGCTCACTTTAGTCTGAAGCTGATATAACACCAGGGGTCCTCAAACTTTTTAAACAGGGGGCCAGTTCACTGTCCCTCAGACCGTTGGAGGGCCAGACTATAGTTTAAAAAAAAAACGATGAACAAATTCCTAAGCACACCGCACATATCTTATTTTGAAGTAAAAAAACAAAACGGGAACAAATACAATATTTGTATTTGCATGTGGCCCGCGGGCCGTAGTTTGAGGACCCCTGTAACAAACACATCATTTAAAGCTACACAATTGGCTCAAACTTGGCC
Organism: Myotis vivesi; assembly: GCA_035771395.1. NCBI lineage: Eukaryota > Metazoa > Chordata > Mammalia > Chiroptera > Vespertilionidae > Myotis > Myotis vivesi. The sequence continues at coordinate 104,434,429 of JAWPEG010000011.1, forward strand.
AAGAGTTTAATGTCAGTGGTGTTTTTAAACAACTGCCTTCAGTCGTTCGTGCTCCTGTGCGCAGTCAGGAAAACGACCTTAGCGTCAACGGCCATGTTCACGTTGGCATTTGGGAAGCCAGCCGGCCGGAGGTGGCCCAGCTGAGGCCTGTGCCCACGTGGAAGCCCTCAAGCTGCCCGCCCGGCAGCCACCGCATCGCACTTCCCAGGAGGCTGACGGCTCCCCTCCCCATTTAACACGCACAGGACACATGCTTTTAAAGAAAAAGAAAAAACGTACACGATTCATTTACAAGGCCGTTAGCACCTATGAAGTGAGCCCATGCACGAATGAGAGAAGAAGCCACTGTACATCGGCTCCACATGGAGCCCAGCTATGCAGAGAGCAGAGAATGGAGCTCAACAGAGTTCGTGTGTTTCCCTCAATAACTACAGCAACAGGCTTTAGGAGGTTCCCTTCCTTCTAACATCCCATCATATACGTGGACTCCTGTAAGTCTCAAACAGGCAGAGGCAGAGACTACAAAGGTTGGATCGTGAGTGCACAGTTTTTCAAAACCATATAAAGAAGGCATGCAATAATGGCAAGGACAGGATGAAATATGTATACGCTTGTAAGTAAAACTTTTAGAGGAAACTTGACTACAGCTGGGACGAGTACCCACGGATCTGGGTGACACCTAAATGCGTAAGAATTTCCAGAACAGAGCTGTGATATTTCGGAGCTAAGGACAGCAGTAGAGCCCTGGTTGGTGTTTCTCAGTGGATAGAGCGAGCCTGCGGACTGAAGGGACCCAGGTTTGTTTCCGGTCAAGGGCACATGCCCGGTTGTAGGCTCGATCTCCAGTGGGGGGTGTGCAGGAGGCAGCCAATCAATGATTCTCTCTCATCATTGTTGTTTCTATCTCTCTCTCCGAAATCAATAAAAATATATGTTTTTTTTAAAGAATAGCAGTAGCAATAATCCACTAGCAACATCAAAGCAAAACAGGTAGGATTAGCTTATTGGGTGAAAGAGGAAGAATCAAACAGAATCCGCTGTCTTATCCAGGTGAACTGGATGGAGCCGGTCATGCCCTGCACATCTGTAAAGATGACGCCTCGATGGTCTGAAGGGCCCACACTGTCCCAAGAGCGTCCCCAGCACCGTGTGAGGAAGAGGTATCTTCTCAGTTGCCATGGGTTATGAAAGCTCAGTGACACTGGTTAATAAGACCAGAGCATCAACTCTTCTTTGCTATTATTTGCTCAAATTTTTCCATTAATCAAATGGTTATCGATAGAGATTTGCCCAAAGAGGGAGGGAATGTGATCATCTGACAGGAGGTGCTGGATCCCACCCTAACACTGACAGAGGCATCAGGGGTGGTGGTCTGCCCCTCACTGCTGTCTCCGGCAGCAATCGCACCTCGCACTGTGCCTGAGGGAGGGGTCCCTGCCTGATGGGAGAAGATCCCACCCAATGGAGAGGATCCTGCCCGACGGAGGAGATACTGCCCGATAGAGAGGGTCCCTGTCTGATGGAGAGGATCCCGCCTGATGCAGAGGGTCCCCGCTTGATGGAGAGGATCCCTGTCTGATGGAGGGGATCCCGTCTGATGGAGGGGTCCCCGCCTGGTGGAGGGATCCCCACCCAGGGCTGGCTCTGAACGCTGGTCCAACGAGGCCCATCTGTCCTGGGGAACCTGCCTAAGCGGCCAGCTGCTCCCTCTCTGGCTGTTTTGATACAGAAGACCTTTCACAGCAGGGTCTCAACTTGCTTTTAGAGACATTCCCGTGATGACAGAAGTCACAGCAGGAACCGGATTGGCCCCGGCTCCATGACGAAACCCGGAGCTTGGTTTACACAATGAACTCCAGGACATGCTTGGAAGAGGCAGCCAGCCAGGCTATGGAACATCCAGGTATCTATAATGCAGTGGTTCTCAACCTTGGCTGCACATTAGAATCACCTGGGAATCTTTTTAAAATCCTGATTTCTGGGCCTCATCCTCCGGGAATTCTGTTTTTTTGTTACTAATGTTGTGGCCCCAACCCCATAACAAAGAAACAGAATTTCCGGAGGATGAGGCCCAGGAATCAGGATTTTAAAAAGGTTCCCAGGTGATTCTAATGTGCAGCCAAGGTTGAGAACCACTGCTATAATGAGTGAACACAGTGCGTCCCGATAACTGTCTAATAGCCAGACCCAGGCCAACTGGGCTCCTTTCATTTTCATCTCAGTAACTGATGACCAAGGGCTATTAAAACGTCCACAGCAAAATGCTTTGCTTAAGGCTCTACTTGTGCTACACCCAATTCTAAGCCAAGCAATGATTAGATTAATAACAGCAAACTCAATAAACTCAATAATAATAATAATAATAATAATAAAAAACCTCAGGGAAAGCAGGGGGAGAAAATAAGGATGCTGAATTTCCTACCAACAAAATTATTCTGTATAACCACTGAGCTTTTCTGGGTAAATGTTTAGTGCACTATTTCATTCTCTTCAGAACTAATTTTTTAAAATAAAAGTTAAAACATGTGACAGCTTTTCCACGTATTTTAGGGTTAAGTTGGGATAAACAGTCAGACACATGATGAAGCCAGCGATTTTGTCATTTCTGGAGGACAGACACCTGTGTGGCTGGGGCTGTACAGGAATCTTTATGAGGCTGAGAGAAAACGAGAATTGCAATCAGATGCTGCATTTCAACCAATTTAAACGAGTCCTTTGACCTCCCAGCTTTGTAAGCCTGAATTTCTGAACGCAGCTGCCAGAAATCTATGTTCTGAATAGAAAACAGATGGTTTTGAACAATACTGCCCTTTTCAGTTGCTCTTTTTCTCTTGCTAAAATTATGAACATAATTGAGAAAATAATTTTCAGATTTTTCTGGAAGACTATTGCTATTTTCAAAGTGAAAAGCGAGTTTACTAGCCTGGTGGTTTTTTACCAGGATCTTTGGGAATTGCTCTATACGCTAGTTTGTATTTATCTAAAACAGCGGTTCTCAACCTGTGGGTCACGACCCCTTTGGCGGTCGAACGACCCTCTCACAGGGGTCGCCTAAGACCATCCTGCATATCAGATATTTACATGACGATTCATCACAGTAGCAACATTACAGTTATGAAGTAGCAACGAAAATAATTTTATGGTTGGGTCACAACATGAGGAACTGTATTTAAAGGGCCAGGAGGTTGAGAACCACTGAAACAACTCAGGGAGGAGTGTAAGCTTGACCTCATTTTAGAACGACCTGAGTGACCCCCCAGTGCCCACACTGAAAATGTGCCTCTCCTGTGATCATTTCCAGCCCACAGCAGGCAGTCAGCCCAAACACCAGCATTCTGGGAGGTTAGACAAAACCCAGAACGCACGGCATCCCAGCCCCAGCCCAGGCGCTCTCTCCCCGCTCACTGGAGGGAGGCAAGGAGAAGTCAGGCACAGGAGCCCAATTCAAACATCCTCCAGCCATGTGGTCGGAATGCAAATCACTTGCTCCTCAAGAACACGGGGCAGGGACTCAGTAACAAACCACGACCCCAACCAGACAACCACTTTGCGGCTGCCCGGCCCCTTCCTCCAGGACCTGAAACTGAGTTTAATGTTGGCCTCAGCTAGATGTAAAGATGAGAACAATTATTAGAAAAACCCAGAATCATCGAATGGAGGACAAGGTCCATTGGAGTTATTCTCTTTGCTTTGCATCACTGGTGACTGCAGCCCTGCAGGAAATGGATTGATTGCATATTTGTGAGTGTCCCTCTAACTATCCGCCACATTGGCTGAATGTCTCCCACCGTTACTTGTGGGAGCAGATCCCCTGGGAAAGGCGTGTGTGTGGATGACCGCGCTGTGCCGCCCGTCATTACCGCTAAGGCCTGCAGCTCCCGGGTCTCCTCCTCTGCGGCCGAGGCGTGATAGGACAGGACCTGAGGGGAAGCAGGGACAGGTTACACGACGGGGGCCCAGAATTCAGCCTGGGGTCCCGCTAACACCTCCCAGAAAGAGAACTAGACCCCTCAGACTCACAAGCCTTGTTTTGTTTGTTTCCTTCAACAGAGAGAAAACCCCCAGATTTCAATTCAATTGTTCCAGAAAACAAAGTTAGACTCCCCGCCCCCAGACCCTCATGTTCAAAGAAAAGGGCTCACTTTAGTCTGACATTATTGGTATAACAAACACATGATTTACAGCCACACTATAGGCTCAAATTTGGCAGACAATTTCTTTTCAATTGTGTGTGTGTGTGTGTGTGTGTGTTTAAAATCCTGACTTTAGTTATTTGTGCTTTAGGGAAGCAATCTCTGTGAAAACTGACGTTTTAAAGCCAGCCGCCTGGAAGTGGCTCAGGGGATGCCTGTGTGCTGCAGAATCCACAAAGAAAACGGCATGGCTGGGACAGGGATGCCGCAGACCCAGGGCCGAGGGGCACCCGGAGCTGAGCAGTGTGGCCGAGGGACCCGCCCGCTGACGGCTGTGGCCATCCAGGAGCCGGGACTCTCCTAACTTGGCTGTGGGCTCACCCAGGGAGAGGAGGAGCCTGGGTATCAGCTTCCACATCCCACAGTTCTGGCTCTAGAACTTCCCAGTGCCCCAGAGGGCTAGGAAGTCAGGCTCACCATGTCTTATAACTGAACCTGAGGAGCAGCAATGCCCATTTTCAAAAGTGAGACCCTTTAGCAATGCGACAATATTTCAGACACGGTTTTAAGCAGGGTGGTGGTTGGATTTAAAATATCTATCATACTTTTAAAACACTTTTGAAAGTTCATTTTTGACAGAGATAATATAAGATTTATTTTAAAAAATCCCCAAAAGTTTTAGGATCATTGTTAAAAGGTACCCATTTTCAGACCTTAGAGTGACAGGTACACGTGTATGTGTGCATGTGTGTCATTTGGATGTGCGTGTGTGCGTATTTGCAAGTGGGGCTTCCCCTGGTTATGGTCTGAGGTCTCATCTGCAATGATTCTCTAGCGAAGTGTTACATATTCATTTTAGGGAGTGGAGAACCGGATGGGTTTCTGATGAATCTCAACATATCTATAATAATAAAAGTGTAACATGCTAATTAGACCGGACAGCTGAATGACCTTCCGGACATCACTCCGGACGTCCTTCCAGACGAAGCCGTGGCAGAGGGAGCCAAGGCAGAGGTGGTTAGAGGCGATCAGGCAGGCAGACGAGCAGTTAGAGATAACCAGACAAGCAGGCAGAGGGGTTAGGGGCAATCAGGCAGGCAGTCGAGTGGTTATGGGTGATCAGGCAGGCAGGCAGGCAGAGTGGTTAGGGGCAATCAGGCAGGCAGGCAGGCAAGCGGTTAGGAGCCAGCAGTCCCGGATTATGAGAGGGGCCTAAACTGGCATTCGGACATCCCCCAAGGGGTCTTAGATTGCGAGAGGGTGCAGGCCGGGCTGAGGGACCCGCCCCCCCATCCCTGTGCACAAATTTTGTGCACTGGGCCTCTAGTGTCGCATAGCTTTCTAGCTCTTTAGTTGGGTGTTTATTGGGGATGGAGGGAAGGTTATATCCCACCACGGATTCCAGCTCATGGCAACTGGATAAGAGAGATGTGTATTTTACACCAACACTGAGTGATGGGCAGACATGTGCACCCTCTGACATCTGCTTCCCTAGACTGGCCCAGGAGGAAGACATGTCATGTTACATGAAGTGCATGTTTTCATGGATGTTGGTGAGGTCCCCCTGGAAGGGGCTGCCCCACCAAGGAGGGACCTGCCCAGGTCAGCCCCCAGCCAGCATTCACGGGGTCCCTGTGTGTCCAGGATCTTCGCAGATGCTCAAGAACATGCAGATCCCCAGCCTTCACCCAAGACTCACACTCAGGAGTCGGCCATAAATCTCTAAACGGAGTTTCTGATGATGGTGAAGTGGCCAGTGTAAGAGTTTGAACTGTGCCAGACGCATCTTTTCTTTTCCTTATTTCTGCTTCTCTAAGAGCACTTAGGATTTCTGTCTTTGTCTTTTGTTTTGTTTTTGTTGTTAATCCTCACACAAAGATATTTTTCCACTGATTTTTTTTTTTTAGAGAGAGTGGGAGGGGGAGAGACAGAGAGAGAAACATCGATGTGAGAAGAGAGACACATCAACGGGCTGCCTCCTAACACACCCTGACCAGGACCAGCGCTCGAACCTGCAACAACGAGGTACGTGCCCTTGATAGAAACCAAACCTGGAACCCTGCAGTCACAGGCCAACACTCTATCCACTGAGCTGAACCAGCTAGATCTGTTTTTGTTTTTGAAACTGTGACTAGAGCTGTTGGCAAGGTGAGATGGGCCGGGGGACTGCCGTGGCAGTTCTGTCCATGGGAGTGTATGGCCTGGGTCACGCGCTGCTTTCCATAATAAAGCAGACGGACTGAGCAAGCCGAGGGCCTGAGTTGTGGTTTGGTCACGTGACCTTTGACAAGTATGGACACCAAGAGGTCCCCCAGCTGTGCTCACCTCCAACGTGACCATCTGCTTGGCCATGGCCCTCTCCACCGCCTCATACATCTGCGTGTTCTGGATCCCCAGGCCACAGAAGATCACAAAAGCTTCCAGGAACTGCTCGTCGTTCCGGTTGAATGGCTTCACCTTGCCGGTGTTCTCCTCCATCTTGTTCACGAGCTGGCAAACTCCTGTGATGACACATGGAAAGGAGCCGGTGTTACTGGAGGTCACAGTGCTCAATGACTCTCACTCCCAGAGACTGCCTGATAATCTCCACTTAGGAACACCTGGCACCTCAGAACAGTATCAACCAGAAAAGCCTACAGGATTTATCTACATGAGCCCTCATTCCACATGGTCTGGAATGTGGGCTGTTAAAAAATCCTGAGCTATTTTCTCGTAGAGGTGCCCTGAAAGTTAGGCCGCTGGATCCCCAGAGACAGCCTGTCCGTGGGAGACTAATTGGGTTTTTGTGCACTCGCCAAGAGAACAATTTTGATGCACATCTGAATTCTGGGCCAGGCAGCCTGCCTCTCCTTCCTGAGAAAGCAGAGGCTCAAAGCCACAGTTACACACAAGGTGGGACACAGAGAAAGCTAAGTCACAGGATGCTCACACAGCACACGCAGGGGCCTGCGTCTTGGAGAATCATCCTTGCAGACGGCTTCCGATACTTCAAATAAAAATTTTTATTTGCATAGAAATAAAGGCAGAACGCATCTCTGAAGGAAACCATGACCTCCTATGTCCCAGCCTCTCTTTCAAGGTCAAACGTGTCATTAACAGGACTGGAAGAGCACGTCAACATCCTGACCGATCTCTACTGAACCATTTGCCCATGGACTCCTGAGCCTCATGGTCCCTGCGAGGACTGGGTGCCTCCCTCACTTCCTTGCTCATCCATACTTGTTTCTCTTATATCTTCACTAGAGGCCTGGTGCACAAAAATTCGTGCACTTGGCGTGGAGGGGGTTGTCCCTCAGTCTGGCCTGTGCCCTCTCATAGTCCGAGAGCCCTCTTGCCAGCTATGAGCCCGGCTTCTGGCTGAGCGGCGCTCCTGCTGTGGGCATGCACTGACCACCAGGGGGAAGCTCCTGCATTGAGCGTCTGCCCCCTGGTGGTCAGTGCACATCATAGCAACTGGTCATTCTGCCATTTGGTTGATTTTCATATTAGCCTTTTATTATATAGGGTGGTCTGTTGGAGGTTTATTGTGTTTGCACATTATCTCTTATTTTAATCCCTTCCCAGTTCATAAGTTTATCCTTTCATCGTTTTCCCTCTGCTTTATTTCTTCCTATTATTTATTTATTTGGGGGGCAGCATAGAGGGTGAAAAAGAGAAAGTCCTGTTTTTCTAATGTCTTCAGTTGACCACTTAATTCAAATAATTTTATTTGTTATTAATAATAACAGAATATTTACAACTATATATCTCCCAAGTGTATAGCTTTGACCATGTACCTTGAGTATTTGTTGTATTGATACAACCATTAATTTTCTAAAATGCTCCCTTATCCACAGGGGATATGTCCAAAGACCCCAAATGGAGGCCTGAGACCATGGCAAGTCCCAGACCCCCTATCTAGTAAGATTTCTCCTGTACATACACAGCTAGGATGAAGTGTAATTGATAAATTAGGCACAGTAATAATGAAATAAGGCAATGCTAAAAATAGGTGGGCTTCTACAGGTGGAGATGGGGGGGAAGGGATGGTCACATCCCACACGAGATGGCATGAGACTCTCGAGATTTCATCACTGTCCTTAGAAGGTCATCCGATTTAAAATGTATAAATTGCCTATTTCTGGAATTTTCCATTTAATGAATTAGGACATGGAGTAGTTGAAACCACAGAACTACTGTGCTCTCGTTTTGACTTTGGAGTTCTTTTGTGTCATTCAGGAGAACACGTCCAGTTTCTGAGAGAGTTTTCTCCTTCCCACTGACCCTTTCATTCTGCACATCCAGCTTTAATGCATCACGGTCCAGGAGAGTGGCTGTCAATTCCACTCCTCAGAAGTCACTGAGCTCGTGTTGTGTGTGTGACTATCAACAGTATTTGTGAAATTTGGATGGATATTTGACAGGAATTTGTATTTTTAAATTATGAGATAAAAAGTATACATATGCCGAGTAGGTCCATTTCATTTTTATATTAATCAATTCTAATGTTCCCTCACTTCCCCCCCTTCTTTAACGTTGCATGGATTGCCATTTTGTCCATTTCTCCTTGTATTTTTAACAGCTTTGGCTTTTATATGTCAATGATGTTTTTCAGTTTATTAGAAGCACTTATGATAATGACACTTTCCTCTGTGGACTTTAAATCTAATCAGTGTGGAGACCTGCCAGGGGTGACCAGCGGACCCTGAGCAACAGATGAATGGATTACTCTGACACAACGTTTGCTGTGAAAGAGAGGACCAGGCAGCCCAGATTGCCTGCCTCGCTAGGCTTTTATTACAGTTTGAGATAAAGTTTATTTTTTAGATACAATCAATAGGGTAAGTAATCTTGGGAGGACATGTGTATTCACACTATCCTCTAGATAAGGGCATTCAGAGATTAAGCGAAAGGATTCCAGTAAACACCTGGGGGTCTGCACGTGCACAGACTTGTTTGGAAAAGTCAAGGAATAATTAGGGGTGCTGCCTTTGACACTCCCCTAAGTCTCCCCTAAGTCGGAATCCCAATAAACAGGGCAGACAGCCTTCCTCCCTTTCCTCGCAATGTCCTCCTCACAACTTTCCAACCACGTCTCAGGCTTCCCCACAGAGACCCTTTACATGATGTTTTCACCTTAAATTCCATTTTGTCTGATGTTATTATCTCTATTCAAATTTTGTCCCTTTTGTGTGAAATGTGTTCTTGCAAGCGGCGTATTCTTCAGATCTTTCAGAAACTCCTCAGCATTTCTGGCTCAACAGGCAGCCTTCTCTGTCTCCTGGTGCTAGAATGACATCAGTCTCATTTCTCTGTTTCTTCAATCGATGCTTGAAACCTTAACATCCATATTTGTTTTCACTTTGTAAATTTTCACTTTGATAATTTTAAGCTATAATGTCTTAGTGTTATTTTTTCTCATTCCATTCCGATTATTACTGTCTCATTTCCGGGTGCTTATTATAACGAGGCATACTTTTCAGTTCTCCGACTGGGGAAACACTGGGTACTTTAAGCATTAAAACATCAGTGTGCTCCATGGAGGCCACGGTGCAGCTCAATCACGCCTGCATCGGGAAAACCCTAGCAAGTGTCTTATAAACAATGGAGCCATCAGCGATAGAGCCACATGATTGAGTTTAATGTGAAACATAAAATGAAGCAGAAGTCAAAGTTAAACACATGTAATTTTAGGATATGAGTTTGTGCTGTGGAATCGGACTGCAACACAAGGGTGAGTGGAGGAGGTGGGGGAGAGGAATCCATTTGGAATCACATTCAGTAAAAAGGCCTATTTCTCATGCTTCCCAGTCAGGCAGTGTGTGGTAGAACACTGTACTTTGTACTAGACTTTGCACTAACAAAGACATGGAAACATAAGTTATTTACAGTGGAGATGGACTAAACTTTTATTTCTTTGGATGGGAATGGGATAATTCCTTTTAAAAAATGCCCTAGAGTTTGTGTGAACAATAGGAGGAGCTGGTGCAAACAATAGGAGGAGCTGCTGTGAGCTATAGGAGTTGGTGTGAACAGCAGGGGGAATTGGGGAGAACGATAGGAGTTTGTGTAAATGATAGGAGTTGGTGTGAACATAGGAGTTGCGAATAATAGCAGGAGTTGGTGTGAACAAGAGGAGGAGTAGGTATGAACAGTAGGAGTTGGTTGGTGAACAATAAGAGGAACTGGTGTGAACAAGAGGAGGAATTGGTGAGAACAATAGGAGTTGGTGTGAACACAGGAATTGTGAATAATAGAAGTTGGTGTGAACAAGAGGAGGAGTTGATGAGAACAATAGAAGTTGATGTGAATGATAGAAGTTGGTGGGAACATAGAAATTGTGACTAATAGAAGGAGTTGGTGTGAACAATAGGAGTTGGTGTGAATAACAGGCAGAAGGATTTCTGGTAAATACAATATGGGAAAAAGGCACATTTAGCCTAATAAGTAGGGGGACTAGTTGGTTAAATAAATGAATGTTAAATAGGAAAGTGTTTCCTTTACAGCGTTGGAAGCAAAGTGGTGGAAACACTGTCAGCCAGAGCACCGAGGAGACACGTGTGGGAAACAAAACCTCAGGGTACATCTGTCAAGACAACAGGCCCCCACTGGCCTAATGTCTGTGATGTCACCTTAATGTCAGTAATGGACAAGGATGAGCAGGGGAAGGAGGGAAAGATGACAGAAAACACATGGTCCATCTGTGTTCTGTGTGTAGCTCTGTGGGGATTCTCTATTAGAACGACACAATCGCAGAATCTGGCCTGTGACAGGCAAGAAAAATGATTTACAGCCCTGACATTTTCCAGGCTGCCTCTGGGGCGCACAGTCTAGTCAAGCATTGAAATGCTTTGTCTCTCCCACTTATGAAACAGCAGGAACACTGGCAAGTTCCTCCTTTACTTGGAACCAACTTGAGCCCCCAGCTAAAACCCCACCCAGGGGATCATTTTTAAATCCTTTTGATTTACAGGGAATTTTCCTCTCCAAAAACAGCATCTGCTTAGTGCAGACTCTGTTCTCAAGTGCGGACACAAACCGTACGCCAAGAGAGGTCTAATGGTTCCCACTGGCATTTTTAAATTTTTTTGCTCACTTGTTGACTGTTTCACCCTAGAGCCTAGAGCGGTAGGGAGCTTGCTAGATACTTCTGATGAATGAATCAGTACAACCTACAATCTAAACCACATGTTTAAGAAAGAAAAACCAGAAACCAAGAAATGAGACTCTAAAACAATGCACATGATCAACTCGATGTTTCTCAGTCTACTAACTCTCAACATGTCATCCTTAAACAAAAACGCTGTTAAAACAGGATTACAATAATTACAGAAGTACATCATAGTTAATAAGACATGCTCCAAATGCCTGTGGTTAGTTGAACATCCTTTTATCATTTCAATTTTTATCTTTTACACATTTTATTCTTTAAATTTACACTTGAAAGACAGAAATTTCTGGGAATACATTATTTTTTTTCTTTAGTAAGGGCAGCGTGGAGGTTAATGAAAAGCTTACTTACCTATCACTTTATTCTTCTTTCCATTTTTTATAGGCGTACAAAGCAAACTTCGAATGCCCTGCTGGCTTACGTTCCCCATGTTTTCATTCTAAACAAAACAAAACAACAGCAAAAAATTACAAAAAGAGTGATTTTCCCATTAGATGCTGTTATGTAAACTATATTGGACATCTGAACCCACTAACATAGTCATCTTTTATTAGCTGGAGTAATAAGAGTGCAGAGAATATACGAAGTACAATGGCATTCACATGAATGCAATAGAAAGCAATTAGTTTTTATATTATTAAAAATACAAATAACCTAGCCCTGGTTGGTTTGGCTCAGTGGTTAGAGTGCCAGCCCATGGACCAAAGGGTCACAGGTTTGATTCCTATTCAAGGGCATGTGCCTCGGTTGCAGGCTCAATAGGGGTGCATGCGGAAGGCAACCAATCGATGTGTCTCTCTCACACCAATGTTTCTCCCTCTCCCTTCCTCTCTCTCTAAAAACATCAATTGGGTGAGTATATATCCTAGATTTCTTTGTTCCCATTTTAAACGTTCCCAGCAGCTTACAGTACTAGCATGCACTGTACCTGGAGGAGGCATCTCTGGTAGCCTAACAAGAGGAGCAGAATCCAGAAGAGTCAACCCTCTCCCCCGACACCACGTGTTACACACTGGCCCTCTGTGGACGCATGACCACTGTGTCCACTGCCCATACTGCTGACTTCTAAGAGGCCTCCTAGATATGAAACAACAACAGCAAGGCAGCTGCCTCCACATGCAATGCTTCTCTGAAGTAAAAGGAGAGAAAATACCAGGATTCAAAGTTTCCCATGGCTGAGAAACAGGTCTTTGCCGCCTTGTTGTCAGGGAAAACAGATATTCATTCTCCATGGAGCTGCTCCCTGTGGTGGGTCACCAGCTACGTCACTTCAAGCCACGGAAAACTTACCTTTTGAGGATAAACTCAAGAACGCTAGCAAGCCTGTCTTGGGGCCATCACTGACATGAAGTGGGCAATAGAGCAATCATCTCACGTGCCAATGAATTATTTAAAAATGGGTGAAAGTACACAGGGAAGTACTCAAGCATCGCTACCCAGCTCCCAGCAGGTGCTTAGGGCATCTGGTCAGGGAAGGCTGCCTGCACTCCAAGCCCCACACCGGCTACTCACCGCCCAGGGGAATCTGCTGTCCTTGCTGACGTCGGGGATGTTGAGCGCCTCCATGGTGCTGGTGACGTACTGAGCGTACATGTAGTTGATCTGGCTCCCATCCCGGTCCCTGTGGGAGGAACACAGGTGAGCGCTCTGTGGGCAGTGGAGTTAAAGAAATGACATAAGAGACAAACAGGTCTCCAGCCATCGGGCAAGCGCATGTCTTACTTAGGAAAGGCGGCTTGAAATGCACCTCCCGATTGACAACTTGGGTGGTTACTAGAACTGAAATGGTTTGAAAAGACAAAGACCCACAATTTTCCAAGGACCCATAGCAAGTTTTTAAACGCCCTAAGACATCTCCTTGCCATTGCCGACGGGCCTGTTGATTTTTGTGCCGCTTAATGTAAAATCCACCTGAATTCCCTGCCAGGTCTCATTTTCATCAGACGATAGAGTGACCAAGGACCAGCCTGTTCTATTCCTCGGTTATTTTCTCTATGTACCCGCCCCAACAACCTCTCCCACATTTCAAATCCAGGGAGAGCCGACACGCGGAGACGAGCTTCACTCAGCAAGCTCGCGTCTCCTTTCTTTCAGATCTTTTAGGATACTTTTAAGATCATAAAGAGCATAAAAATGTATCTTCTTCAAAAGATTCTCATTCACTTAGAACAGCAGTTTTCAACCTGTGGGTCGCGACCCCTTTGGCGGTTGAACGACACTTTCACAGGGGTCGCCTAAGACCATCCTGCATATCAGATATTTACATGACGATTCATAACAGTAGCAACATTACAGTTACGAAGTAGCAACGAAAATAATTTTATGGTTGGGTCACAACATGAGGAACTGTATTGAAAGGGCCAGAAGGTTGAGAACTACTGACTTAGAATATTTTCCCAGTGACCATGTGCCTGGTATTACGTGTGAGTGAAGAAGAGTGAGGAGTCAGAAGAAAGCCAACCCGCTCCACACAGATAATCTGGAGGGAATCCCCAGGAAAAGCTTGAGATAAGTGTGGGCTTTAGGCTCATTAAGCAAACTTTAAAACTGCGGATCCTCCACGGACAGCAAGAGTCTCCGGGAAGGAAGACAGGCTTTTGGAAAGATAAGAAACTCGAGGTCACTGTGAGAAAGAGGGGCTGGAGAGGAAGTGATAATGATGCTATTAATGGCTTTTTATTATCCTTACCATCATCCTGTTCACAGCGGGAGCCGGATGAAACCCAAAATAGTCACTTGCGGGGGAGGGTAAAATTCGACTTAGAGACGCTGACAGGGAGAAGTAGCAACACGTCCATGACTTTTCAGAAACCCCGTTCTTTTAATTCCCTGAAGCTTTCCAGTTCCTAATGGTCACTTTAGGGAAAAGTGGTGTTGGGGTTACTGAGTTATCATTTCCTTCCTCACTCGGGGAGGAATGCGGAGGGAGCTTCCTTCCCACGCTCAGTAGGCGCAGCCTGAGTGCCCGGGGGCCAGGGAGGCCTGGTCAGTGTCCTGTGGAGCCTGCCCACGCGGGTCATCGGCTGTCACGCTGCTGTGGTCGGCATTCAGCTGCACACGCTGCCGGGCAGCGCCCAGTCTCCGGACCCTCCCTTGCACCTGCACCCCTGGCCCCAGAACGAAGGCTCGGGCTCAGCCACCTGGGGCTGGATGCCATGTAAGTTCAAGTCCATAGGACAAGAGAGAAAACGTGACGGCTTCTAGAAGCCTCCGCGAAGAGGCAGCTGCTGCATTTCTCTGCCCAGCCTGCCTAGTCCCCCACAGCCCTCTGACCCCGGGAAAGGACGCAGGAGCGGTCTCCCTGACCCCAAAGGGGAGGGCCACAGCTGACCCTGACGGCGCAAGGGAACCGGGTGCCTGGGTCCGCAGGCCTGTGAGCACCTGAGCCGCCACCTCCGGCTCTTCCAGGAGCAGCAGCACTGCGCTGGCTGAGCGCCTTTCACTGGGGTTTTCATGATGCACAACCCAGCCTGACCCTAAGGAATGCAGCTGGCAATAGTACCACCCTGTGCAGAGGAGAGGGCGGGGCTGTGGAGGAGAGGGCGGGGCTTGTGGAGGAGGAGAGGGCTGGTGCACCTAAGAGGAGTTGGTCAGGGAGGAGGCGGTGCTGGAGGGACATGAAAGGCTGGGTAAGATTCAGGACGTGAGAGGCCAACCCAAAAACACTGCCACCCAGAGGCGGAGCCACAAACTGACTCTTGGGTGAACACAAATTAAGGCAGACTGGATCACAAATACGGCCTGCTTTAAAATCAGGACTGTGATTTACAACACGGAGGAGCAGTGTATCGCAGGGAAATTCAACACTCTCCTAAATACCTGGCAGGACTAAGGCGAGCCAGGCTGAAGAGTAGAAGAACCGAAAGACCATCACTACTGCAAATTTTTTCTTTTTCTTTTTTTTTTATTTTTTCGCCTTTTTACTAAGAAACCAATTTTTTTTCTTTTTCTTCTTTTTCCATCACCTGATTTTACCCTTTCAATTACCACATTTTTATTTTTAACCAGTATTATTACTGCTACCATTTTACCATTTTTTTAAAGTGCCATTTTATTTTCTCTTTATTTTCTTTTGGGATTAGTGTTCTCCATTCTATNAGATTCAGGACGTAAGGATGTGAAGAAAGGCATGGGCGGGGCGGGGGCGGGGGCGTCCAGGAAGGGAATAAAAACAGCATAAAACACGACAGTGTTGAAACTGAGTCCGCGCATCTGGAAGCCATGGCATCACCAGTCATCAGGTGTGCGGTGGTGGCTTCGGGCCCACGACATTGGCCAAGATCAGCTAAGACGGCAGCGGGTGGCGTGGAAGGTGCCATGCGAAGAATAGGGCCTCAGGCTTGAAATCACTGGGGTCTCCCAGTGACCTTGCAATGCGCCTCTCTGGCTCCAGCTGCGGGGAGTGGCTCTAAGCCACGGCCACAGCTGCACGGAGGCTACGCCAGCCAGTGCTGCGAGGGATGGTGACACCACAGCTGGGACTCTCCCGACAGGGGGGCTCCCGGAAGCCCTGCCCGACGCCTCACCCCTGTCTGAGACGCCTCCACTCCACAGACCCTCCCCGCCCTCTCTCCCTCCTGAATGTCTTACATATTTAGTCCAGTCTCAGCACCCACTTCTCCAAGGCCCTGGCTCACTCAGGCGTCCAAGGCTCTTCGTACAGCGGGTATCAGTGGGTGTATGGGAGGACACCTCGGGAAGACGGGGGTGAGGGGAGGGGGGAGACACACTGAGAAATGTCTGTTCTTTAGAGCTAATTGGAAGCTGCAGGCGGTGTAAGCCAAAGACAGAAAGACACAGCCAGAGAGACAGAAATAGCAGCGAATGCGGAGAACTTACTATGTCCCGGAATTATCTCGCTCAGGCGTGTGCTACAGTCCTGCTCCTGTACAAGTGTGCCCATTTCACAGATGGAGAAACTGAGGCCTCCAGAGGTACAATAATTTACACAAAGCCTTAGAGCCAGTAAAGTGGTGGAACTTAAATGCAACTAGTCTGATTTCAGAGTCTGCACTCTCCTCCTCTGCCTCCACAGCTCTTTCAACGTGGTAAAATCCTTTTCACTACATTTTTAAGTTGTTACTGTATTTAACTAAAATTATGTTTCTAATATAATTATCACCAATAAGTATTAATTAGTACCGTATATATATTCCAAGAAAGTGAGTTTAGAGGATTAACCCTATGTATGTGTTGTTTTATGATAAAAACGTGGATTTATAAATTAACAGGGAATGAATATGGAATAATAGCACTATTTCCTAAAATTAAATGCTAACGTAAACGGTGTATCGTCACACTCCCTTTCCCCTTCTAATTGGTGGCTCTTCGGTTTGAATGAACTGAACCCCC
>JAWPEG010000011.1:104451078-104490604 GCA_035771395.1 Myotis vivesi
AACCCCCCCCCCCCCCCCCGCATCTGGAAATGCGCTTCCCTCCCCGATCCTCGGGCCCACCTCCCAGCGCAATCCTCGCTTCCTCCCACGGTGATCCAACGCTAATAATTCTGCATCCTGTGCACCCTGAGTGTTTCACACTTAACGTTTCACAGCTGTCTTTCACAGCTGTCTTTAACACATCACCTTATTAATGGAAGATAAGCGGGCTGGCTGGAAAGATGCCAAATGAGCCAGGCTTTTAAGCGGACACATACTGCCTACAAGGACTGATTTCCTCACTGCTCACCTCTCCCTCCACGGACACTCCATGGAAGAGGGTCTGGACTGCAAAGTGTGGGCCAGTGAGGGCGAGAGGGGCCCGAGTTCTATCCATAAGCAATTTTAGAAAGAGAACGAAGACTCTAATGGTGACTATGAGTACCAGGTTAGTCCTATTTCAAAATGCAGGAGCTATTAAACATCATTTTAATCAGCGTTTTTGCAAAACTCAGCCTCATATCTAATTTTTATTTTTTTAAAAATCGCTAAGATGTCTTTAAATGCATCATTAGAATAGCAGTTAAGTTTAAAATGTTTATCGGAAATAAGTCATTCGTAGTAAATAATTTTCATTACTGTAAAAACAGTTAATGAATCAGTTAAAATGATCCATGCAAATTATTTCCTTTAAGGTAATCATACCCAACTAGCTATCTTTTTAAGGAAATATATTTATACTAAGACTGTTTTGAAATGATTAAAAACATAAATGAAAAGATACCTCTATTTTGCTTACAGAAAGGGAATATGGTATTCACCAGGAACTAATCAAATATATAGTAAGAAATTAAATATACTATATAGCAGTGGTTCTCAACCTTCCTAATGCCACGACCCTTTAATACAGCTCCTCATGTTGTGGTGACCCCCAACCATAAAATTATTTTTGTTGCTACTTCATAACGATAATTTTGCTACTGTTATGAATCATAATGTAAATATCTGATACGCAGGATGTGTTTTCATTGTTACAAATTGAACATAATTAAAGCATAGTGATTAATCACAAAAACAATATGTAATTATATGTGTGTTTTCTGATGGTCTTAGGCGACCCCTGTGAAAGGGTCATTCGACCCCCAAAGGGGGTGCGACCCACAGGTTGAGAACCACTGCTGTATAGTAAGACTTCGCTTTAAAAAAAAGCATATTCACCAGTAGGGGTCACTATTACACCAAGTCACTGGGCTAGTTCAGCTATCACTGCCAGGAATTAGAGGACCTGGCTGAATTAATAATAAAACTCAAAATGCGAATGAAAATAATTACACATACATGCTGCTGCACAAATTTTCAAAGGTAAATGTAGGTACTTCATAATTTTACACATTTAATATTCCCTATCACACCAATTTCCTAATCCCATAACATATGTAAAGTCTTAAATATACATGTTTATATTTGTACCTATGTAAATTCATTATTTATGCAAGCCAAAAAGTAAACTAGTCCAATAATTATGTGTCTTATCTGGAAGCTTTCTAAAATGTTCTTTATAAAAAAGCAACAGAAATTTCACAGCATCCTAAAATCAAAGTGATCTAGATTAGTGCCCATCCTAAGAATGAGGAACTCCGCCGCTGAACGAGGCAGTCCGGCCTGAAGCCCACATGTGGGGCAGAGATGTTGTTAAGATAATGTCCTATTTCCATGATCAAATGATATAATATCAATAATTTCTGGGAAAATGATTGGAAGGAAATGAATAACAGGTCCCGCGATAAGCAGCATTTGCCAGGCCTTCCGGTCGCTGGAGACCGGCGGCCCACACTCCGCAGGAAAGCCTGTGGCAAGCCAGTGCCAGCAGCTCGCACGGAGTGCATGGGGCGGTGGGAGCATACAGACAAAACAGGGCCAGGAGCACCACACCCTCCAGCACATCAACACTTTGCTGTTTCTGAGCAACAATTTAAAGGCGAATAAGAATTTAAATATCATAAAAAAAACATGAAAAACCAGTGAGCTCCAATGGACACCTGCTCTGTCTCCAGCCCCAGGGTCGGCACACAACTGTGACTTGGCCGCAGGCTCCCTTCTGCATTAAATCCCCTGCTGGCTCGAAATCAGAACAGATTCGCGGAAAACTTTGTCTAGAAACTGTCAAATGTCCAGGGGTCTCCAATATGCAGTGAAAACTCTAATTGAAATAGAGCCCTGGGGGGCCCTCCATGAGCCAGCTCACAGGACACACGGTGCCCACGCCTGTGCTCATCGGGACCGTTCACTCTGTGAAAGAATTCTTAGCTGGAGTAAACACAACACAACAAAACAGAAACCCTGGGACTTTATAACATCCAACAGCAAAGTATTTTCACAAACCAAATTATTTGCGGGGAACATAAAAGTCAACAGCATCTGTGTCTGAAATTAACTGGGTCACGGTACGACGCTGTAGCCTGTTTCGCAGGCTGGTGAATCCAGGCGGAGTTCTTTTACCTTGTCACAGTGTCGGATGATCGCTCCAGCTCCTCACACTCCATGTGGAACACGCTGGAAAAGGAATCCTGGAAACAGAGCGACAAGGCCGGAGTAAGTGTGACGAGGCTGTACCAGGCGTCTTCGCAGACACGGGCCTGAGGAATGACTGCACTGGTGTTTGTTACGTTTGTCTACTTACACTCCAAGGGAGCTGGACCGAGCGCTCACGTCACCACATCATGCTATTAAAGCCATGTTCCTATAGCTTCTGATCTCCACTGCCTAGAATGCTTCTTTGAGCACTCTTTTTTTTTTCTACCAGGTGTTAATAAATGTTAGCTTCAAAATTTCTCTATATTTCTTCAAAACCCTCCAGTTCCTGCTTTCATGCAGACATCGATTGCTGCTGCTAGATCCCAGGAGAGGAATGGCTTTTTAGAAACACATCCCATGCAGTCATATTCTGTGAGAGCCAAACAATTGGGCAGGTTTGAGCAACAGAGAGAAACGCTTTTGAAGTTACACTGAAAAGCAGGTACATATTTGCAACCGAGCTATACTTGCGCCTGAATAAAGAATCGGAAGGAAGCAGGATGTTAGCATGACGCGGGGACAGGAGAGAGGAGCACTTTTTTTTTCTTTCTGGCTCACATTTTGATTTTGGCTCACGCTGTTGAAATACTTTTAATCGGTAACTAACTGCAACATAAATCAAGTCACTTAATTCCCTATCTAAACCCAACAACCGAAGTTGTTAAAAGTGAGCAAAGTGCATCAGCGGGCCTGTGGCTGGGCTTTATTCAAAGCACCAGGGAGCCGAGGCAGACGCTGCCATGACAGGGTTAACCGGGGAAGCTGGAGCCGAATGCTAATCACATTTCCGATGTCTGAAAAAGGGGGGCCTTGTGTATAACTTTCCAACAGCAAATCACAGGGGAAACGTGCTAAGTTGACAGACTGCATTAGTGAGTGCTGACCTGAACTTTAAAAGGGTGGCTACTCTCTTATAATCATCTCTACATTACAGGTTTTATAACTGAGTAAGCATATGAAGTGGTATCTACGAGAATACTGGTTATCTTACAGCATAGAGTTCCTAATTGATATCTTATTAATGAGAATAACACACACACACACACACACACACACACACACCCTGATTCGGATAATGTTGGGTCCTACAGTGCAATCTTACTACCTAAAACGATGTAAAGACTTTAAATATAAGTATTAAATATATTTTATTCTGCTTCCTCCCAAAAACATGGACTCAGATATCACACATGGTGGAAGCTGACTGATACAAGTGGTGACCCCACTCTCTTTCCCACTAACCTCCCAATAAGGAGCCTATCGCCAGGGTCTAAAGGGAAAAGAAGAGGAACAAGGACATCAAATAGAAGTCTCCTGGCAGCAGTGGCTCACAGGTTGAGAAGGGAAAGAAACTGCAGAAAGGAAAACTGCCTTCGGCCAGGGGCCCCGATTCTAACAGCAAGCGCAGCTGGCCCATCGAGAGGCAACCAGCCCCCTACAAGAACCACCTCTCACAAATCTCTTTCTTGCTTTTTCTTTTTTTAATCCTCACCCGAGGATATTTTCCCATTGATTTTTTAGGCAGAGTGGAAGAGAGAGGAAAAGACAGAGAGAAACATCGATGTGAGAGAAACATCGATGGGTCGCCTCCTGCATGAGCCCTGACCAGGGCCCAAGCCAGGGAGAAGCCTGCAACCAAGGTGCATGCCCTTGACCAGAATCAAAGCTGGGACCCTTCAGTCCGCAGGCCGAAGCTCTATCCACTGAGCCAAATAGGCCAAGGCCCATCCCTTTCTTTATGTCACAAATCAGTGGATTGAAATTTACCACTCAGAACTATTTGGTGGCTTCCCATTGCGGTAAAGGATTGGGGACCCACAGGCAGCTTTAATAATGCAGCCTCTATTGGGCCATCCCTCTGTTTTTTAAAGTATTTCCGGCAAAAGATAACATGCCCCTAGCCGGTTTGGCTCAGTAGATAGAGCGTCAGCCTGTGGGCTGAAGGGTCCCGGGTTCGATTCCTGTCAAGGGCACATGCCTGGATTGCGGGCTCAATCCCCAGTAGGGGGTGTGCAAGAGGGAGCCGATCCATGATTCTCTCTCATAATTGATGTTTCTCTCTCTCTCTCTCTCTCTCCCTTCCTCTCTGAAATCAATAAAAATATATTTAAAAAAATAAAAAATAAATAAGATGAGAAACGTATTTAAAAAAGAAAAGAAAATGTGCCACCCAACCCGTTCAGAATGGGGATCTCCCTGCTCCTAGCAGCCGTGGCACTGCTCTTCCAACCATGGGAGGCCAGCACTAACGACAATGCGTTTCCCCATCAAGGCCATGGAGCCGCTGACCACAGCAGCACAGGACACGTCCATGGTGACCGCTTTGAGGAGGGACACTGAGGCACCCTCCCCCCACCCCTACCTGTCTTCAGCCAGGACAGGTCTACTGTCATCAGCTTTGCATGACCAACCACACAGGGTTTAGGAGAGGGTTCCAGGCTAACATGGGGTTTACAAGCAATGGCCCAAGGAATCTCTGTTTCCGTCTTTCTAACAAGAAAAAAGCCATACTCTGTACTCACGGAGCAGTCTCCATCCACGATGAAGATGGTGCACTTCTGCACCTGCATGAAGGAGATAATCGTGGCAGTGATCTTCTTCAGAATGACCTCCAAGGATTGCTGCTCTTCAAAAATCAGGCTGGCCAGGTCAAGCAGCACCTGACAAAAAGACACCACAAGCTTCATATTTAGTAACTAGAGGCCCAGTGCATAAATTCGTGCACCAGTGGGGTCCCTTGGCCTGGCTTGCAGGACTGGGCTGAAACCGACTCTCTGACATCCCCTAAGGGGTCCTGGAGTGTGAGAGGGTGCAGGCCAAGCCAACAGACCCCACTGGTGCATGCTCGGGGCCGGGGAGGGATACGGGAGGTTGGACAGCTGGGGAGGGACTGTGGGAGGGCTCCAGGGCATATCTGACCCCTCTCCCTCAGTCCCAATCGGCCAGACCCCAGCAGCAAGCTAACCTACCGGTCGGATTGTCTGTCCCCCAGTGGCCAGTGCAGGTCATAGTGAGCACTTGAGCGACCTTAGCATATCATTAGCATATTATGCTTTGATTGGTTGAATGGATGACTAGACGACCAGACACTTAGCATATTAGGCTTTTATTATATAGGATTGCTTGTGACCACTAAAGCAATATAATGATATGTATGAGCTATACATTGTTTATATATATTTAATCTAACATGTTACAAGCAAGTTTGCATTCTGCTTACTAACAATTGTTATTACAGCTAGTACAGTGGTCCTATCATAGACTCTGAATCCAGCCAGAGTTATTAGATTTTAATTCCGATTTCCCTTCCTGCCAGCTTTGTGATTTAGGGAAAATTTCTTGAAAATGGGGATAACAGTAGTCCCAAAATCATAGGAATGCCGTAAGAACTAAATAAGTTAACATTTATAAGGCATTTTGAACAGCATATGACACTTAAAACACGTTGTTCATAAATAGTAAATGTGTATTAATGTTTATTGACATTTTCACGGGACATATTAAATACTGTCCAAAGTAAACAAAGTATTAGTTCTTTTTGTGATTTTCCTGGTAATTTCTCTTTCCTTTGAATTCCACAGAATTTCTTCCAATGTCACAAAGAATGTGAGTGATGAGGGGGTAGAAAGTGTACATATTACAGAAAATTTATTGGAGGTGATACTGTCCTAGCCCAGGCCTGAAAGATGAGTAGACATCATTGAGGTGAAGTGGGGGAAGGGGACTATTTCAGTCAAAAAGAACTGAATTGAGAAAAAGCAGCACACTACACTACTAGCTTCGATCAAGTTTCATGTGCATATGGATTGTAAAGAGGAGAGCTGGGCAGATGAGGTTGGAGAGTGAAGCAGAAACAACCCTAAACCCTGTATATCTCTTGAAGCAGTTGGATGGTGACAGTTTGCAGGAAGGAAGTGACAGGGTCACAGTTGTGTTCGTGAACACGGGGTCTGGGTGAATGGATGACAAGCACAGAGCATGGGAACAGTAAGGGAGATACCGCAGTTGAAGGCAATGGAAGGTCCAATGTCTTATTTTTTTAAAATATATTTTATTGATTCTTTATGAGGAAGGGAGAAGGATAGAGAGTTAGAAACATCGAAGAGAGAGAAACATCGATCAGCTGCCTCCTGCACACTCCCCACTGGGTATGTGCCTGCAACTAAGGTACGTGCCCTTGACCAGAATCGAACCTGGGACCCCTGAGTCCACAGGCCAACGCTCTGTCCACTGAGCCAAACTGGTTAGGGCAGTCCAATGTCTTATTAATACAAGTTCAAAAGAAAAAAAAATAGAGAGCAGGGGAGAAGAGTCATCAAAGAAATAATGAAAAAGAATCACATAAAACGGAAGGGTATGAGTCTCCAGGCTGAAAGGGATGACCAGGTATCAGCATGATAAATTAAAAGGGAAAAGAAAAAGTCATATTGTGAAATTAAGTTACCAAAGCAAAGATAAAGAAATAATACAAAAAGCTTACAGACATTTAAAAAAATCTACAAAGAACCAAGAATCAGAACAACATGGATACTAGTTAGAAGACAAAGCACTACCTTTAAAATCTGAGGAACTGATTTTTTTTCATTTGAGAATTTTGTACCCAGCAAAACTTGCCAGGATGGTACAACAGACATTTTCATACATGCCAGGATTCAGAAAGCTTCCTTCACCACTCCCCTCCTCATGGAGTTACTTGAGAATGTGTGGCAATACCACAAGGAGATGCGCTGAGAGAGGAGTTGTGGGATCCATGGCTGCAGGTGAGCCTTAAGCCGTGAAGGGCAGTTCTATGCTGTCACCTGGGCAGCAGTCATGGGATGACACAGTTTGGCTTGAAAGAGGCGAGATGGAGAACATCAACTTGGAGATCTCCGAGAAAAAGAACTCCACAGAATGCCTAAATAATGGAGAGTCGCGGTGTGGGAGGACCAACAGCATGAGATGACACCAGAGCAAACAGTTCCAGGGAAAAAGAATGGAATTCAGAAACATCCAGAAAAACTAACATGAACAACATTCTTACAGCCCTGGCACTTCTGAACACCTTGTTTGAAATTGCAACTTTAGAATTAACCTAGAGGTAAAAAACAAAAAAACAAACAAAACAACAATCAAAAACCCACACAGTTAATCATGGTTGTAGACAATATATATGTCATCCATGTGGGCAACATAAAAGAAAAAGTCCAGATGGGAAAACAAAGGTGAGGAGGAGTAGTTGGGAAGGAGAGATGAGAGATGCTGAGGTCCTGGTCTTATGAAGCATGGAATCAAGAGATGACATCTCTTGTCGATGGAGCAAGAACTGAAAACCTTATTTAACATGACAAAGGCAACCTACCCCATAACTCAAAACAGTGACCGATGATACTGGTCCGCTAAGGGTCATGCAAGCAAAGGGTGGTGAAAGCCAAATAAGCCCTCCCCTGTTCATTAGTGAACACTGCCCAATGGTTTTGAACTTGGGAGGAAGAAAGCAGAAATAACTATTAGAAGGAACAACTGACATATTTAGAAACTGAATCTGTGCTATTTGCATTTTCAGTCGTGCACAGAGATTGGCTAAAAATCACACGCACATATTAGATAAACATTTAACACATTTAAAGAAGAATCTCTGAGCTCTCTCTCTAGGCCCCGGACTTGCCTGATTCCTCTTGTTCTCCAGCAGCGATGTCTCGTAGAGTTGTGCGTTGTGAAGAACAATCCCACAAAATGCCAAGTACGCGGCGAAGTCCTAGAAAACGGGCCAGACAACACCAAGTGAGAATTGTCTCTACAACTGTCTGGGTCTGTTGCTGGAAACACAAAGGGCATCCAACGTTAGGTAGAGTTGAAATAAATACGGGAGAGCCCGAAGGAGAGATGTTTATTCTACATAAAATCAGGAAATGAGGCAGAGCGGGTGTGAGCGAAATGGCACCCCCTAGTGGGTGACCAGCACCGACACAGCCTCCTATGTTGTAAGTTAGGTAGACATGAACAATGAGAGAGAGAGTGGTATGGAGACCTGGTCTCTTTATTAGAAATGGGAACCTGCTCTTATACAAAAACTCGTGTGGCCTCTGAATGACGGTAAGACTCGGATCCATGCTGAGGAGATGCAAATGGCTTATAACTTCTTCCCGGGGCAAATAAAGTTCACGTGCTCGTTAGGAGAAGACGGGCAATTACACTTCCCTCTAAAGTTGCAGATATTAGTTGAATTGTGTTCCTTTTAACAGGTAACTATTGTCCTCAATATACTATACTCAGGTGGTGTGCTCACACTTACATTGCTTGTTGATTAAAATAGATCTTTACCTGGCACGCTGGACCCACAATCGTGGATTGTGATACGGCCTAAGGATCCCGGCCTTTCTAGAGGGGTTCACATTTCATGAACTATAAACAGATAATGGCACAGAAAGCTGCCTAGAGCCATGTGTCCACCACTCACGCTCAGGAGGCATTCACAGACGGGAGAGTGGATGCCCAGGACTCTGACTTTACAGGCACTTGATTTGTTCTGGAGCAATTTAGACACAGAGACTGACACAGGGCCAACACAGCCCCAGCGTGGAGAAAGAAGTCTTGTCTCCCCAAGCGCCTAACTTTCAGGGAGTGACGGAAACAGCACTGGGCTTGGGTAGGAGGAATTGGGGGAGTGGTAGGAAGGATGGAGGGCACCCTGGCACACGTGTAATGCCTCTTCAGTAAGAGGGATGGCAAACCTGCCAGTAGATGCAGCCATGACCAGGTGTGCGGGCTGCAGTCCTGAGCGGAAGCAGATGGTGTGTGGCCTGTCACAGGACAATGCCAACGGCCCGCTTTCCGGAGCTGGTTCGCACGCTCAGCCTGAATGCACACCTCGGTGCCCTGCGTTCATGTGCCCAGCTTAGAGGACATTGTGATTGGGCTTCACAGGGGACAGTCCGATGCCCAGCTGACCTGTGGTGCTGGCCTTGGAGCATGGCTCCAGGGGTTTTACTCGAGGCTGAATTTCTTTTTTTTCTTTTAAATAGATTTTTATTGATTTCAGAGAGGAAGGGAGAGGGACAGAGAGATAGAACAGAGAGATAGAAACATCAATGATGAGAGAGAATAACTGATTGGCTGCCTCCTTCATGCCCTGCTACTTGGGATTAAGCCTGCAACCTGAACATGTGTCCTTAACCAGAATCAAACCTGGGACCCTTCAGTCCACAGGCCAACACTCCATCCACTGAGCCAAACCAGCCAGGGCAAGGCTGAATTTCTTAATAGCAGTGATGAAAGGTAGTGAGCAAACTGAAAGTCCATGTCACCCTCTGTATGGCCCTAATGTGTGTGTGCGTGCATGCCTGCGCACGCACACACACATACACACACACACACACACACACACACACACTCACACATACACGCCGTGGGGGAGGCGTGGCCACACAGAGTGGAGCTGACTAAGTGGATGGCACAGGTTCCCCTGCAGGTCACTGTGTCTGCCACAGGAGGCATCCGGACCATTTCAGATCACGTTAACCCACAGGGTGCTTAGTGACAGGCAGTGTCAGCAGCAGCTCCTCTGCAGGTCTGTCCACCCTGAAGAGACATCACACCAGACGCGCGCTCTGTACCTTCTCATCTTTCTCAGTGAATGTCCCGCCGTTTCCCGACTTCTTGTTGATGGCCTGGGCGACGCCGACAACCTGGTGTAAGGAGAGAAAAGTGTCCAAAATGATTGGTATGAATGCAACAGTGTGTTCGCAGCAGAATTTCTGCACGTGCTTTAAAACAGCAAACAAAACCAGGTTGCCAACCTGAGACAAAGCCCCAGCAGTTGCGCGAGCTCTGCAGCATCTACTGCAGTCTTTCTCTCTGATAAGAGTTTGAAAGTTTTTAACTTCCTGGGTCCCAAACTACACCTGACTTTGTGACATCACCTGGCATTGTGTTCTAGGCAGTGAAGACGCAGGCGGAACTAGAGAGATGGCAGATGCCATAATGGTGACATTCCAATCAGTGTGAGGCTCGGGAGGAAGTCCCACCCACCCCCTTCACCACCCCGTTTTACAGACCAGCTAACAGGAAGCGAGGGGCCGACGTGGCCCACGCAGGCTTTCCACCCCTCTTCCAAACCCTAGGCCAGTGATCGTGAACCTTTTGAGTACGGCATGTCAGCATTTTGAAAAACCCTAACTTAACTCTGGTGCCGTGTCACATATAGAAATTTTTTGATATTTGCAACCATAGTAAAACAAAGATTTATATTTTTGATATTTATTTTATATATTTAAATGCCATTTAACAGAGAAAAATCAACCAAAAAAATGAGTTCATGTGTCACCTCTGACACGCGTGTCATAGGTTTGCCATCACTGCCCTAGGCAGTCATCAAGTTACAGACATATTCATGCCGTAGGCAAACAACAGCCCCAGACACGGCCTCATCCTAATCCCTGGAGCCTGGAAAGAGGTCACCTTACATGGCAAAAGGGACTGCAGATGCGATTAAGTTATAGATCACCCGAGTCATGTGGGGGGTGAGGGGCCCAGTGTTGGAGCAGGAGGCAGGATAGCTGGTCAGAGATGGGAAGATCTGGACTGCAGGTCTGATGGTGGAGGAAGAGCCACAAGCCACGGGATGTGGGCAGCCTGCAGGCAAGAGAAGGATTCCTCCCGGACTCCATACGGGAGCACAGCCCACCCACACCGATGTTAGCCCAGGGAGAACCAGTCTGCACTCTGGCCTCCAAACCATAACATGGCACATTCATGTTGATTTAAGGCACTACCTTCCTGGTAGACTTCTACAGCAGCAGTGGCACTCAGACGGCCATTAGAGTTGCTCTCACAATCCTCTTCCCCTCTCACTCCTCCGAACCCCATCCTGCATCTGCTTCACCAGAGAAACCTCATTCTCTTCAAAGCCTGACATCTCACTGCTGATGGTTTTCCTGCCGTTAGTCCATCCCTGACACTAGGCCAGGCCTATCTTCCTGAGACACTGCTTTGGGCATACAAGTTATCCCATCACTCAGCTGTTTTAATGCTCCACCCATCCATCCATCCATCCATCCATCCACTCATCCACCCACTCACTCACTCACCCATCCATCCATCCATCCATCCATCCATCCATCCATCCATCCATCCATCCATCCACTCATCCACCCACTCACTCACTCACCCATCCATCCATCCATCCATCCATCCATCCATCCATCCATCCATCCATCCATCCAGGATAAAAATCGCAGATGGATTCCACACCCTCAACGTGCACTGAGATCGCTTACATGGCCTTTGAGTTAGAATCCTGCGACCTTTGTTCATGGGGTTCTTTGAACTATGACCTACCTCTCTCTCTCGACAGAGCCCGAGTTTCCAAAGAGCGGCCCACAGACACCCCCCCCCCCCAAGTCCTGTGTGGCAGTCATAATGCCAGATGTCTGACAGCCAGGCCTTCCGGTCTTTTTTTTTTAAATATATTTTATTGATTTTTTACAGAGAGGAAGGGAGAGGGATAGAGAGTTAGAAACATCGATGAGAGAGAAACATCAATCAGCTGCCTCCTGCACATCTCCTACTGGGGATGTGCCCGCAACCAAGGTACATGCCCTTGACCAGAGTCGAACCTGGGACCTTTCAGTCCGCAGGCCGACGCTCTATCCACTGAGCCAAACCGGTTTTGGAAGGCCTTCCGGTCTTGCACCTCATCTTCTCACACACCCTGAGTCTCCAACTAGCTTGTTTCCCGAGGACATGATGTAGGTCTTGCCCCTCAAAGTGGCCTGGGGCCTGCACTGTCCTGACACCCTCCATGCCAGTCGGTTGTTGTAGATGACGAGGGAGAAGTGTCCGAGGGACCACAATTTTCAGGCTGATGTACTTACTGGACAACCTGCATTTGAATAAGAGTTAATAAATCTGCCCACTTTCCCTCTGCCTTTGGCTTGATATTAAGAGATCTGCCCGAACCCAAGGCCTTACATGGCAGTGATAAGTCTGTGCTCTTAATCAGCCTTTAGTGATGAAGTTAACACAGCCCAGAGGGACTTGGGGAGAATGGAAAAGAAAAGCTTGTGTTTATTTCAGTTTTAATTTAAAAAATATAGAAAATCACAGAGAACAAGATGGTAAACACCATGTCATTGTCAACTAGAACAATGGTAATGAGGGCTGTGTTCAAACTTAGCTGTGACCTGGTCAGGGTGGCTCAGTTGGCTGGGCATCCTCCCATAAACCAAGAGGTGGCTGGTTTAAGTCCCCCATGGGGCACATGCCCACGTTTCGGGCTTGATCCCCAGAAGGGGGTGTGCAGGAGGCAGCCAATGGCTGTTTCTCTCTTTCCCTCTCCCTTCCTCTCTCTCTAAAATCAATTGAAAAGACATATTTAAAAATTTCAGCTTGCAGGTCCCACCCCAGTGGGTCCGACTCAGTAGGTCTGGTTGGGGCCTGAGAATTTGTTTCACTAAAAGTTCTCAAGTGACGCCAAATGCCGAGGTCTAGGGACAAAAACCACTTTTAGAACCACTGATAATAGAACTACAAAGTGTTAATACTTCGTGGTTTCTTTTCTTTTAAGTTACATTAAGATAAAACTATCCCAGTAGGCGTGGCTAGTGGTTGAGCATTGACCTACGAACCAGGAGGTCACGGTTCAATTCCCAGTCAGGGCACATGCATGGGTTGCTCGCTCCATCCCCAGTGTGGGGCGTGCAGGAGGCAGCCGATCAATGACTCTCATCATTGATGTTTCTATCTCTCTCTGCCTCTTCCTTCCTTTCTGAAATTAATCTATATATATATATAGCTAAATGAGACTTTCTCCTTTCCAGTCCCATTGTACTCTCTACCAAATTTTGGTCATGTGACCCCCAGATATCTGCATCACTGGCAGGCTCTTGCTGTTACGAACCATCTCCAGTGACCATCTGCACATGGGTCTCCTGGGCACAAGGAGAGCCCTCCTTCGATGCCATCTTCAGAGGCCGACAGAAACGTAGACCTTCCCAGCCATGCCCGAGAGCTCCTGCCAACCTCACAGCCTGACCAGCCCCCTGCATCCTCAGGCTTTTAAATCTCGGCCAGTCTGCTGGGCACAAACTGCATCTCATTGTCGCTTTCATTTACATTTTCTGGATTACCAGAGAGAAGGCACAGCTTTTGCATTTTTATTAGCTGCATCCATTTGCCTGTTCTGTGCTGCCTCTGTGCACCTTTGCCAGTTTTGACCTTTTGGTTGTTGTTTTGGGTTGTTGGGCTTTTATTAATAACCTAGAGGCCTGGTGCCCAAAATTCGTGTATGGGAGGGGCCCTCAGCCCAGCCTGCACCCTCTCCAATCCGGGACCCCTCTTGCAATCTGGAACCACTGGCTCCTAACTGCTCACCTGCCAGCTTGATGGCCCTAACTGCTCTTCCCTGCTGGCCTGATCCCCCTAACTGCCTGTCTGCTCTCCCCTCCTGGCCTGATCCCCCTAACTGCCTATCTGCTCTCCCCTCCTGGCCTGATCCCCCTAACTGCCTGTCTGCTCTCCCTTCCTCTCCATGCCCTTCGAACCCCCACCACAGGCGTGCTGAGACCTCTCCACTGTGGCTCCACCCCCGTCCTGATTGGTAGTGACGTTACGGCATCCCTGGAGAATTTGCATATTCCTCTATTATTAGTATAGATTTAAGAATTGAGGTTTGCCATTTCTTTAAATGGCTGCTAAGGCCCCTGTCTGTTGCGGTCCACTTTGTCCACCTGTATGTATAAGCAGTACACCGTCTGTCTCCA
This sequence comes from Myotis vivesi, assembly GCA_035771395.1. Classification (NCBI taxonomy): domain Eukaryota; kingdom Metazoa; phylum Chordata; class Mammalia; order Chiroptera; family Vespertilionidae; genus Myotis; species Myotis vivesi. The sequence goes on from JAWPEG010000011.1 coordinate 104,465,373, forward strand.
TCTTCTGAGTGACTTTATGGGTGTGGTGGGTGGGGGACCAGGCAAGTGCGAGAACAGGACTGGCTGCTTTGGGCTTCCTCACATGCCTGGGGCAGGGAAAGGCCCCAGTGGCCGAGAGGCAAGTCGCAAGACACAAGCAGCAGGGCCCTGAGGGTAACCAGTGTCGGACATACTTGACCGAGGGCCAGTGCCACTAACAGAGTTGATGACTCTATTCCCAGCCGACATAGGCAAGAGTCAGAACTCGGAAAAGTTTGCCATTTCAGGAAGTGAAGGGAGGCCTGGTACAGGGCAGGCCCTTGGCATTTGCTCATTCACTTAACCTTTAGAGCAACACTTTCAGCTGGGCATTACCCTTTCCATGTTACCACGGGGGCAGCCGGAGCTCAGGAAAGTTAAGTGGGTCACCTCAACATGGCAGCCGACCTCTCCAGTCTGATTCCAAAGCCTGCGTCCTTTTTTTTTTTTTAATATGTTTTTATCGATTTCAGGGAGAGAAAGGGAGAAGGAGAGAGATAGAAACGTCAATGATGAGAGAGAATCATTGACCGGCTGCCTCCTACATGCCCCTACTGAGGATCAACCCAGGCCCGTGCCCTGACTCGGAATCTCCTGGTTCATGGGTCGATGTTCAACCACTGAGCCACGCCAGCTGGGAAAAAGCCAGCGTTCTTTCTGCTCCCGCCCTGGGCCCGGGGCAAAGTGCGAGCAGGCCCACTGTGGGCACAGGCTCTGAAGCGCCATTCTGCAATGGAACTGCTCAGCCCGGGGTCCCCAGCGCAGCCGGGGCTGTCTCTCCGCCCCCCACCCCCACACACATGCTCATATGGTTAATGCATATTTCCACCCGAGGCAATGGAACAATTTCAGCATGAGAACTTTGAGAAACAAAGATGAATCCAGAGTGGCCGCTAGACGTGCTGTTTTCTTTGACTGTGATTATAAATCTCATGACACATTCTTACAGCCAAGAATCACTCATGCAACATAAAAAAAGTCCTACATTTCAGGGAGGAACAGATAATAATGCCTTTTCAAAAGCCAGTAGGTTCTTGCAGAAAAAGCCGGAGGGACGGATGGTGATCGCAGTCAGAATAGTGGGGGCTGACTGGGGTGAGGGTGCGTGTTCTAGCTCTTGACTGGGCTGTCAGTTACACAGATGTAAATACATTTGTCGAAATATGTCAAATTGTACGTGCAGGTCTGTGTCTTTTACTGTATGTAAATTTTAGTCGGTTTTCAAAACAGGACTTAAAAGTGAAAAGTGAACTTGTAGTTGCTGGCGATCCATGTGCCAGTGCCCGCTGCCGCGGTGACGGTGGCGCAGGCGGAGGTGTGACCGTCTGCTGGGTGCCGTGAGCAGGATTGATGTCCCCAGACGGGGCGGGACAAACCCAGCCCCAGACCAGCAGCCTCCCTGCCCTCAGAACACCCTGGGGGAGCGGTCCACCCAGCTGGCTGCGTCCAGGGAACGCTTGGCACAACTCTCCATCCTACTGTTTATTCTTGTCCCTTCGCTCACAAAAACCCCTCTCCCCTGCCAAGTCCTAGCGTCTCTGCCACCTTGCCCGGCACAGGCACTGCGGCTCCGGCTCCTTAGTCAGTGTGTCTGCCCCCGGGACACGGAGATGTGGCTCTGAGGCAGAGCAGCCCATGGCCACTGTGAGACTCCCGCCAGGTGCCCTTTATTTTTGAAAAATATATTTTTATTGATTTCAGAGAGAAAGGAGTCATCCATGATGAGAGCATCACTGATGGCCTCCTGCATACCCCACACTAGGATGGAGCCTGCAATCCAGGCACGTGCCCTGACCGGGGATCGAACCATGACCTCCTGGTTCATAGGTCGACGCTCAACCACAGAGCCACACCGGCTGGCTCCCCAGGTGCCCTTTAAAAACTGCCGGAGACACACAGGTTACGTAGCAGAGAGCCTTGTGTCCCATGGGGGCACGTCCAGGCTTAGGGGGGTCAACTTCCTATTCCCCCTTTGGCTGGGCGCTGGGCGACATGCTGAGAGAGCCATCGCGTACCCTCTGAACCTTGCAGGTGAGTCTCTGTGGCGGCCACTGGCACCTTCCTGCCTCCGAGCCAGCCTGGGGGTCTGTGCTTCACGTGCAAACTGCCGGCGAGTCCCGGAAGGTGCCGGGAGCAGAGGGACTTGCTCTGGGTCCTGCTCCTCAGCCAGCGCACAGACCATGCGCTTCCTGACACACAGTCAGACTCTTTCCTTCACACTCTGTCTCTGCTCAATTAGGAACACAGTCGAAACTACAAACACATTTGCCTGCGCAGTATGTGTGCACATACTGTACCCTGCACCAGGGTGCTCCCAGCTCCGCCGCGCCCCCTCCACACGCCACGCTGCCAAGAACGACTCGGAGCCTCGTGCTGTTCCGTAGCTAAGATTTGTTTTCAGGGCGGTGTCTGTGCTCTGCCAGGAGCTGGCGGCTGAAGCGCGGGCTCTCCCCGGGCACAGCTGTTGGACTTGGACTCTGTTACACCAGAATCCAGTCTGTTCCAGCTCAGCCGGTCCCAGTGACAGGTCCGCATCTCTCCAGCAGGGGGCAATGGTGTGCTGGCGACATTTGGAATTACAGGGTAAAGAGGGCGTCCCGCAGGTGCTCCCGACCCACACTGATGGGAAATGACACAGCAGGAGTGGAAAAAGCAAGTTCCATGCATCAAACCCCAATGAGGCTGTGTCTCACTTATATTCAGTATTATTTTATACTAGAGGCCTGGTGCATGAAAATTCATGCACATGGGGGGTGGGGGGGGCTCAGCCCAGCCTGCACCCTCTCACAGTCCGGGATCCCTCGGGGGATGTCCACCTGCTGGCTTAGGCCTGCTCCCCAGGGGATCAGGCATAAGCCAGCAGTTGGACAAACCTTAGCGCTGCTTCGGAGACAGGAGAGGCTCCCACCACCATAGCTGCACTCGCAGCTGTGAGCCTGGCTTCTGGCTGTGTAGAGTTCCCCATGTGGGAGTGCACTGACCAGCAGGGGGCAGCTCCTGCGTTGAGCGTCTGCCCCCTGGTGCTCAGTGCACATCACTGCAACCGGTCATTCTGCTGTTAGGGTCCATTTGCATATGACCCTTTTATTAGAGAGGACTGCTTTCAGGTGTCCAGCATCGTGGTTAGACAATCATATGCTTTACAAAGTGCCCACCTGCCCCCATAGTCATCCCAAGGTTACTGACTATATGTCCCACCCTGTACTTCACACCCGGGACACCCTGTAACTGCCCATCTGTTAGGGGTGCTCAGTCTGAGATGCTGCAGACATGCCCAGGCTGGGGGCCCTGACCATGTGAGTCTGAGGAGGAGGGACAGGACACATGTGAGTGGCATTTAAAGCCAGGCAAGTAGGCGACATCGCTACAGGAGCAGGTGTCGTCAGAGCAGACACGGGTCCAGGCTGGGCCCCCGCCCCGTGTGCAGTGCGGCCCCAGTCGAGGACCCAGGCAGGCCGTCAGGGAGCAGGACGCTGGGTGGCCTGAGGTCCTGGAAGGCAAGGGAACACAACTGTCTGGATGAAGACTGACCAACAATGTCACCTGCCACTGAGGGGCAAGAAGACGAGGCCTAAGGAGGATTGCAGCCCTCGCCCACAGCATCATGGGTCCTCACCCAGAGTGGTTTCCACAGGGCGGGGGTCGGGGAAATGGGTGGCGGGGATGGCAATGCCCCCGGACCAGGGCAGGGCCCTGCGGTCAGCAGACACGGTGGCCCCAGAGGGAAGGGCAGCCAGTGGGCTGTCTCAGAGGGAGCCTGGCAGCCTGGTGTGTGCCCAGGAGCCTGCGGGCACGGAGGAATTCTGATGAGCGTGGCGCAGGGTTCTCTCCTGAAACCCTTCTGAGGGCTTTGTTCCCACGGAACCGACAGGCAAGTGTCGGCTGAAACCTGTGGGGAGGCCGCACGGAGCCCGAGGAGAGAGGAGAGAGGATTAGCCATGAGCAACGCGCCCATAAAAGGAGCTAATTGTTTGCTTCCCATAAAGCAGTTCCCTCCACTGCATGTTTTATTTTAGGGCCTCTCACACTCTCTCCGGTCACGGCCCATCTAAACAACGGGGATGTATCCTGGATTCTTCCTGCTACAATTCCTGCCTCAGGTCAGCCCTCATTGTCTCACACGGAGCAGCAAACGCACTCCCGGCCCCTTGGCTTCAGCCGGGACCAGCCTGCTCGGGAGCACTCACTCATCATGGCCCCCTTCACGGATGAGCACCCACACCCATCAAGTGTCAAATGGTGGGCTCTGGGTTAGAATGAAGCAAAGAAAGCTGCTGGTTCTTAAGTTCAAACAACAGCAAATGTCTCCTGGTTTCAGCCCTTCCCGTGCCCAGCCGGAGCGGCTCCCCCTGACGCCTGCCACCTGCACAGGCTCCTGCTGGGCCAGCCTCCTGCAGCCTGAACCCTGGAGGACCCCAGGCACTGCCCTCTGCACTGCTCCACTGGGAGGAGCAGGACCCCAGGGGGAGGCGATGAGAAGGATCTGAGGGAGCATTTCCTGTGGGCGGAGAAGCAAGGACTTCCATCCAGGCAAACAGCCACCTCCTGTAGTGCAGCCTTTGTGACACTTGAAGCCCCTTAGTGCCAGGGCCCTTGGAGCGCAGCTCACACCCCGGGCGGCGCCCCGCACCTCTGCACACCCTCCTCTCCCTCATCCCGACCCCCCCTCCCCCTCCCCCTCCCCCCGTCCCTGTGACACAGGCCGGTTGGCTCAGCACACACAGACTCATCACCTTTCGGCAAACCCAGCCCATGTTGCCTCGGGTAGTTCATATGATGTTTTCGTCTATGAAAGACTGAAAGAAATTTTACTAGTAAATGTTAGTTTAATCGACAAGCAGAGGCTTCCTATGTCATCCAACCAGTTTTCAGGAAAGATTTGAGTCCACAAAATGTGTTTAGTCCTGACTTCTGGTGGTTTCCGGCTGTCTCCCACGTCCTCCCACCCTCCTCTCCTCAGGGGCGGAGCCTAGAGTCCCTCCAGTGGCTGTGACCTGCACGTGACAGCTGGCTGCTGAGGATCAGAGCGAGAGGGAAGATGCCCGAGCCGGAGACCTGGTCTCCGCAGCCGCTGCTTCCTCCCCGCCTGCTGTCCACCAGGTGGTGCAGCCGATGGGGAGGCCCCGTGGAGAGGAGCCACCACCCTGGAGGAGCCTCTGGGAGGCGGCTCACCTGGAGTCAAGCCCAGGGCCCCTCCTGAGGCGGCAGCCTGGGCAGGGCGGCCTGGCCTGCTGTGCCCTCGGGAATTTACCCACAACCGCAGGGCAATTTGTTATGTTGCAGGAGATCACTCACACGATCCTCATGATCATCAAACAATGCGTAATAATCAGACCTGGGATTCTAAATCCTGGCACTTTTACTTCATTTTCACTTCTAGGAAGTGATGCAATAAACAAACAAAAAACATGATTCAAAATTTCTATTAGATCATCTCCTCCTTCTCTTTAATGTGATTTGATCCTGGAATATCAATTTCCACTCTATGCTAGAAGAGAAACAAGTGGGGATGTTTAGATGAGGATTTAATACGAAGAAATACAGAGTATGTGAAGCTCTTGACCGTGTAACCTTAACCCTTCATAGACGAACACAGACGTTTGCACATGTATCTATCGAGGGCAGCAATTTCACCCACAGCCACCTGACTCGCTAAGAAAAATGAAAACTGTTCAATCCTGAAAACCCACCCCAGGGTCTGGGTATGCGACTCCGGGGCTGCATTACCCACAGCAATAGTCCATGCTCCTCTGCAACAGGCCCCAGACCATGGCTCTCATCCTCGGGGCCTGTGGACAGCTTATCAGAAGCAAACAAACACGACCCGATCCACGAAAATCCTGTGCATCCAACACATGCTGCCAGGCTGCCCAGGAGGCAGCGATGGAGGCCACAGTCCCAGTGTGAAGGGAAGCCGCCTCGCCATGCCTCTGAGCATCACAGAGCTGCCTGGGTGGGTGGGTGGAGCTGAGCCTAATGCCACCTGCGTCCCAGCTCTCGGCCTTTCCTCCTCCTCCTGGTCAGGAGGGGGCTGCAAGGGTAACCTGTCAGCACGGCATTTTCACCTGCGGCTCCTAAGACGAGCTTTGCCTGAGGGAAGTGGCTGCTGGCTTCTTTGTAAAATACTTGTTTCTGATGAAAAGGGGAGCGTGGAAAAGGGGAAAGCAAAGATCGCGGGCACCATGACATCCAGAGCGAGCACAGCTCGGCGAGGACTGAGCTCCAGAAAGGACATCGCGGGGGGAACCATGCAAGGAGCAATTTGTGAGCTTTTAAAACCAGTGACTCGCCAGTTCTTCAGGACCAAAACAGAGCCGATCAGCCACCCGCCTGCCGCTGAACCGCTGACTTTTGTGGCATCTCATCAGACTTGTCAGGAAGGAAGACGCACAAAGCCGTCAAGTTTATCTGTTCCAAGCTGATGTGTCAAAGGGAGGAGGCCCCGTGGCTCTGTGCGCGGGACCGCAGGCCAGGGTCCTGCCTGAGTCCTCCCAGGCTGCGGGCCCACCAGCCGGGCCCTGTCCTTTCTCCAGCTCCCCACCCGCAGCCTGCCTTCCGAACTTGCCTGTTGAGTATCAACCTCACTTAACCCGTGTCCTGCTCCTGGGTACTGAGCTTTAGTCTTCGGTGCACAAGTTCTACATCCATGAGGAAGGCAGGTTAAAGCAAGGGCCTTCTTTGCCTGTGTTTCCCACACCCTCATTGCTGAGACCAGGAAGCTACACCTCCCGGCGAGTCCACCATTACATGTCCAAACAGGACAATTCGGGGGGAAATGGGAAGAGTTAACAGTGAGCATCAGGCACGTCGGCTACATGTGCTTCTGAGCACGGCAAACACTTATCTTCTTGCATCACAGCTGGGTACACCTCTGGTTCCATTAACGCTTTATTTTGTGACTTTCATCAGGTATTCAGTCTCTTCAGTTCATTAAAGAATTTATCTTCTAAAAAAGCTCATAAATATCAGCTGATATTTTTTGAAAATTTTTAGTTTTTTTCCCCCCAAAGGAAGATAAACACTGAGTGGCCAGATTATTATGACCACCTGAAGTTTGTAGGCAAATTAGCTATAATTTCCCACTGAAGTTGCTAGAGGGCCAGATCATTACAAACATCTGAATAGCACAACATACCTAAGTATCGCTGCTGATCAACTTCATCCTATCATGTTGATGGCATATCCCAATGGAGATGGCTTCTTCCAACAAGACAATGCACCATGCCATGGTGCTTGTATTGTGCAGGAGTGGTTTCAAGAACATGAGGGAGACTTTACCTTGCTTAGGTGGCCCCCACAATCACCAGATCTCAATCTAATTGAGCATTTGTGGGACGAAGTTAAAAGAGCCATCAGGGAGCTGGTTCCACAACCATCAAACCTCACAGAACTGGACAGTGCTATTCATCAGGCATGGTGTCAGATTCCTTGCATCACCTTTCAACATCTCATGGAGTCAATGCCAAGAAGAATCGCCGCAGTATTGAAGACAAAAGTTGGCCCAACGAAGTACTGATGGGGTGGTCATAATAATCTGGCCACTCAGTGTGTGTGTGTATCTACTAATAAAAGCCTATGTGGTCATGACGCCCTCATGCCATCATGTCCTCATGCCTTAACAACCCATCACCAGGAGGCTGCATGTGCAGTGGGTGTGAGTGGGTGGGCAGGACTGAGTCCCTGGCGGTGACTTGACCAGGAGGTGCATCGGGGGAGCGGATGGCGGCTGCTGCTGCCACTGCCCAGGGCCAGCCCAAGGCTCAGTCAAGCCACAGTGGCTGCGAAGCCCGAGGCTCAGGCAGCCTTGTGGCTGGCAGTGGCAGCAGCAGAGGCTTGATGGGGGCACCGCCTTCCCACGATTGACCGGTGGCCTCCCACAGAGTCGTCAGCAGGATGTACTCTGAGGGCTCCTGGACTGTGAGAGGGGGCAGGCTGGGCTGAGGGACTGCCCCCCTCAGTGCACAAATTTTTGTGCACTGGGCCTCATATATATATATATATATATATGCTCATATAAATATTTATAGAAAGATATAAAGGAAGATGTATATTTATATATATTCAAATAATTAGATATTTAGCTAAAAATGCTCCTTTATCAAACTGTTCAAACACTTATCATAAATCCTGTTGTATTTGCATCAAGAATTATATCATCACATCTGATGAAATGACATCAAGATGCTAAAATAAAGCAGAGGAGGAGGGAAGAGCCCTGATTCCCGGTTAGATTTCCACTCAGTACCTGGAGCTGACAGTCAGCCAAGGAAAACGGGTGTTTCAGCTCAAAGGCATCCCTGGCTGTCCCTTCTGCAAAGCAATTCAAGGGTGACTGTGCTTTGCAAAAGGGTAACTTTGAAATGGAAAACCTGTGATGTCACCAGGATGTCGAAGGGGAGGCGACACTGCAGAACTAGGTGGTCCGAGCGGTGGAAAAAGCCTGCTGTTCCCGTCCCTCTTGATGGAACATAAAGATCTGTCTGGTTATAGAACCACCTAATGCGAGTGACACACATTAACATTGGGCCCAGGTGCCCAGGCCCAAATGCAGCCCGACGTGGGGAGGAAACGGAGGAGAGGCTCCGAAACCCGCACGCACTGCGGGTCGTCTCTGTGCCGTGGGCCCCTCCGAGCACCACTCAGATTCACAGGACATGGGCGTTTCCATCCCTGGGAACCACGGATCCCCCAGGGGCATCACAGAGGATGTGGCTCCCTCCTCCTTCCTCTCCCGTCTGAAAGGAGCCTGTCCCCATGGTAGCTGCACTGTGAACTCTGAGGGCCAGCAGCACACAGTGGGCCTCCTCCCCCACCCCCTTTCCAGGCCGCCTCTGGGCGGAGCCACATCAGACGCAGAATGATAAGAAACCCTCCTTTCCACCCATGACCCTGGGGTCAGACGGCCAGGTTCGACCCTCAGCTTTGCCAGTTCTCTATATATATTTATTCATGTCAGAGAGGAGGGGAGAGGGAGAGAGAGAAACATCAATGATGAGAGAGAATCATGGATCGGCTGCCTCCTGTGTGCCCCACCCTAGGGATGGAGCCCACAACCCAGGCATGTGCCCTGACCAGGATGGAACCGTGACCTCCTGGTTCATGGGTCGATGCTCAACCACTGAGCCATGCTTGCCAGGCGATGCTCTATGATTTTTTAAAAAAATTGTCACGGAAGTTTAGGACTGAGATTTGACCTCCAAAATCTACTACCCTGGAGACGATGACATCATGGAAAGAGCGCCTGAAAGTTCTCAGTAGTTGAAATACTTCCCAGGAAGAGGAGAATAGTGAGGAGACCACATCTTTTTCCGGGCCTCAAGAGTTTCCCTGAACTTTCTGTCCCGTGTCAGAGGCAGCTCAGCCTCTCATGGCCAACACCTACCTGCTCCATTCCTCAGCTCCTCAGGGACGTGCCTGTGCCTGGAGCATCGGGGTCACTAAAGGTGCCTCGATATTTAACTAGAACTGTGCTGGCTTCCTTGGCACAGAGGGACTAGCTCAGAGATGACACCAAACTCACTGGCCCCACGAGGAGGCACGCCAGCGCAGGCGGGCGCTTTTCTTTCCAGCTTCCTGTTGGCTCGACGGTAGGCCAGTTTGTCAGGGACGGCGCTGGTTTTCCTGCGACCCCGGCGGCTGGTGGGTCTGCGGCCGGTGACCTCCTCGTACAGCGTGGCCTGTCCTGGTCTGCCTGGAAAGCCCTGGGAGTTCTGTCTCTTTTAAAAATTAGCAGCTACTGTACATCGGTCACTTCCAGTTGCCAGGAGCTGAGAAGGCCTCTGCATGCATGAAATCTAATCTCCATGACCTTCAGAGCGGGTCTCTGTGGAAGGCCCAGGAGGCAGATGGGGACACGGCAGGGACTGGCCGATTTCATCAAGTTCAATGGTCACTCATCAAGTTCAGTAATAAAGAACAGGTTTAACCCAAGAGCAAAGTATTGTGGCATCACCCCCAACCCTTATGGTGGCTCCCACTTCGATCTCAAAGCTGAGAGAGAGAGAAGGGGGAGGGCTGAGTTTGCCTGCGCGGCTCCAGGTGAGGCTCAGCCTGGAAGTCACTGGGAGCATCTGCCCAGCAGCTTTGCTCCCGGAGCCAAGTTCCTCTTGTGCAGCAGCAGCCGTGCGAGAGCTGGGCTGCTCTTCCCGCTGTTTCTCATCACCCTTCCCTCTGGAGAGGCCTTCTCCCGGGACATGGGGACATCGGGACATAGTCTCCAGCTGGGCAGTGGCCGCGGGAGGAGAGTGGGGGCCAGAGGAGAGCGGGGGCAGAGAGATGTTTAAAAGCTGCGTGTGGAGACCCTCCCTTCTGCAAAGTCATCTAGTCTCCAGGCGGTGACTGATGGCTCCTTATCTCAGGAAATGCTCGAGCCAGTAGGCTGTGGCCACCAGTGACGAGGCAGCTTCACACGGGGTCACCACAGGTCAAACGGGGTGCGGAGAGGACGTGGGAGCGGGGCGGGTGTGGGGGTCAACTCCAGGAGGCTGGGGACCCAGCAGGAGGCTCAGGGTAGCTGTGGCAGCCAAGTCTGGGGGCCTGGCTGACCCGCTTCAAGGAGATCTGGGAGGGAGCAGCCGCCCTGGGCTGAGAAGGGGTTACAGATCCACGGAAGCAACTTTAAATCAGCCACGGGAATGGCTAGACTTTCACACACCGACAGTGCCCAGTGCTGCCGGGGACGGGGAGCCGGACGCACAGGCCCCACCGCTGAGCAGACACTGCTTCAGCCACTTCCCCGGAGACGTGCATGTTCCTCACAAAGTGAACATGCACCTAGCACAGGGCCTTTTGTTTTATTAATCCTCACCCAAGGATCTTTTTCCCATCGATTTGTTTAGAGGGAGTGAAGGGGAGGGAGGACAGCGGGGGGGGGGAGAGGGGGGTGTGGGGGGGAGAGAGAAACATGGATGTGAGAGAGGCACATCAATCGGTCCCCTCCCACATGCCCGGGAATGAGCCTGCAAGCGAGGAGGCACACGGTCTAAGGGCTGACATTCTAACCACTGAGCAAAACTGGCCAGGGTGCAATTCCCCTTCTTGGACAACACGGTTCGAGCCACGCAGGTACACTCACACATGGATTTTTTTCAATAAACACATTGGGAAAATATTTGGAGACTTACAACAATTAGAAAACTATTGCAGATTCACATTTTCTGATGATCACTGCAGTTAGATAACCACGTATGAAAGGAACCCTATTCAGCCACTTAAAATATAACGTGAAATAAGCTGATTACAACCACGACCACAGTGATATATCGCGGACAGAATGAAGTCACGAGGGGGATGGTAGGGGAAGGACATGACACGTATGCAATTTATTCCTAAGTCCCAATGAAATCCCCGTCAGGATTCAATCCTATAACTAAACTCTAAATTGAAAATATCAAGTGGAACAGGTACGTGCTTTGGCGTTCCCTTGTCACAGTCGGAGTAGTTCACACATGTGCAAAGCAAATCGTTTTCTTCAAAAAGAAAACTGTTTTCAAATGACCTTTTATAAAATGGAACCTGCTCACCTCTTCGCGGTGGTTCTTAATTGGCATACAGAGGATGCTCTGTGTCCGGTAGCCGGTGATCTGGTCAACCTCTGCGTTGAAGCGAGGGTCCTAGGAAGGAAAAGGAAATTCGCTTTAACGACTAACCTGGTCAGACACTGATTTGATTCTCCCGATGGATAAGGTTAGAGAACTCTAATCGTCACCTTTCCTTGCTGCTCTGCACGCCGATCCTATTGTTGGAAGAGGCCTCAAATCACTTAAGTTCATATCATTCTTGACAAAGATAAATCTAAGTCTTTTTGAGATACTAATGTGTATGAGAACCAAAAAAACAATACAGACTCAAACAACATGTTCAGAAATAAAGGAAATTCAAAATACTAACGGACTTCGACAGCCTTAGTTACATCAGGGCCACAGGGCGGCTCCGAACCTGCATGCAGCTTACCCCTCCCATCGCGCTGCCGCATTCTTCAGAGCCACCCCAGGCCCAGCGTCGCAGCTCTGAAACTTGTCCTGTAAAACCACCACCCCCCACACGACCTTCCCAACATCGCCTTCACTTCCCGGGTGACGATGGCTTACACGTTTCCTCAGCATCCTGATCTACTATCTCAGGGGTTCATATGAATTTCAATCTTATCCTTTCTTCCTTTTTTTTATATGTAAAAAAGCCATCTGGCCCTGGCTGGTGTGGTTCAGTGGCGAGAGTGTTGGCCTGCAGACTTGAAGGGTCCCAGGTTCGATTCCAGTCCAGGCACATACCTCGGTTGCAGGCTCCTCCCTAGCCCAGCCCTGGTCTGGGCTCCTCCTGCAGAAGGCAACCAATCGATGTGTTTCTCTCACATCAATGTTTCTCTCTGTCTTTCCTTCTCTCTTCCACTCTCTCTAAAAATTAATGGGAAAATATCCTCGGGTGAGGATTAAAAAAAGAAAAAAAAAAGCCACCTGGCCTCAATCACACTGCAAAAAACTCCTTAATCTTTTGAATGGTTTTCCCTTTTTACAAAGTACACCATGCATATCCAGTAATCACAAGGGACTCTGGGAGGTGCAACAGGCCTAAATGTGGGTGGAGAAAGACAGGTACAGGCTGTTAGCATTAAGCTTTAGGCGGGGAGACGAAAGGTAGGCTGTCCACCCCAGGAGGGGCTGTGCCTGGTTCATCGGTGCGGTCCCCATAGTCGCACAGGAGTCCACAGCTTGTGCTAAATTAACGAGGGACTTCATTCACCCACGGCCTCATCCTTATCAAATGCGGTCACTCTTAGCTTGCTATCCTTCAAAGCAGACGCGGAGGCAGTGCTGGTGGGAAAGCATGCTGGCGGAAATGGACAGATACCGCTATACGGGGTGAGGTTCGAATGGAAACACACATACCAGAACATAAACACTGGAATGAGTGCAGAGCGTGGCCTGGGAAATTATAGGCTCAGCCTAATAATAGCATCGCTGCTCTCCCACGCCGCGTCTGGAATTCCTTCAGAGAATAGGGAAGAGCCACGCTGGAAAAGCGCGTCTGCGAAGGTCACTGCTATGTTCTGTCATTAGTCTAAAGTCGTGCAAAGCCGAAGCTGTAAGTGAAGTAAATGATTGCACCGGATTCACTCAACTGGGGTCAGAAAGGAGGCCAATTTCCCCACCGAGAGAACCAAACTTGGCATTAAAGACAATTTCAAAGGGAAAGTTATGAAATGGTGGATCATCGGTCTATTTTATATTATAAGTAGTCACTACTGTATCTGTGCCTTCTTCTTGCAAATAAGCTGAAAGTTATATTGAGACACAGTGGAAACCTTGGCCGAGGGTCTCTGAGAAATAGTTCTTAAATGACACTGAATTGCAAAGTATCTGAAGAAGGTAGACAGGATACGGACATTGACGAATTAAAGAAATAGAGAATTAGCTCATGCAGCGAGTTATTCTCTAAGCTAATATCAAAAGTGAATAAAAAGGCACCGTCCGCACTTGTTTTGTTAATGAAGTAGGAAGCTCTGAGCAGCTGGCCCACTCAGGGCGGGGGTGGGGGCTGGGAGGGGTGCACAGAGCAGGGTCAGGGGACTGAGTGGCGATTCACGTCAGACAGGCTGAGAGGCCTGGCAAAGCGACCCGCTGCCGGCTGAGAGCAGACGGTGACACGGGTCGGGGAGGGGCTCAGACCCTGGGAGGGGACCCTGCTCAGCACTCAGGCACTCAGCGGAGACACAGCAAGTGTCCTTAGGAGCAACGACCAGGCCATGGATCGACGCTACCCAGGAGGGACCGTCCACAACACAGCTGGCCTGCATTCTTCTAAAATACCAAGGCAGACAGAGAATCAGGGAGAATGCAGCCCGGAGTTAAAGGAGACTAAGGAGACGCCCGGTGTGTGCAGGGCGTGAGATGAGACCCTTGATCCGAAGGAAAAGATAGCTACAGAGCATATTAAGGGGACCACTGACCAGGTGTGACCACAGGCTTTTAGATAACAGCATCATGTCATAAAATTGCCTGACTTTTTAACCTTTTTTTTTAATCTTTACCTGAGGGTATGTTTTTTAAATTGATTTTTAGAGAAAGAGAGAGACAGAGAGAGAGAGAGAGAGAAAGAGAAACATTGATTGGCTGCCTCCCATAAGTGCCCAACTGGGGACTGAACCTGCAACCAGGTACCTGGCCTGACTCAGAACCAAGCACGCAGCCTCCTGGACTATGGGACACCGCCCCACCCACTGAGCCACCCGACCAGTTTGCTTGTACAGCATGAATTCTGAAAAATATTCCCGAATTTCATCCACTTAAACTCTCCTATCCCTCCACAAATCCCTGCCCTCAGTATTTCTCCCCAGTTGCTATTATTTAGTTATTCACCTGCCTTCAAAACCCAAGCCCCCGGCCCCCCCTATAGCCCCCTGCTCTTCTCTTCCCCAGGCTTCCATCTCCTCTGGCAGCCACGCCCAGCAGCTTCTGCTCCTCATGGAGACCCACTCCCCCACACCTTGGCAGCCAGTGCCCTCTGCAGACCCTCACTCCTCAGGCCGTTAAAATCCTTTCTCCTCCCACCTCCCATGTCTCCCTCCACTTCACTTACGGCCGCCATAAAACTCATCGTCCCAAGCACAGTCTGAGTCATAGGGTCCCCCTCGGACTGCTCCTCCCGCCCTGGGCCACGTTCCCCCGCCCTAAGCTGGCATGGGGACCCGTTCCCTCCGGCTCTGCCCCGCAGCTGGCACTGGGGACCCGTTCCCTCGGGCTCTGCCCCGCAGCTGGCACAGGGGACCTGTTCCCTCCGGCTCTGCCCCGCAGCTGGCACTGGGGACCTGTTCCCTCCGGCTCTGCCCCGCAGCTGGCACTGGGGACCTGGTCCCTCCGGCTCTGCCCCGCAGCTGGCACTGGGGACCTGTTCCCTCCGGCTCTGCCCCGCAGCTGGCACTGGGGACCTGTTCCCTCCGGCTTTGCCCCGCAGCTGGCACTAGGGACCTGGTCCCCTAGGCTCTGCCCCACAGCTGGCATGGGGACCCGTTCCCCCAGGCTCTGCCCTGCAGCTGGCACTGGGGACCCGTTCCCCCAGGCTCTGCCCCACAGCTGGCATGGGGACCCGTTCTCCCAGCCTCTGCCCTGCAGCTCTGCAGCGTCTGGACATGACCCACACATTCCCATACAAAGCAGCACGTCCAGCACAGACGGGGTCTCCAGTTGAAAGGCCTCTGTCCATCTGCACCCACCGTGCACACAACTCCACTCAAGTCTCACCTGCTGTCCAGGGTCCACTCACCAAACAGCGGTCACCTCCTGCGTCCCTGCCCCTACTCTTCCCCAGCGTCTATTACAATCAGCTCTCTAGTCTACTTATCTGTATTCTCTTCTATGACTTTTGCAGAATCAATATTTATAAAGATGAGGCGGCACCAGGCACTGTACCCGGCGCCAGGGACACGTGGTGAATAACAGAGCGATGACCCCTGGGGTTACATAGAGGAGCGGCAAGTGGGGTACCCTGGGCCCTTCACGGGGTGGCCCGCTACTCCACAGGCTAACGGCTCCTTCACAGCTAGAAACTATCTCCTCCACATCCCACGTGCCATTCCCGGAAGATGCTTTGCCTACAGCCCGCAATTCTACTAGTGAGAGGATCATTTTAAGTGTGGAATTTGAGGGATTATAACACCTAATCTTTAAGTCCATAAGTAAAGGCCCGCATATACTGTAGCAGAAGCGGAAGAAATAGCAAATCTTTCCACGGAAATATCTTAGGCTAAAAAGTCCCATTTTAAAGGCGCCCAGAAGTTAATTTGCTTAATTAAAAATGGGAGAAAGATTGGAAAGAAAGAAAATCAAACTTCGGTGTCCAGGGAACTTTGAGTGGATGAGTATGAATTTGAATGAATGAGTGAAGGAATGAATGAAAAGGTCTACAGGGTTTTTGGGGTTTTTGGACAGTTTTTGCACCTTTCATTTTAGAATCTCAGGAGAATCCCCAGGAGTTGATGTGGAGGGAGTATAGATGGGGCTACGCTCAGAGGTCGGGTAAGAGCTGAGCTCAGCTAGGAGATGGGCTGCGATCAAATCCTCGTTAGGGAGAAAAGCAGGACAAGGCCCACTCAGTGTCTTATCCCTGACTCAGCCACCAAACACTCTTACCATAAAGTGCAGTTTCCAATAAATGTGCCAATTATTACAACGCAGTTTCAAATATCCCCACAAACCATAGTGCCACCATCACCAGCACCGCCCAGTGCCCACCATCCCCAGTGATGCCCAGTGCCCACCATACCCAGTGATGCCCAGTGCCCACCATACCCAGTGATGCCCAGCGGCCACCACCCACAGCACCACCCAATGTCCACCATCCCCAGTGATACCCAGTGCCCACCATCCCCAGTGATGCCCAGTGCCCACCATCCTCAGCACCACCCAGTGCCCACCATCCCCAGCACTGCACAGTGCCCACCATCCCCAATGATGCCCAGTGCCCACCATCCACAGTGATGCCCAGTACCCACCATACCCAGTGATGCCCAGGGGCCACCACCCACAGCACCACCCAATGCCCACCATCCCCAGTGATGCCCAGTGCCCACCATCCCCAGCACCACCCAGTGCCCACCATCCCCAGCACTGCGCAGTGCCCACCATCCCCAGCACTGCCCAGTGCCCACCATCCCCAGTGATGCCCAGTGCCCACCATACCCAGTGATGCCCAGTGCCCACCATACCCAGTGATGCCCAGTGCCCACCATCCCCAGCACCACCCAGTGCCCACCACCCACAGCACCACCCAATGTTCACCATCCCCAGTGATGCCCAGTGCCCACCACCCACAGCACCGCCCAATGCTCACCATCCCCAGTGATGCCCAGTGCCCACCACCCACAGCACCACCCAATGCCCACCATCCCCAGTGATGCCCAGTGCCCACCATCCCCAGCACCGCCTAGTGCCCCACCCACGTTCCCACCCAAGGCTCCTGCCCTGCCCAGGCTCCTCCTCACCTCGTAGGCGTCCTTGATGTTGAGGGGCTCGCCCCGTGCGGCCACGTGCCCCACGATGCCCTTGTTCCACTCCAGGCGGATGCAGCTGCTGGACGCCTCCTCCAGGGTGGAGCCCTCGGCCACATCAAAGAGGCGGCTGACCAGGAACTTGTCGTTGGAGCTGTCCTCGCAGACGAGGAACAGCGAGTAGCGGTCGGCGGCGATGAGGCCGTGGATGTGCAGGAAAATCTTGTGGCATAGCGCGGTGACATCCAGGTGGCTGGCGATGTCCTTCACCAGGTCCAGCAGCCGGGCACACTGGTCCCCGTCATCGTGGTCAAACCGGCGGGGCGTGAGAGGCATCTGCTGCTTCTTGTCCGCGTCCGAGAGGAAGCTGACCGCACCCTCCGAGTCCTTCACCACGATGGGCCGGAGCGGCCGGTCGAACTCCGAGGCGGATATTTTGCGGGTGGGGGTGCCCGGGGCGCTGCCCTCAGCGCGGGGGCTGTGCTGGGGGGGGCACGGGCAGGACTCCGCAAGGCCACGGGCACCTTCCTTGCCAACGGGGATGGTGTGGACTCGCTCAGCAAACCAGGCGTTGACCATCTCTCTACAGGACAGAGCAGGCGCAGTTACCTCCTGGCCAGGGACGGGGCGCCCCGAAGCTGCAAGTCCCCCCACGTCAACTCAGTTCTGTCATCGGGAATATAAACAAGGTGCCTTACGTATGACAGCTGCATCTTGAAAAAACTACGGAGGACCATTGGTCCAAAGGACATTTTAATTAAATATGATTTAAAATATGATGTTCATGCACATAGTCCAGATGTCTGACCTAGAACACACCAACATCAAGTCTGCTTCTCTCAAAATCAGCAGGTATTCAAGTGTAAGCCTGCATTGGACGGCAGTCTCAGGAAACATATATGTGGAAGTTAATTTGTCGTTTAAAACACACTTGTTCTGAAGTTAAGTATGTGAAAGTTAAAAGCAAAGCTTTAGCTAAATGTGGCTTGCTCACAGGCCTGCTTTTAGAAGGCTTTCTCTGTATCACTACACACAGATTCGATTTAGAAGAGGAAACAGAAAACAGCAACAACTTGATCTGGTTTGCAGGAAGATTGTAGACTTCTGGGTACGTTCCCCGGACGATGCCTGCTCATAGCAGCACCATTCCCTCCTCTAGATCATCTGCTGGTGGGAAGGGTGAAGATTTTAAAGTAGGCAATACCTAAGTGTAAGCATTCAGCCCAAAGATTTTAAATTACTCGTTGTTAATGTATCCTCCTGTGAAGGAAACCTACTAAATACATCACACACATGCAAGGCTTGGTTGATTCAAACGCTCCCCCTGGCAAAGCTGTAATCTCACACCACCCAGCAGTGCCATTACTTTAGACATTTTAAAACTCTTCTTTCGAGGCTAACGTCTAAGAAAATTCGTAAGCCGCAGAAGAGCATTATTTTATCTAAAAGTTAGAGTTGTTTTTCACTAAGCCTCTCTCTCCAAACAAACAAGTAAAACAAAATCCACCCCCCACCCAAACCTAGAGTGACAGCTACCTTAAAATCTAGGTTATGAGAAAGACGTGACTTTTTCCACAACAAAAATTTACCTTCTAAAGAGAAACACTTGCTTCCACTGCAGATACTTAAAGAGTTTGCCTGTAGTGAGAGCAATGCAGCCTCCACGCTAGGACAGCATACAGGTTAATCGCACCAAACCCCAGGAGAGAAGAGGTTGGACCGGGCACTCTTTTGAGGAGTGTCTCGATACAGACACTCACCAGTATAACACATTTTAAAACGAGTTTATCTTTTGTTCCAGAGGTGGCACACCTGTGACAAAGGCAGGGCCAGGGGAGTTGCTGTGCACGGTCAGTTATAGCAGAGATCAGAACAACCTAACCCCCAGCGGAAGGCTGGCTACCTGCGTCACGGCACGTTAACGCGTGGGACCAGAGGCAGGCGCGGAAAGATGGGCACGTGTGGCGATGTGAATGATCGCCACCACTGACTGAGTGAAAAGAAGGATATGAAAGAGGGGGAGGAAGAGACTGCCTCATTTCTGAGTTCATTATGGGCTGTTCCCTTAATTATTTTATTTTGAGCAAAAACGCATTGTTTGGTGAACGTATCTTATTCTGAAATGCTCCCGGTCTAGAACGGAATGGATAAAGAAGGTAACAGATGTTATAAGGACGACTCACAATTTCAAGTGATGGATACAGTTACTAGTATAAAAGCCCTTTAAAGCTCTCTCTTAAAAGTAACAGAGTAGGTAGGTCTAGTACAGACCACAAGCATATACGGTACCTCCAGCACAGAGTTTTAAAAAGTGCACGTGTCCTGCCCTGGCTGGTGGCTCTGTGGTTGAGGAACACGTCCTCTGCCCCAAAAGGTTGCAGGGCACATTCCTAGGTTCTGAGTTTGATCCCTGGTCAGGGCCCGTATGGGAGACAACCGATCAATGCTTCTCTCTCACATCGATGTTCCTCTCTCTCTCTCAACATATCCTCAGATGAGGATTAAAAAAAACTTAAGTGTCCTAATGTTTTATAAATTCATACTGTGGCTTAGAACAAACACTGACAACAAAATGCACTGATTAGAATAATGCTGCATCTTAAAAACGTAGACATGAGGGTGCCATACTCTGGGAAAGGTTACTGTACCCCCTCAAAATCACACTATAGGGTCAGGCATGAGCCGGTCAAAAATGCAGGAGACCCCGGAATAAAACTGTCTTGTAAAATGTGAGACAGGGAGAAAGCAATGTGTCTGCAAGAACATATGTCACTTGACTTAAAAACATATGTACATGGAACTTACACTTAACCAATGTAGTAAACATAGGCATTTTAACCATTTCAGCTACAAACCTCAACCTTAGCCACAACTATGTCTTACCTGCTGATTGGAAAGTGGCAATGAGCTTTTTTCTTTTTTAATCAAACCACTTTCTCTCCCCATCTGTTCATTTCTACCTCCTGCCCTCCACATGGCCAGAGCCCCACCACGCCTCCCGGAGGTGGCCACGGCCCCTCCTAGTCCCCCGCCCCCTCCCCCCACTATTATACTTGCCCCTTTCAATCCTCTCTCTACCCAGCAGCAAGTAATCTTCTCACAAAGTGGATCTTAGCATCTTTTGTTGATTTTTCCCATTAATTTTTAGATTTTTAGAGAGTGGAAGGGAGGGAGGGATTAGAGGGAAGAGAGAGACAGAGACAGAGAGAAACATCGATGTGAGAGAGACACATTGATTGGTTGCCTCATGCATGTGCCAGAGCTGGTATGTGTCCTTGACTAGGAATCGAACCAGAGACCCTTCATGCGAAGGCTAGCGCTCTAACCACTGAGCAACACCAGTAAGGATGATCTTAGCATCTTCACTACCCCACTTGGCTTCTCACATGAACTGAGAATGAAACCCAAACTCAAGCACACGAAGCTCTACCTGTGCCCAGTCTGGGACCCCCTCCTCTCCTATCACCCGGCTGCTCTCAGCTCCTACCCCCTGCTCAGCCAGGCATTCCCTGACCCCACCTAACGCGCCTCCAGCACAGCCGGTCCCACTCCACCCACTTTCTCACTGAGGGACACTGTCCTTGGTTATTAACCCGCTGGTGCATCGCCTGTCTCCTCCCACCAGACGTAAGTGCCACCGGGGCTACCTGTCTGTCTGACTCCCTCCGCAGCCCTGCATTTACAAGGTGCCTGCCACACGCTATGTCCTCCACAAGTAGTTCTTTTTAAAACAAAATATTTTTATTGATTTCAGAGAGAAAATGAGAGGGAGAGATAGAAACATCAATGATGAGAATTGTGGATCGTCTGCCTCCTGCACGCCCCACATGGGGGATGGAGCCCCCAACCTGGGCATTTGCTCCGACGGGGAATTGAACTGTGACCTCCCGGCTCATAAGCTGATGCTCAACCACTGAGCCACGCCGGCCAGACTGAGCTCAACAAGTAGTTCTCGAGTGAATAAGTAAAAGGCCCTAACTACCTGCATCGCAGGAGCAGCCGTCTGTGGGTCTGAGAGCCCGCACACTTGCTGCTGAAACCAGCATCGTGTGTAGTGGTTACTGCTCACTGCCCTCCTGCGAAGGCCCCTCCCTGCGGTGCCTGGTGCACGTCTCAGACAGAGGCGGGGCTGGCACACTGGTTCTGGGTCTTTGTTGCTGTGTTTAAATGATCTGAGTGCCTGGAGGGACATGTGTGCACAGGAAAACACATGTTACGATGACATCACAACAGCCAATTAGGGATCGGCCACAAGGAAGGGGAAACAGTCTCGAATGCCCGCCCCTCCCCTCCGGCGGCCCTGGGAGCTGCACTGGCATGGCCTGTGGCACGGCCTGCGGCCCACGTGGCTACTGGAGGGGACGCCAGCCTTTTCTCTTAGACCAGTGGTCGCCAAACCGTGGCTTGCGAGCCACATGTGGCTCTTCGGCCCCTTGTGTGTGGCTCTTCCACAAAATACCACATGCGGGCGTGCACGTACAGTGCGATTGAAACTTCGTGGCCCATGCGCAGAAGTCGGTTTTCAGCCTGGGCGAGTCTATTTTGAAGAAGTGGCATTAGGAGAAGTGGAGGAGTCGGTCGGTCGGGTGAAGGGAGACGCAGCGCGGGGGAGGCGCACGAGATTCATGCCCGAGTTGAGTGAGCCAGTCAGTCAGCAGTCTCATTGTGCAGTGGTTAGTGCTAGTCGCATCCGCACATCACCCGCGGGTGACAAAAGTACCTACTCGAAGCATAAAGTTACCTGTATTTTTCCAACCAGCTGCAAATCCTACAGGTATTTTTGTCATCAATTTAAGAATTGTAATTATTTTGTGTTGGTGGCTTTACTATTATAAAATGAGGACGTTTTTAGCAAAGGCCAGCTTAGGAGTACCCTAATTAAGTTAATAACAATGTACCTACCTATACAGTTTAAGTTTAAAAAATTTGGCTCTCAAAAGAAATTTCAATCGTTGTACTGTTGATATTTGGCTCTCTTGACTAATGAGTTTGCCGACCACTGTCTTAGATGGATATTCCTCCCCTCCCGTGGCTTCCTGTCCAGGCACGAGTCTCCTGGGAATGGAAGTTACAGTTCTTGTGGGAGATTCGGACTTTCTCGAAGGGGACAGAGGTCTCTGGGGCCCATTCTCCTATGACACCAGCCGCGGGCGGCAAAGGGCTGTGCCGGTGACTGGGCGGCTAACGCATGAAGGACAATGACATTCGTATTTGAAAAGAGAATCTACTCAAACAGCTACATTCTAGATTAAGAAGGGCCCTTGGGAAAGCGAAGGAAGTCTTCACATACTAACTCAAGAGCAGTATTTGGGGAGAAAAAGACTCTCTTGATCCAGCTGTGAACGTCAAGCTAGAAGTAAAGGTATTGTGCACGGTATGGCTTTGCCAGAAAACTAACTGCTTATTCTAAAAACTAGCATTGAGTGTTCACGATCACCTGAATTTTATTACATCTAAAATAAATTCACTTTCAGTAACCTGCAGTTCCATTTTTCAAGAGAGAGTCCCCATCAAAACCTCTTCACTAATATTTTTCCGCTTTAATTGGATTCCATTTTAAGTGTCCTTTGCTTCTAGAATAAATTATTCTCTGGGGGGAAGATCCATGGGCTCGCCAGGCACTGACCTGGGCACCAGGGATACAGGAATGAGGCCCCAGTTCATATTGTGTTCAGAGGCTAATGTCCACGCCACTGGAGTTTGCTGTCATATGGAGTGAGATGTGAAGGCACACGCGTGAATAAGGTGGAGAAGGTGCCGTGAACCTGGCAGGTGTGAGGGTGAAGGTACTGAGGGGACTGGAGAAGCCAGGAGCCCGTCCCTGCTCTGGGACAGGGTCTCTCTACGGTCCCTTCCCTCACTTCCTCGGTTCTACAGGATGCGGACGGACAAGTACGCACATTCAGGACATGGGGGCAAACCAGCACCACTGGGCATTAGGACCTTTTTCTTCTTTCTTTCCTTTCCTTTCCTTTTTCTTTACTTTCTTTTCCCCTTTTTAAAAAATACATTTTAATGGGTGCCAGGCTAGCTCAGTCGGTAGAGCATGAGACTCTTAAAAAATACATTTTATTGATTTTTTTAGAGAGAGAGACAGGCAAGGAGAGGGAGAAACATCGATGTGAGAGGGAAACATCAATCCATTGCCTCCTGCATGTCTCCCACTGGGGATCGAACCCACAGGCTAGGTATGTGCCCTAACTGGGAACTGAACCAGCAACCTCTCGGCACAACCCACTGAGCACCATGGCCAGGGCCAGGACTCTACTTTCTAAATTATGAAGCTCAAGCCGTGGCCGGTGTGGCTAAGTGGATAGAGCGTTGGCCTGTGGACCAAAGGGTCCTGCCTGGCTTCGATTCCGGCCAAAGGCACACATACCTTGGCTGCAGGCTCCTCTCCGCCCCAGCCCTGGCCAGGGCTTGAGAGGCAACGAATTGATGTGTTTCTCTCACATGGATGTTTCTCTCTGTCTTTCCCTCCCTCTCCCACTCTCCCTAAAAGTCAATGGGAAAACATCCTCAGGTGAGGATTAAATAAATAAATAATGATGCTAAAGTAAACGGCTGAACCAAACACACCCTGCCATTCGGCATCAACACCAGGACTCGAACCCGGGGCTCGGGTTCGTGGCCCACGAGTTCATCGCTGTTCCCGCACATCAACGCTTGTCATGCAAAAGGCACCCAGTGACGCACCCCTGCCTCTGGGGGGTCAGAGTCCAACGCAGGCGCACAAAGCCCAGGAATGAGATCACCTCCAGCCACTCACGCGCTGACTTCACTCCTTCGCGCCAGACGGCAAAAGGGACTCACCAGGGACTCACCGCGGAGGGAAAAGCCTGGTCCCAGGCCTCGGAGAGCAGCCTCTTCGGGAGGTGTCCTCACAGCACCGAGTGACACGGCTCTCTCTGAAAACAGGTCACGTTCTACACCTAAAGCAGCGCACGGCAAGAACACGTAACAGACGTGTTGCAGAGGAGACACGTGCTCGGAGTTGCTGGGTTTAGCAAATAAAAGCACAGGCCTCCCAGCTGACACGGAGCATCAGACAAACAATGAATGATTTTTAGCGTCAGTCGCCCTGACATGCAAGCGTGGCCGGTGCACTGAGCTGCAGCCACCACCCTGGTGCGTCCCTGTTCTGCTTCCAGCTGACACTGCTGGTGCACAGACGGCCAAGAGGAGGCAGGTGCTGTGCAGCGAGTTAGTGAGCTCCAGGCTAGCGAGTCACCAATCCCAACATCATCATCGCAAGAGCAGGAAGGACCCCATGGACCAGCCACACTGGGACCCCTGGACCAGCCACAGTGCGACCCCCTGTACCAGCCACACTGCAAACCTTGTACCAGCCACACCACGACCCCTTGTACCAGCCACAGTGCGACCCTGTGTACCAGCCACACTGCTACCCCGTGTAGGATAACTGGGCCATAGAAAGCTCTTGGATTAATCATTTGTGGCATCAAATTCCTCCCTAATCCGAGCCTTTTCCTCTCACTCTGAAAGCCATAGCATCTCACGTGTTTAACAGAGAAAAAGCAGGTTGCAGCCTCCGTGGGGGCAGGAGACGGACTCATGCTGATGGCTAAGCACTCAGGCTGCACAGCCCTGGGTGGGGTGTGCGTCACAGGCGCCCTGAATTCTCATCTAACCTGGGCGTCGATGCTCCCAGGACCACTTCCTTCCTCCAGCTTCAACCTCGTCCTGCAAGGACAGATAGCCACCTGCCCCATGAAGGCGGGGGCTGGCGTCTCCATGGGGCAGAAGGGGACCCCCACACTGTGCTGGAGAGTCAGCGGGGCACAGCGCCCAGGTGGCCCTCCTGGAGTTGCCAGTGCCACTCAGTGTGGAAGGGCAGCTGCAGGAGCAGGCCCCACAGCGCTGACACCAGCTGACGGAGGGGCCCCGGGTCAGCCCACCTGCTCAGGCCTTCCTGCATCACCTCATTTCTAAGGAGAGAAAGCCCTCCTCACTCCGCACTCCTCACCAGGTAGTGATGACTCAGAGCAGAGAATCCGAGGGAGCCCTCCTACCCCAACCTCTTCCCCCTGAGAGGGCTGCCTCCTGTGCCTGTTGAGCATTCCGGGTGCAGGGCAGGAGAGGAGAAGGCTGCTCAGTCCTCATAGAGCCCTGCCAGGAGAGTGTGGGAAAGGCTGGGGGAGGCTGGGGGAGGCTGGGGGGAGGCTGAGGGGAGGGTGAGGGAAGGGTGAGGGGAGGCTGGGGGAGGCTGAGG
>JAWPEG010000011.1:104534081-104569077 GCA_035771395.1 Myotis vivesi
TCCATGGTGTTTTTGATTGTAGCTATATCACTTTTCATTTCTTCCTGATTCTTGCATAGGTTGTTGATTTTCTCATCCATCCAGTGAATGAATTGTACCACCATTATTCTGAATTCTTTTTCTGTCATGTTGCATGCTTCAACTTCATTAATTTCCTTTCTTGGTGATTCCTCATTGTCTTTCCTCTGGGTGTTGTGTCGTCTCTTCATTCTGATTATCTCCTGATGGTTCAAAGGTTGAGTTGCGTGGGCCTGGGCTGTGTGCAGTGGGAGGCTCCCACCATCCTAGTGTCTCTTCAGTGAGACACTGACACTAAGATGTGTGGTTGTTGCTGGTTGGTGGGAACCAGGCTCGCTCTGTGTCAGTGTTGCCAACACTCAATGTGGCCTCGCACATGCCCTTAGAAGTAGGAACCCTGTCTGCACTGTGCTGAAATAGAGGCCCCCTTGGAGCGTGTTGAAAACCAGAGCAGAACCCCCTAGCTTGCACCAGGAGTCAGAGTTCCCCAAGAGTCCAGTATCAGAGTCTCTGTTGCTTCGCGTGACCTCACCTTGAGAATCAGGGTCCCTGTGTGCCCTTGCACCAGGAATTGGATTTACTGGCTCTTAATATGAATGCACAGGAAATCAGGATTTCAGGCGCAGGTGATAAGAAACACAGTCAAGTCACTGGTGCTTGGTGCTGCCTCCTGCCCTGAGAAACAGGGTCCCTGGGCCTGTGCTAGGTGGACAAACTCCCGTTCACGCGATTGCTCCCAGCCCAGGGCTCCGATGCCAGCAGTGCGCACAGGATTAGTTCCTGTTGCTGTGCGTGCTTTTGCTCCCAGCTCAGGGCTCCAAAGCCCCCAGTGCGCATAGGATCAGTTCCTGGTGGTGTGCGCCCTTATGCTCCCAGCCCAGGGCTCCAAAGCCAGCAATGCGCCCAGGATTAGTTCCTGGTGCTGTGCGCGCTTTTGCTCCCAGCCCAGGGCTCCAAAGCCAGCAGTGTGGGCAGGATCAGTTCCTGGTGCTGTGTGCGCTTTTGCTCCCAGCCCAGGGCTCCAAAGCCAGCAGTGCAGGCAGGATCAGTTCCTGGTGCTGTGCGCACTTTTGCTCCCCACCCAGGGCTCCAAAGCCTGCAGTGCATGTAGGATCAGTTCCTGGTGGTGCATGCGCTTATGCTCCCAGCCCAGGGCTCCGAAACCCGCAGTGCACGTAGGATCAGTTCCAAGGTACTGGCGCACTTCCAGGCCAAAGTTCCTGCAGCGCTGAGGCCCCGGCAAGGGGTAGGTCTATCAGTTAGTTACTCTGGCACTGCCCACGAGCCTGGGGGAAGGGGGGATGGGCTCTGGTACTCACGGATCTGCCACAGGGATTTCTGAACTTTTGGTGTCCGAAGGTCTGTAGCTGTGGTCGCAGGTCTCTGTCCCCAGTAGCTGCAGGGTCCTGGTATGCTTCTGAGATCAGACTTGGTGGTGCTGAAGCCAGGATCCTAGTCTCAAGCAGCTCTGTTTTTCGATTGTAATGTGTTTAAAGACATGAACATGTGGCTGCTTTTGATGATAACCAGTTGAATCTGACTTTTAAAACAGTGTCACCAAGGAAGGCTGTGCATGAAATAGTTGGAGGAAAGTTTAGTGCTGAGCCATCTCCTCATTTTATATCTAAAAACCTGCAGAAGCCTTGGCCGGTTTGGCTCAGTAGATAGAGAGTTGGCCCATGGACTGAAGGGTCCCAGATTCGATTCCAGTCAAGGACATTTGCCTGGGTTGTGGAATTGATCCCCAGTGTGGAGTGTGCAGGAGGCAGCTGAGCAATGATTCTCTCTCATCATTGATGTTTCTCTCTCTCTCTCCCTCTCTGAAATCAATAAAAATATATTTTAAAAAATAAATAAAAGCCTGTGGGGGGTGAAGCAACCTGCCTGAGGTGGCCAGTGAAAGTTGGGGTCAATGGGTCACCCCTCCCTCTCTCTGAGTCCTACGTGGTAGAAAATAGACACACAAAAGCAAAGAGTCGCTGTGTTATGGCTGGTAAAACTCAGGTAGAAAATGCAGCCGGGCTGAGGTCAGAAAGGCCTGGGAGCCCTGGCTCCCTGCTCAGCCGGCTCTACCACGGGCACTGGCCTGGCCGCCTCTCCGAGCAACTCAGGACAGAAAGGCACTCCCGTAACTCCTGGGCAGTGAGCGCCCCTGTCCCAGGATGCCTGGCAGGTCAGCAGGCCAGCAAATGTTTATTCTGAATACGACTTGCTCTGTAGTCTTACCTAGAGTTTCATTTATTTAGGGTGCCTACTTATGCCATCTCAGGAAAGATGTCAGCCTGCCAAACAACCATAACTCCAAATTATTATTATTACTAGAGGCCCAGTGCATGAAATTCATGCACGGGGTGAGGTGTCCCTCAGCCCAGCCTGCACCCTCTCCAATCTGGGACCCCTTGGGGGATGTCCGGCTGCTGGTTGGACATCCCTCTCACAATCTGAGACCTTTGGCTCCTAACCGCTCGCCTGCTTGCCTGATTGCCCCTAACTGCTTCTGCCTGCCAGCCTGATTGTCCCCTCACTGCTCACCTGCCAGCCTGATTGATGCCTAACTCTCCCCTGCTATCCTGATGGCCCACAACTGCCCTCCCCTGCCACGACCCACCTCCTCTGCCAGGCCCCGCCTCTGCTGTGCACACAGCGATCTTGTGATGGCCATCTTGTGATGATGTTAGGGCATGATGCATGAGGGTGTGATGACCACCTAGGCTATTATTAGTATAGGTTTTAATTATTATTGTTTGATCACTTTTCTTACTGTTTGGCAGATTTCCTCCTTAGCATCAAACAACTTAGTATAACACCTCGCAAAGGGAAGTCCTTGGAGGACTAAAGAGAACGTTGAATCTTTTGTTTGTGCACATTTACATGGGCCACTTCTCCAGGTCCCCAAGGAGCTATTTTATTGTGGTCTCACATTTTAAAACTGCTCCATAAGACTGCACGGCCCGAAGGGAAAGAAAGAAAAATATAAACCACATGATACCTAAAGACTATTTGCCACGTGGCTGTCAAGATGAATCTAGGTAAACGAGCGAGGTTTTGGTCAGAAATTGCAGTTTATTCCCTAAGTTAAGAACCTCAGCGTGAAATGTAAGTAAAGAGCTATAACTCATTTAATAAGTCAAGTTGTTAGCAAGTCACTATGCTCTCAGTGTAGGAATAAACATGGCAGCCTTTGGGGACATGTATATGAAGTTATTTATTTACCCCCATCTTGCCACGGAGGATTTAAAGCCCCTAAGCCATGATTGAGAAAAGAATGACTTTTTTTTTTTTTCAGGAATCAGGCCCCTAACACAGTTGCATGTAGCAGTGTGGATACGAATGAAACACACAAAAGCAAAGCGGTGAATAGTCCACATACGTGGCTGCTCTGTGCATGTGGAAAACTCCAGGAGCTAGAATTATGGAGAGGGTAGGGGGTGCATGTGAAAAGGACCCGCATCACGTCTCCACTCGGAGTCAGGGCTCGGAGGGGAGACACACAGGCGAGTGTTAGTTATTTCCTGGTGACACGCGGCTCAGCCTTTTCTCACGCCACCTCTTTCTGCTCCTTTCCTCCTGCCCTCTCTCCCCCAAGTAGTCTTGTGCTTGGGGACAGAGTAAATCATCTCAGTGGGTGAACCTTGCATCTCTGGGTTCTCCTATTGCATATTAAAGTGGTTAAAGATATGTTGCCTAGTTCTGAGCATGAAGCACAGCTTTTAAAAGACATTCCTTGTCTTGTAGAAAGGATGGAATCTGCTGCTGCACTTGTAGCTGGGTGGTGGCTGTCTGACATGGGACTTCTCCCCATCTGTTGATGGAGAGGCAGCCTGCCCATGGCGCAGAAGAGGTACAGCTCATCTGCCTTCCGTCGCCTCTGGACTTGATTTCTTTTTTAAAAATAATATATTTTATTGACTTCAGAGAGGAAGAGAGAGGGAGAGAAAGATAGAAACATTAATGATGAGAGAGAATCATTGATTGGCTGCCTCCTGTACACCCCCTACTGGGGATCCAGCCTGCAACCTTGGCATGTGCTCTTGACTGGAATTGAACCCGGGACCCTTTGGTCTGCTTTATCCACTGAGCCAAACCGGCTAGAGCTATTTTGTTCTTTTTGATGCTATTATCAATGGGATTGTTTTTCTTAAGTTCACTTCTAGTTTGTTCATTGCTGGAGCATAAGTAATAAGCTGATTTTTGTCTATTGGTTTTGCTTCCTGCAACCGGACTGAACTCTAATTGTGTGTGTGTGGTGTGTGTGTGTGTGTGTGTGTGTGTGTGTGTGTGTGTGTTTGATATAAAAATCACCTCATCTGCAAATAGAGAACATTTTACTTCTTCCTTCCCAATTTTGCTGTTTCTGTTTCCATTTCTTGTCTCACCGCTCTGGCTCAACACCTCCACGTTCATGTTGTCTAGAAGTGGGGCGGGTGAATACTCTCCTTATGCCTCATCACAGGGGGGTATTTTCAGTTTTTCCACTGTCGAGCAGGAGGTAAGCAGTGAGGTTCCATGCTTGCTTGTTTGTTGTTGGTTTTTTGTTTGTTTTCTAAGATGTCCTTTATTCAGTTGGGGGAGTTCCCTTCTATTCCTCATTTGTTAAGTGTTTTTATTATGAAAGCATTTTGGATTTTGTCAGATATTTTGTCTGTACCTATTGAGATGACCATGTGGCTTAAAAAAATCTGCTATTTATTAATATTTTGTATCACAATGACTGATTTTCATTGTTGAGCCAACCTTGCATTTATGGCTTAAATCCCACTTGGGTATTATTCCTTTTAAACCCCTGGCCTAAACAATGTTTCTATTGGTCTAGACCAGCGGTTCTCAACCTGTGGGTCGCGACCCCTTTGGGGGTCAAACGACCCTTTCACAGGGGTTGCCTAAGACCATCGGAAAACACATATATAATCACATATTGTTTTTGTGATTAATCACTATGCTTTAATTATGTTCAGTTTGTAACAATGAAAATACATCCTGCATATCAGATATTTACATTACGATTCATAACAGTAGTAAAATTACAGTTATGAAGTAGCAATGAAAATAATTTTATGGCTGGGGATCACCACAACATGAGGAACTGTATTAAAGGGTCGTGGCATTAGGAAGGTTGAGAACCACTGATCTAGACAAAGTGTCCTGAGGGTGAGCTTTAGAGCAATCATTCCAAGGATGCAATAGTTGCTCCACGAAAAACAGGTACATTAAGTCATTGAGAAATGATGTGAGTTAAATAGGTGTTTTTTTGTTTGTTTTACAAAAGACTATCTCAGAGAATATAATATACTTTGAAAACCTCCAAAAGGGAGATATGCTATGCTATGCTTTATATTTATCTGTCAAAGGTATTTTGTGAAATTAATTTCCCATCGAATACACCTGGAGAAATATGGTCCCAAGAATTTTGATTAAAGTTCTCTATCATGTAATGGCGACCCAGAAAAGCTTGACACTAATAGAGTCTTCAATTTTTTGAGCATATATTGCGATTTAGAAAAATTCATTCAACCTTCAACGAATATGTATGGAGTGTCTGTTATGTGCCAGGTACTCTTCTAGGCATTGAAATATGGCAGAGGGAAAAAATGACCAAAGAAATCTCTACTCTTGTGGAACTGACATTCTGGGAGAGAGGCAAACAAGAATCATTAAAATCATGCAAATTATAAACTATGACAGAGAGCATTGTATGTTATGTTAAAAAAGAAAAATCAGTTAAGCTCCCTGATATCAATCTTGGTGATAATTGTTTTTTGATTTGGCACCCAAAGCAAAGTTAATAAAAGGAAAAATAAACAAGTGGGACTACTCAAACCAGAAAACTTTTGCACAGCAAAGGAAGCCATCAGCAAAACGAAAAGGCAGCCTAGTGAACGAGAGAAATTATTTGCAAGTCATATATCTGACAAGGGGCTAATGGTAAAATATATAAAGAACTCATGCAACTCAATAGAAAGGAAACAAACAATCTGATGAAAAAGTGGGAAGCGGATCCAAATAGACATTTTTCCATGGAGGAGATACAGATGGCCCACAGGTATATGAAAAGTTCTCAATATCACAAATCACCAGAGAAATGTAGACCAAACCCACAATGAGATATCAACCCCCACCTGTCAGAATGGCTGTTATAAACATGACAAGAAATAACACGTGTTGGAGACAATGTGGAGAAAAGGGAGGCCTTGTGCGCTGTCAGTGGCTTTGTAAATTGGTGCAGTCACTATGGAAAACAGTACGGAGGTTCCGCAAACATTTAAAAATAGAACTACCATAGGAACCAGCGATTCTACTTCTGGGAAGTTATCTGAAGAAAACAAAAACACTACTTAGAGACATATGTATCCCCAAGTTCATTGCAGCATATTTACAATAATCAAGAGAAGGGAAAACCCCAAGTGGATGGATGAATGGATGAAGAAGATGTGGTGTACGTGTACAAGAGAATACTACTCAGCCATTGAATAGGATAAAGTCTTGCCATTTGCAACCACATGGATGGACCTTGAGGGCATTATTCTAAGTGAAATAAGTCAACAACAAAGGAAAAGAATGTGGGTGGAGCAGATTATTGTAGGAAAGTCAAGACTTCAGCTTTGGGACATGTTGCATTTGAGATTTCTCCTATGAGACCTTTCGTACATGCTAACTCAGCACATGGGGTACCTAAGACACGTGGTCTCTGTGATTGCCTTGATACAGTAGATCTTGACCTAACATCAGTAGAGACACCCACCCACCAGTCCTTTTCATTGTGAGTAGCTATTGAGATAAGGAATTGAATAGATGCTATTGATAACATCTAGTATTTAATTTGTATCATCCCCTCCATTTTCCAGGAATTTGATTGATTTTTATTTTATGTTTTATTTTTTTAAAATAGATTTTTATTGATTTCAGAGAGGAAGGGAGAGAGCGCGAGAGAGAAATAGAAACATCAATGATGAGAATCATTGATCATCTGCCTCCTGCATGCCCCCTACTGGAGATCCAGCCTGCAACCCTAGCACATGCTCTTGACTGGAATAGAACCTGGGACCCTTCAGTCCATAGGCCGACACTCTATCCACTGAGCCAAACCGGCTAGGGCAAATTGACTGCCTTTTAGAACTTGACTTCTTTGTAGACTAAGGGTCTCTTGCTTTAACTATTTTTCGATCCTCTCCCACCAAAACCCCACAAAACAACAACAAAACAAACAAACAAACAAAAAATTAAAACTCCCAGCTGCTTGCACTTAGGTTTGGCAAGGAGCTGAGTCCTAACCAGTGAAACAGGAGCGGAAGTGGTGTGCCTCCTTCCCAGGTGGCTCGGGAAACCTTCCACTTGCCGCTGTCCATTCCTCCGCCTCTGATTGGTGGAGACCAGCATGGCCATATTGGAAAAGACACGTTGAAAAATTTGGAGCCAAAATTGGAAGAAGAGCAGGGAATTCCTACTGGAGAGAGAACTTCCATTTTGGACTTAACACGAGTGGGCAATGTGTCTGTTGCATATGAGCTGGCAGCGATGTGTAAGGTTATCTGTTATAGCAGCGAGGCCATTTTTTTCATTCTTCAAAAAGTCGGTGTTAGCCTAACTCCCCCCAGGTCAGATGGTGCTGGTCTCTGGATTGGTCCCTGTGGAGGTAATGAAATGATATCGCACAATTGCATGTGATTCTTAGAATGGCGCATTCAAAGGAGTTCACTGCCAAGTACAGTAGCTCCAACAAGCTACATGGGGCTATTTACCTTGGGAATGATTACAAGGAATCACAACTAAGAACTCAGTTACTTGGTTGCACTGGTGGTGACCACAGCACAGACCAGAACATTCGCATCATCACGGGAAGTTCTACTGGTCAGGCTGTCCTACAGAAAAAGAGAGTTCATAACACGAACCGATTGTGTCCATAGGCCATTCACAAACCTCACTTTGCTGGCGATTTCTTATTTTCCGCAACCTCCTCAAAGCTCTCAAACATTCCAGAATCCAAGTTCCTCTACTAAGGCGGCTGCCTGCATTGGAAGTCTTGCCCGCTCCTGACTAAAGCGCTCGCTGTGGGAAAAGCCTGAGGAGAGAAGCAGCAGGAGGCACCGAGCCCATGGCCAGCTAGTGAGATCCAGAAAGTGGTCTGGCCCTAGCTAGTTTGGCTCAGTGGATAGAGCACCGGCCTGTGGACTGAAGGGTCCTGGGTTTGATTCCGGTCAAGGGCATATACCTCCATTGGGTTGCAGGCTCCTACTCTGCCTGGGGCCCTGGTTGGGTCTCGTGCAGGAGGCAACCAATTAATGTGTTTCTCTCACATCGATGTTTCTCTCTGTCTTTCCCTCTCTCTTCCACTCTTTGTAAAAATCAATGGGAAAATATCCTCGGGTGAGGGTTAAAAAAGAAAGAAAGTGGTCCCTGAGACACCCTAGAGGGTTCACTTAGTCCTGCAGCTTCCGGGAGGAACCCTTCCTTAAAGCAGGCTCCATAGAGCTACTATGCAGCCCATCCGTTGGGTGACCCGCCTAAAATCAAATAGTGTAAGTAGGAAAAGAAATTAGAAGCAGCAAATGCAATAGGACATAGTTCGATTTCAGACCATTCAGTAACAGTGTCACCTGCCCGCCACGGGGGGTGGCATTGTCTCTGCTGCGCCCACATTTACAGGACCAGGAGCCTGGAGCTTGCATCTCTGGGCAATCAGCCCACCCTGGGGTGTCCCCAAGCCCAGGTCTCCCCGCGCAGCCGGAGCTCCCTCCAGATACCAGCGCCTACTGTGAACTTTCCGTCCAGAATTCTGTCTCAGACCCAATCAGAACACGACTGGTCCCATCCCAGGGGGTGTCCCAGGCAATGGCACAGTGTCAGCCACTACCTCTTCCTGAAAGTTCCTATTTCCATTACAAATCCACTCCCACCTCCCTTCTCGCTGACCAGGTCACGGCAGGCCCCTGGAAGTAGGTCTCTGATGGTTACCATCTTCTCTGCTTCAAGCTGTGTTCTGTCTCTTTTTTCCCCAAGACAACGAAATAAATATTACATTTCAGAAATGCACAAAGGCCAGCAAAAGGAAAAAGGTGTTTGCATGTGGACGCAGACATAATTCACGGTGATGTTTAATCTTCGTCTTTTTAAAACAAACTCTCGCTCCGAGAGGGTCCCTGTAGGAAATGGGGAAAGGAAACAACCTCTCAGATGCTTCAACACAGGCCCGAGCCCTGTCAACCAAGGATTTAACCATTTCACCGAGAACTGGCACTTTTCCTCCCCAGGCAGCCCTGAGTTCATGGCTCACTACGGCTCATTCATACATTGCCCTGCATAAGAGGCGCCAATTTCATCTGGGGTGGAATTAATGAAGAATATTTACCGGAGTACTTCAGGAAATCTTAAATCATTTTTGTGACTTACTTGGAACTAAGAAAATATAAATATTAAAACTTATAATTTCTGCCCTAACTGGTTTGGCTCAGTGGATAGAGTGTAGGCCTGCAGACCAAAGGGTCCCGGGTTCGATTCTGGTCAAGGGCATGTACCTTGGTTGCTGGCTCCTTCTGGGCCAGGCTATGTTCGGGGTGAGTACAAGAGGCAACCAATCAATGTATTTCTCTCACATCGATGTTTCTCTGTCTTTCTCTCTCTCTTCCATTCTCTCTAAAAATTAATGGAAAAATATCCTTGGGCGAGGATTAACCAAAAAACAAAAAACAAACTATAATTTCTAATGGTTCCTTCTTAGGCTGATATGTCCAGACGCCACCAGTTGTCCACCGGAGAGCCAGCCGCCAACACACTCCTGTCCTGGCCAGGGCTCTGGGTTCTGTCTCCCTCTCAGGTTCCTGAGACAAATCGTTGGCTCTCTTCATTAATCCTCATTCACGTCATAATCTTTGCTTTAAAACAGGATTTAAAATAATAGTTGGCATTGTTAGATTGTACATATCTGGCATATTTGTACCCAGTCAACATTTATTGAATACTGAATGGTAATTGAATAAAATGTGGGTCAAAAAAGGTTAAGACTATATATCTTTATTGATATAATTTATTGCCTGTCTTCCCATCGCACGGATTTTGGATATAACACTGACTTCATATCTGAGCTATTTGTTTACATGTAAATGCCAAAAATCAAGCCATCGAGACAAGCCATATGCTCCCTGAGTTCCCTTGTCTCCAATGTACCTTCATGAAAATATATTTGGCGAAGAAACTAAACTCTTAACCCCTTTTCTCAATCACATATTACTTTGCATAGTTCTGGTGTTGAGGTCCATTTGGGGGAAAAACAGGAACCCAGCATTTTGGGAGACTTCCTGTCTTAAGATGCTTTATGCTTCGCTGAAACCCACCTCTCTAGTCTGTAATTCACACAAACAAATGAAAAAGAAAGAAGCTCACTGCTCACTAGTCCTCAGTCATCCCAGGGCGTGTGGGTGGCTCCTGGCGCTGTCTCCTTGCCTGTACTCTCCATCTTCGCTTCTCTTCATTCCCTCTGGCTTCCTGCCAGGGGGCCTCTGCATTGTTCATGAGACAGGAGGGCTCCGAGACGCGAATCCCTCTTACTCTCCGTTCGCAGTTCTCCCCAAACTGTTGCAGGAGGAGGAGGTCAAAGCCACTCACAAATAAGCGCTGTTTATATTTATCGATTTCACAGATCCGTGTAACGAAGGTGGAGTTGCTTAACTTTACACATTGCAGAGGGGCTGGGAACACTATGAAAGGTGCTTAAATCTCTTGAATCTTACATTTGTCCACGAGGACAAAGAAGGAACCGTCTTTAATTGGATACTGATCCCCTCACCCCCGCGAGCCTCATGTCTCAGCTCATATTTTCCAGCGCTTCCCCAGCAGGTGCTGGCCTTGCTGAGCGTGCTCGGCCTGTCCTGGAAGATAAACAGTGGAGGATAAACAAAACGCCGGGCTCGGGAGAGCAGGGCCTTCCAAGAGAAATAAAGGACTAGTGTAGTCCTCCGACTACTGGAGTTTGCTGTGCTGCTGGCCAAACGGATATTTAGGGGGTTGCCCGCGTGTTTCTGCGTCTGAGGGCAGAGCGCAGGGCAGGCAACCACATGCAGGACCAATG
Organism: Myotis vivesi; assembly: GCA_035771395.1. Classification (NCBI taxonomy): domain Eukaryota; kingdom Metazoa; phylum Chordata; class Mammalia; order Chiroptera; family Vespertilionidae; genus Myotis; species Myotis vivesi. The sequence goes on from JAWPEG010000011.1 coordinate 104,545,159, forward strand.
ACCCTGGCACGGGAGGCTAAGGGTTGCAAAGAAATCCTTCCTTCTCACAAGCACGGGTGTGGGTGTCTGTGGTGGTGGTGGCGGGAGGCGGGGAGGAGGGGGAGCAGGCAGTGCAGAGGGGACAGCAAACAGTTCACCTCACTGTCCCTGTGGACACTTGGAGGCGAGCAGCCGACATATCTGAGAGACATTCCTGGATCGTGCCCAGGGCTGCCCGGCAGACCTTGGATCTGGGTGAGGCTCGCCCCCTCGGGAGGGAGAGAAGTACTTTTCTATTGCAGGCTCTTCTCTCTCTCTCTCTCTCTTGTTTGAAGATTACACTCGGCTCCACTCTGCATCTGACTTGGCCTCTCTGCCTCCTGCTAAGTAAGTGTGAGCGTAGGTACGTGTGCTTTTCAGCAATGTCCCAGGAGACTGGGCAACACCAGCCACATGCACGTAAGCATGCGGCTAACGTGAAGTTCCCCTTAAACGTAACGTTCAGCGCCCAGAGCCCAGAAACACATTGTTCAGGCGCAGAAGGGACACCCAACTCCCTAACCCTCTTACCACCCAGCCCGGAGGACCAGACTTTAATGGAATCCACGTCCCCTGCTCCCCCTCGTCCCCCCACACCACTGCGGGGGCCCGGGTTGGGGAGAAAGCCGCTGTGGGCCCTGCTGGGCAGCTCAGAGGACAGCAGGCGCCGAGAGAAGCAAATCAAGCCTGAGGAACACGTGGCTCCCAGAAATGTGTCCTGCCATGAGGCCTCCCTTCGCAGGGATGTCTGATCTCTCTCCTGGCCCTCAGGAACCAGGCCAGCCTTGTCCTGGGGGAGGGTCTGGGAAGGGAGAGAACGGGCTTCCTATAGTGGTAGAGTGTGGGGACGTTGACTTTACTTTCTAATTGACATGCTTGTCTCTGAACAAAAGGCGATTGATTGCAAATGTTTAACTCAAAGCCCACACTGTGACAGCCGTAGCAGAGCACAGCTTCCCACGTCTCACCCTCAGAGATGGAGCCCCTTCATTCCCGACGGGTCCTGAGGCCTACCAGGCTCCCTGCTTCCTGCACGCCCCGCGGTCTACCTTCTCCCCACAGGTTCCAGGGTTTGGTTTTGTGGATCAAACACATTCCCCCTGAATCAACAGAGATACGCACTTCGCAAACCTGCATCTCAGCTGCTTGTGACCGGGTTGCTTTCCCTGTGTCAACCAACATCCTTTCCCGGAGTCACTCCCCTTAACCTCACCGGCCACAAAAACGTCTGAGTGTTTTTCCGGAAAATGCACGTGTTACAAACCCAAACCACCCTGAGGCAGAAAACTCCCTTATCAAGCCAAAAGGAGGGACAATTAAGTCAAAAAAGACCTTCTATGTATAATTAAAATCAGAATTTAAATGGCTTTGCTGCTACCATGTAACCCCACACAGGAAAACATGAGAGCAAAAGTATTATATTGAATCACAGTAACTTTTTTTACTTCCTAATGGTGGCATAATAAGACTATTAAAGGATTCACCCTAAGGTGCAACGAATCAGCAATACACACACTTTTTAGTATCTGTGGTAGACTTTTCTATAATACTTTTATTCTTCTTACCTATCAAGATAAAAGATTTAGGTTTCATCCTTTTCAAAATAACATGTAAGTAATTCTACCTGGAATTTAGATATTTAGTAATCGTTCTACTTATCTATAATAATAAAGGCATAATATGCTAATTAGACCAGACATCCTACCAAACGTCCTTCCGGATGACCTTCCCAATGAAGCTTGGACTGCAAGGGAAGCCTGGGTCCCGGGTGCTAGAGGGAAGACAGAGCCGGCAGCCGGGGGAAGGAAGGCCTGTTCTTGCACAAATTTCGTGCATTGGGCCTCTAGTTTATATATAAATATTTATCAATGTTAGTTACAGAATTTGATTTCTAAACATTTTGTTTGAATAATATTTCAAATGAATCATAAGTCAGCAATTGTATGACTATTACCAAAGCTTTCTGGATAAGAAAACAAATCTCCCCATAGAATTGCCTTTTGACAACTGTTACCCTAACCAGGAATGTAGTTAAGACCAACAAAACTCGATCTTTTTTATCTGTCTTTCTCAACAAAGTCAGGCCCACCTCCTGTGCCCCAGTGTCAGCTGACCCTGCGGGCATTCAACTCCCATTCCCGCCACACACCCAGGCCCCCCGGGACTTCCACGCGTTCCCATCCTGTTCCGGTTGGACCCATCTGCTGTCCCTTGGCTCAGCCTCTTGTGGTCAACCCTGCTCTGGGCTGTGGTTCTATTATTCATAGTTGGCTTCTCCAGCTATGACTCATTGTGCTTCTTAAGAGTGATGGTTTATGCCCGGCCGGTGTTGCTCAGTGGTTGAACATTGACCTATGAGCCAGGAAGGCACAGTTTGATTCCTGGTTGGGACACATGCCCAGGTTGTGGGCTCGATCCCCAGTGTGGGGTGTGCAGGAGGCAGCCGATCCATGATTCTCTCTCATCATGGATGTTTCTATCTTTTTCTCTCTCTCTCTGAAATCAAGAAAAAAAATATTTAAAAAAAAAACAAAAACAATGGTTTGCACCTTTTAATCCCTTTCTGGATTCCGGCTTCTTCTTCCCCACGTCTCTTTAACATGTCAGACTCAGTCCCCAAGCTCCTGGCCAGGCCCTAGGAGATCCCACCCACCCTAGGGTGGGTGGTGGGAAGTCATCAACCAAAGACTTTGCAGGCATACGTTTAAGAGCAAATTAAATCAGATGGATAGAAATTGTGGTATATACATTTTTATGTTTAGATGAAAAGAAAACCCACCACTTTTCTGACCTATTTGTTCAAAACATGTTCATTTCTCCTGGTAAAATGCTCTATTTCCTTACCATTCGTAAATGCCACTTGAAATATGAATTTAGGTTTTCGCTTTTTCCATTTTGACCAATCCAGAGAAGGTATTGAAATTGGTAACTGTGCCGAGACCTGATTAAACAGCTAAGCTCTGAGTGAGGACTTTTGTGCTTTTAGAATCCCCTCCCCCACACCACATGTGACAGCAACATCCTGTCAAATGATACCGTGTCATGGTGAGAACATGCGATTGGCCAACAAAAGCAGGGGCACCACAATTATCTTAAAGAACAACATGCAGTTCACTTGGAAAAGGAACATACATTTTTCTACATGTTAAAAGACAGGAAAGTTAGATCAATATGGTTTTGTGTGCATTATTCCACTAGAAGAAATTTGAATGCCCTTCAACATATGGGTCAACTGAGCTTACTACACGTTTAGAAAATTATGACTCTCTGACTTACATAAGATACAAGGATCGAGTCACTGTCTATAAATGTGATTTATAACCCAGGTGGGAAAGTATTCAATACACTTAGTGGGTGTTTTTCTAAATGGTAAACTCTTTATCAAAAATAGCTCTCAATGGAAAAAAATGTTCATAACTATGTGTTTTGAAGCATAGGTGGACAAACATGCTAAAATCCAAAGTCACATCAGAAAAACTGACCTCAAATAATTTTCTGGGGGGAAGCTCATGAATATTTACAACTCATGGCACTCTGACCCTGGAGGAAGACTTCATAAAGCAAGTGGACTGGAGGCCAGAGGCAAGTTTCTACAAATAAGCAAAATCAGAGCGTGCATCTGGCATATCTGTTACAGAAGATCTCCCCACAAGGGCTTCAAGCGTTGAAATTCACAATGGGAAGCCCAGTGTGTCCCTGGAATTCTAATGGGACTCATCAATTCTATGACATCTTTACACATGTCATATTGGGACCACGAGCTACGGCCTATTTGAAAAATCCTTATGATGCTTGATCTGGGGATATGCCTGCAATTTAAATTTCCCAATTTGGGATATCATTAAACTTTATTACAGGAAATGATCACAGAGGGAAGGCAGGGGAGGGTGGGTGGTGGAAAGTGATCAACCAAAAACTTTGTATGAATATACGCATAACCCATGGGCATAGACCAGGGGTCCTCAAACTATGGCCCACGGGCACCATGCAAATACAAATATTGCATTTGTTCCATTTTGTTTTTTTACTTCAAAATAAGGTATGTGCAGTGTGCCTAGGAATTTGTTCATAGTTTTTTTTAAACTGTAGTCAGGCCCTCCAACAGTCTGAGGGACAGTGAACTGGCCCCCTGTTTAAAAAGTTTGAGGACCCCTGGCATAGACAATAGGGTGGTGAAGGCTTGGGGTGGAGGGTGGGGGCAGGCTAGAAGGGGTCCATGGGGAAAAAGAGGGACATATGGAATATTTTCAACAGTAAAGATTAAAAAAAACAAATAAAAATAAAGGGAAAGATAACTGCCAACTCTGTGCGAAGCAGATATAAGCTTTTTATTGATAACTCTCGGTTTCTTATAGCAACAAACAAGGTAGACATTTGACCCACAATTTACTGATGAAGACTCTGAGATCATTCAAGCTGTGAAAACCAACTCTGTGGGGAGTTCTCAGACTTCGTTTACTTATTTATCTACTAGAGGCCTGATGCACGAAATTCATGCAAGGGGCTCGGCCCTTGCAGCCCTGGCTTCATCCGGAAGGTTGTTCGGCTGTCTGGTCTAACTAGCATATTAGGCTTTTATTATTATAGATTTATTTATCTTGAGCAAATAAAGTCATGCTTCACTCATTGAGAGAGATGCATTTGTCAACTGCAGACTGACAAGGAACTGGTGCGGCTCCCATGTCTGTGGAAGCACCGAGGCTGATGAGTATGTGATGGGTCATTAATTAAGGGGTCCCTTTCAAGAAGGGGTGATGGAGGAGGTGTTTAGAATCTGTAAAGGGGGTCAGGGAAGGTGTGGAACATAGATAGACTCATGGTGCTGTATATGCATCTATAGCTGCACACTTTCCAGCTTCACGTTGAGTGACATGGCGTTGAGAGGCAGTGATTTCCATATTCTTCATCCTTCTCCCTTTCCCTGTAGCTCCCCACCCTCAGGAGCCAGCCCATCACCAGCCACCACACACAGACAGGTCACAAGTGATGAATTAGCTCTAGGAACCCAAGCAAATACTACAAGCGACTCACTCCCCAGAGTCTTGAACCGCAGGTTCCACTGGAGAACTTGAGTGGCTCCTTCAGTTCAATCCAGTTCAGTTTGATGAAATCATGTTACCTTTCTCAGAAGGCCACGGGCGATGCTCCTCTCTGCTTGTCCGTTTCTCCCTCCTTCTGGGTCAACTTGAAAACATGGCCATCACTGCCACCTTCGGAAACTCTTCCCCAAGCCCCTGCCCTTTGAGGCAAAGAAGAGATGAGCAGTGCTTCTATTAAATCTCCTATTAAGTCCAGTAGGGCCTGTGGTGTTTGAAGGACTGGCTCTTTGTGGCCTGAGCCTGAGCCATCGCCAGCAGCCCTCCAGCAGAGGAACGTGGAGGTGCTGGGCTGGTGGAGGGCAGACCAGCGATTGTATCGCCTTTGACGTAGCCTCATGTGGGTCACATCCGTGTGCACCTGCCTCAGTATTTCATTTCCAGTAGAACATATGCAGGGTATGACATCAAGTTTAAAATGTAGGTGCATCCCAGCTTCTCTTAGCAACACACAACATAGGAGTTTAGAGCTAGAATGGACTTTTGTTCCTCCATTTAGTCCAATGCCTTCAATTACTTTAGGAAGAAAAAAAAATCAGAATACCTTCTGACACATGCCCATATTACATAAAGCTCTCCACGAACATACTCTCTATACATATATTTTATATCGTCGCAAATTCTGACAATAACCGTCAGTGTAGAAATCATCGTCCTCAATTTATGGATGAGGGCACTGACATGCAGAGGATTCTGAAAGATTGTTAAGAGCGGGGAAGCAGTCACTTTTTAAAAAATTACTCTGATTGTACCATAGAGCATTTGCAGGGCACAGAAGTCGATGGGAGGGACATCGGCGTGGCTTATTGCGTTAGGGGATGAGTGGGAGTGTGAATGGCATTATTTTGTGGCTTACACACTGGAGGCAGGTGCTGTGGCCCGTGGAGCCCGAGAGGAGACATGAAGCTGCAGGTACATAGGTGTCCAAAGTCCATTCATCACATTTAAACAAAAATGACAGCAACGTGCGCTGTGGAACTAGCCGTGGAAGAGAGAGAATGTCCCAAGAGAAATGTTCACACGATTGTTTAGCACAGAGCTGATCAAACAAAATAAGGTTGTGAGCCACTTTCTTCTGGGGAAGAAGAAAGGATGTTTACATTCTTAATTTTCCTTTTCATCCCAGTCCAAGTCTGAAGGGCTGAGGAGTCGAGGCTGGGTCTCCTCAGAGGAGCCATATTAGGGAAAGGCAGCAGCTGGGATGGGGGTGGGAAGCTGGGGAGATAGGGAGGAGCCTATAAAACAATCAAGTCACCAGGGGAAGTACCTCCAAAACCCTGAATTTTGTTCTGTGGTTCATAACCAGGCTTGAGCATCGCATGACTCACGCAGCTTTTTCATAACCCAGTTGCCCAGATGCCACACTGAGGCTTTCCAATCGGAAACTCTAGACATGGGCTGTGGGCCGTGGGCTGTGGGCAGGGGTGTTTTCACAAAGTGCTCCCAGCTATTCTGAAGCACATTCAGCTTGAAACTTACTTTTCTAGTTCCCACTCCCGCCCTGTGCCCAGGCCTCACGACTCTGCTTACGAGACAACAGGAACAGCAACACTCTCATCCTGTGGCCTCCACATGTCATTACGGGTCTCACCTACCCATTTCTATCATCCCCACACACAGAGCGCGGGTGGCAAACACTCCTCCAGATTTTCCTGCCCGACATCCCGTGTTGAGGCACTGCTGAGACAGTGAAAACAGGCCCTAAGATTCTTCCTACAGTCCTGTCTCCATGGGGGTTCAGAAGAATCCGTGGGACCCATGTATGACAGATACAGCATCTTTTATTCACACCCCTTTCCACGTGTTGCACACCCTCCCCTTTGGATCACTTCCCACTGTGTCAACTACCTCACCCCCAGGCCCTCTTTGAGTTCCGGCTGCCTGTCGTAGCAAGCACTCCCAGCTCCAAGGCCCAGTGTAGGATGAGATGAGATCCCTATGACACTGGCACTTCTCCTAGGACAGTGATGGCGAACCTTTTGAACTCGGAGTGTCAGCATTTTGAAAAACTCTAACTTAACTCTGGTGCTGTGTCACATATAGAAATTTTTTGATATTTGCAACCATAGTAAAACAAAGACTTCTATTTTTGATATTTATTTTATATATTTAAATGCCATTTAACAAAGAAAAATCAACCAAAAAAATGAGTTCGCGTGTCACCTCTGACACACGTGTCATAGGTTCGCCATCACTGTCCTAGGACAACACCCTGTGTCCCCAGTCACCTAAAATCTGGCTAAGTCCAAAGAACTCCCCCTGCCTCACCCGCACCCCCCAAATCTTCCCATCAGGGCTCCTCATCATTGCAAGTGCGCCACTGCTCTCCAAGCCGAAGGCTGGCTGGCTCCTCTCTCCTCTCTTCCCCACAGATCCAGCTGAGCCTCATGGCTTCTCGCTCTAAATCTCTGCTGGTTCTATTAGCTCCACCGGGACCTCCACGGTCTCTTGTTCAGGTTGACCTCGTGATGTGAGACGGGGCGAGCCAGGGGAGAGCGGCTTTCTTTTGTAGAATCTATAGTTTTGAAAATACACTAGGTTAGTGACCTAATTCCTGGTTAATGAGTCTTTTATTCCCCCATGTCACCCATCACTTTCAATCCCGGGGGAATTCTCATTTCCGGAGAGAAAGCTGAGAGATAATAACTGAGCCACAATTCTTTTTTCAGTGCCAACATTTCAAATGTCCACTCTTTTCACTGGGAAAGCGGACGTCCCAGGTGCAGCAGGAACGAAAGGCCTGTTTCCATCCACTCTCCAGGAAGGAGAGGAGAGAGATGACCCTCCAGCCAAAAGAGCCATCACCCATAGCCTCGCTGTTTACTTCCCAGCAGAAGGAGCCCACGCCTCTGAAGAGAGGACGCGCCAAGTTCAGGGGGAAAACAGTTTCTAGTCTTGGGAATGTAGTAACCTGGGGGCCAGCTGAGTGCCCTGAGCGGCTGACCAGCTGACCGCCAGCTGCTGGGAAGAGGAGCGGGAGTGCAGTGCTGGTGGAGGGACAGTGCTAACCCACAGGCCTGCCCTCGGGAGCGTGGGGCTCCGTGAGAAAAGGAAGTGCTGTCCTTTCCACTGAGAAACTGTAGGATGTCACACTCATCCTTTTTTTTTGAATGCTGTCTCTGCTCTCTTCTACTAGCTTTGTGAAAATGTAAAAGCTGATTGTCCCTCTCAGGAGTGCTTCCCAATCACCTGAGTATGTCAAGGTGATAGGTGACATTGATCTCTTTAAAAATTCTAAAGAAGATGCATCTAAATGAGAGGTTAATGCCAACTGCACACAAGACGGAATGGAACCTGATGCTCTTTTTAAAAAAATATATATGTGTTATTGATTTTTACAGAGAGGAATAGAGAATTAGAAACATCAATGAGAGAGAAACATCGATCAGCTGCCTTCTGCACACTCCCCACTGGGGATATGCCCACAACCAAGGTACATGCCTTTGACTGGAATCGAACCTGGGACCCTTTAGTCCCCAGGTCGATGCTCTATCCACTGAGCCAAACTGGTCCGGGCAAAACTGACACTCTTTATTCCGTGTTGTTCTTTCCTTAACTTATTCAGTTGATTTGGATTTATTATTCACTAGAGGCCCAATGCACAAAATTTGTGCAAGAGTGGGCCTTCCTTCCCTCGGCTGCCGGCACTGGCTTCCCTCCGGAACCCAGGACCCCGGCTTCCCTCAAAGCCCCAGCTTGGTCTGGAAGGTCATCTGGAAGGACATGCAGTCTAATTAGCACATTACCCTTTTATTATTACAGATAAGGTGAAAGAAAAAATTTCCCACCCAAACATTTTCCCTTTATGGAATGGCTTTAAACAATTGACTTGCTCTATCCAAACTTCAGTATTTTGTTTTTACTTGGACATTAGGGGAAATGTGAGTACCTACCTATTGTTATTAGAGAATGGATTTCAGATAAAAAGCCTAAGGGTATATTCAAATATATTCCTTGGAACTATTCCAGCATAAGAACTAAAATAATATGTGATTAAGCTAATACTGCAGTTTCCATGACTCATCTGACAATGGTTGCAAGATGCCGTTGGAGGAGTTTTACGAGCCAATGTCAGGGTCAGGCATACACTCTCCAGGCCGAGATCTCTGGTGCCTTCCTATTACGCAGACCATGCAGTGGGTCCATGAAAATGGCCTTGGAAAAAGTTTTAGAAGGAAAATAAATGCCTTCTAGTTCTCCATGCCTAGTACTTAAAAATGCAAGCTGTCCCTACCTCTTTCAGCAAAGGACTCACACACAGGCAGCGTAGGGACAGGGACAACCCCCGAGGGAGGCGTGGGGACCATCTGCTAGCGCCCCACCCCGCCCTCTGCCACCTCCACCAATTTGTCATTTTCCATTCAGACAACTGCTGTTTTCTCAATGGTAGTCAAGTCATCTTTTGAAAACATTTCTATTTCCATTGATCTGTGATTTGTCGTTTAAGTAAAAACAGATGACAAGTCCCCTAATCGCCCCCCCTCCCACTTCCTACTGCCTCCTCCTCTCCAGCAAAACATGTGCATCCCAGCAGATGAGGAAGTGAATGCAGAGACAGAGATGCCTTCGAGGCTCCTTTTCCTGGAAGGGAATGGAGAGAATAGTGCTGGTGCCCCATGAGGACCCCAACTGTGTGCAAATAAGTCCTCACTGAGGGGAGACACGGTGATTCCCTGAGAACAGGACAACCCATTGGCTCTCTGGTGCATGCTCCTGGCGATGGTGGTGAAGTCCTATCACTGACCGCCTTTTACTCTATCACATTTCTATGCGAAGGGGACAGGGGTTGTCTGTGGAGCTTTTGTTTATTAGTCTTGAATTGCTTGGGCTTATTTTGAGGGTTTCTCTTCACCACCTGCTTCTACACATCCACACGCATGCATGTAGGGACTATGACCCTCTCATGGGGAGGGGAGGAGAAGCAGATGCAGCTCATCATTTCGGAGGGGGAGAGGAGTCATGAAGTGATGGAGCCAGAGAAATCTATATATATAAAAAGCCAGTGACAATAAGGCTGTAACAACTGGAACGACCGGTCTCTATAATGCCCACTGCGGCCAGCAAACTGGCCCGATCAGTGGTGAAGCCGGCTGGCCAACTTCCTGCAGCCACTCCCCCCAGCCAGCTCCGACCCTGATCAGCCTCCCCCCCCCCCCCCACTTAGATCAGGGGCAGGACCGGCCAGCCAACCACCCGCGGCTCCTCCCCCTGACTGGCCTCATTCCCAATCAGACCCCTCTCCGCCCCCCCCTCCCCCGCAACCTCATTTGGAGGTAGGGCCGGCCAGCCCACTGCCCACAGCCCCTCCCCATGGCTGACCCCACCCCCAATCAGCCCCCACCACCCCAATTGGCTCATGGCCCCTCCCCCCAGCCAGCTCCACCCCTGATCAACCACACTCCACTCTAATCAGGGGCAAGGCTGGCGGCTACTGCCCACAGCTCCTCTCCCCAGCTTGCCCTGCCCCCAACTGGCCCCCCCCCCACACCAATCGGGGGTGGGGCCAGCCAACCCACTGCCCACAGCACCACCCCATGGCCAGCCCTACCCCTAATCAGCCCCCCCACCCCAATTGGGGGTGGGGCCCACCAGCCAATTGCCTGTAGCCCCTCCCCCCAAGCCAGCCCAGCCTTGATTGGGCCCTGATTGGGGTGAGCCGGTCAGCCAGCCTTCTGCCGTCTCCTCCTCCCAACAGGCCTGGCCCTGATCCACACAAATTCATGCACTGGACTTCTAGTACTTTCATAGTGCTTAAAATGCTCTTCTACAGTTAGTCATTGGACAAGAACCCCAAGATTCCCCCGTTTCTGGAAACTAGAATGTGAGGGCTGTGACTGATTCTGAGTCTGGTATGTGTGTGACATAGGACACAGTTGACCTTGAGGTGCCAGTCTGAGGTTGCCCTTGAGACACTGCTTGAGTTGCTGCTTCAGAGAGAGCATGCTGAGAAGTAGCTGTGCGAACTGTGGTCCGGGATGGTGGAAGGAGGAATTTGACATGGCCCTGTTTTCAGAGGAGAGGTGAATCCAGTGAGGGGACAGCCTGGAAGGAGTACACAGATCAGAGGTGGAGAGTGGGCAAGATGGAGGCAGTGGGGAACGCTGACGGGGAGCTGGGAAGGAAAGGCCGCAGCCTGGGATGCCAATAATAAAAATGCCGTTGCTGGGGATGCCCTTCAATCCCATCGGTGTGGAGGGACTACGTCACATGATCAAGGCTGGAGGGAAGGCCTGTGAATAGATCCCATGTGAATCTGGAATCTGATACCGCTCAGTCCCCACAAATCCAGTGTTTTCAAACATCTATAACTTCAGGGGTTCTCGAACTTTGAAACAGTGTGTATCCCTTAGAAAATGTGAATAACTGTTATCCCTCCTCATGGAGGAAAGGAGGAGAATCACAGGAGCAATTTCAGGTCCTTCTTTCTAAAATCCTTAGGCAATCACCTAACCTCTGCATCTCAGTTTCTCAGTCTGCAAAAATGGGAATGACAATACCTACTCCACAAAAGAGTAGATAGAATTAAATTAGATGCTTATATAAGACTAGAGGCCCAGTGCACAAAATTCTTGCATAGGTAGGGTCCCTTGCGGCTGCCGGCTGCCAGCTGCTAGCTGGGGCCTCCCTTCATTCCATGCCACCCCCTGGTGGTCAGTGTACATCATAGCGAGCGATCAAACTCCTGGTCGGTCGAACTCTTTAGGGGACACTTTGCATATTAGGCTTTTATATATATAAATATCTAGCACAGACCCCAAAGTAAATATTCAATAAATGACAGCCATTATTGTATTCATTCGTCCTTTTTCTTGTGAGACTGTGCTCAAGGCTGGGGGCTCAAATTAGGGGCTGCCCACCAAGGAAGGTGGAGGAGGTGAAGGGCGTAGGTGAGGTTCCTGTCCAGGCATGAAATATGACGGAGGAAGGAAAGCTGGGAGCTTCCCTGAAAGTCCTGTGTGGAATATCCAGGAGAATCCTGTAAGGGAACTAGGAGGATTCTGTTCTGGTTGAAACTGCTTTGTGGGTTTTAACACAATAACACTAACAGGACTCATGTCACTCACAGGGACAAATGCTCGCTCGGAAAACTCACCATGTACCAGGCATGGTGCTCAGGGTCCCTTAGATAGAGGCCTCATTTAACCCTCACAACCATGTGGATGACAAAGTCCATACTACCCCATCTGAAGTCCTAAAAGGAAAATTTTTGAAAGCTAACATTGTGCAATAATTGATTTGCAGCAAAATCTGGCCTGAGCTGATATGAGGCTGTTTTCTGTCTTTATTGATCTCACTGAAAGTGCATAATCATGCATTTTTGCTATAGAAATCTTAATATTTGGCCTAGCAGGTGTGACTCAGTGGTTGAGCATCAACCTATGAACCAAGAGGTAAGGGTTCGATTCCCAGTTAGAGCATGTGCGAGGGTTGCGGGCTTGATTCCCAGTGTGGGCTGTGCAGGAGGCAGCCGGTCAATGATTCTATCTCATCATTGATGTTTCTCTCTCTTTTTTCCTCTCTGAAATTGATAAAAAATATATTTCAAAAAAAAAGAAACCTTAATATTTGTTTGTGGGTGCTTCTTAGGTCCCCCTGTGGTAATGCTTCCTTCTGAAAAAGTCTCCAGACCTCCAAGGCAGGGACAGCAGTGAGGCCTCAAATCACTGCCACGCCCCCCCCCCCCACCCACCCGCCTACCCGGGGCCTGACAGGAGCTGCGTGGTGACAGGTCGAGGGAGTGTTGCTGGGAAGGTGCTAAGGGGCAAGGGCAGGGAGTCTCCTGCATGGACCCCAGGAGGGTGAGGGCAAAGTGGGCCTAGAGTCAGGTCAGAAGAGCAGCTGAGAGCTTGGGGAGTGGAAGGGGCTCTGGGCCAGGGCAGGTTTGGGGGATAACGGGGTGGTGGACAGGGGCCCCCCAGCCTGGGTCACCTCCTGCTCCTTGCACACTGTGCTGAGGCAGAGGACAAAGAAAGGCAGAGTGAAGTGCAGGGGTGGTTCGAAGCGAGGCAAGATAAGGGGGCATGTTGACAATGAATTTGAGCTGGGACTCCTATGGACAGACTAAAGCTGGCTTGGTCCATACGCTTATGTATAAATAAACTGTTGTTTGCGGTTTCCCTTGCCATTCTTAGTGCCTAGAAGTCTTATAAACACCCAAGCAGGACTATGTTCTTCCTGTTGCCTTGTCCACAGCTTCATGTGTGGGCTGGTCTGTCCCCCGTCCACTGGGCTTAAAGCACCGGAACTCACCTGGAATGGAAATGCTTTGGGAAATGAACATGAAGTGAGCAAGTGTGTGTGGATGTGCGATTCACTGTGTATGTATTTATTATCTTTTTCTTGTCACAGGTGCACATTTGCTGTCATAAACACAGCACAGGCCTGGCTTTCTCTGTTCTGGGCCTCCCAGGAATGGCTCCCAGTGTTGGTGACATGCTCTCTGCACCACAAAGCATCCTCTCCATTCAAACCAGCAAACAACATGGGCCTGGCATTCCTTCTGTGCTCAGCTCTTGGGACAGTAGTGTTGGAGGCAGATGGGCGGGCGCACAAGGACAGCTGATGTCGGGGCCTGGCAGCCTGGGGAGTGAGTGCTCTGTGACCACGTTGACATTCGTGGTGGGGACATTTCCACTTTTCCTCAATCTATGAAGAGAGACTTGACTGAGAGGCATATGGGGCACTGGTTCACCACAGACAAGGAAGCCCTGGGAAACTTCCAGCCGCATTTGTGTCTGAGTGAGTAAGACTGAGTGTCAGTGCCCTTTCTACCAGATGGGTATCTGATTGTGGACAGTGTGACGTGGCTGTGGTCAGAGTTTGAGCAGGGGTTCAGGGACCGGAGGCCTTGACAGACCTGGAAGGGCCTGCAGGAGCAAGGAGGGTACCAGGTAAGGTCAGGGCCTGTCCCCTGCAGGCTCTCACCCGCTCCTGCAGAAGGCAGGTGGCAGAGCAGCTGATGAAAGCACATTGGCTCCACGCTTCCCTCACTTATTGAAAGATCAAAATGTCCCCTTTCGGATGTTAAGGTCTCAATGCTTTACATGAAAATACACATAAGCCAACACCTCGTGCGTCTGAGACAGGTAATTACTGCAAGTGACTTTTAGAGCAAAGGGCAAAGGTCAGGAGCGTGGCTGTGTCTTGAGCTGTTTTCCCCAAAGCTAGTCTTTCCCCCCAGAATGACCCGGAGCAAGGCACGAAATCAAGGCGAGTAGCTGAGTGTTAGCTAGATGGTGACTTGCGAGTTATGAGAGTGTGACTCATAGAAGGTTATTGTGCGCATAAACGATATGCTTTATGAGCCTTAATGATACGTGATAAAGTCTCGTGAACATCCATAGATGTGCGCAAATCGCCCTAGATTAGGCATGACCTTTTAATTTAAATGTCCCCACACTTGCTCTTACACTTCCTGGTCGGTTTCTTGGAACCCTGGAAGCTTCTGAGCAACAGTTTTCCCAAGAGGCAATTACCCCGTCATTTAGGAATTCAATCTGTAATTTATCTTTCTACCGGATACTTGTCCATTATCAACATTTTATGCATGCGCACGCACACCCACCCGCCCCCCCACGCGCACACACGTTCATACATAAAAGACTTCATCCCTCATAAACGAATTTTGCTTTATTCATCAGCCAAGACTGAGTACTATCAATTATCCAATAGTTCACCCAAAAGCTCTCAGGAAAAAATTTGGATCTAAAGGGAAATAATTATTTATTAGACCTTCAGAAAATCCTCAAGCTACAATCCACCCTTAAGTTGAAAGAATGGAGACATTAAAATAGCACCGATTTTTATCTAACCTTTACCCCTAGTCTGTGTAGGAAAGCCAATAGACTTACCCTGGTATGATTTTGTGTATTCCAATAACTGTGCTTTAGCCACACCACTGCGCCCCTAGTCTCTCATACATTTCTGAGTTGTTCACTTGCCCTACGTCCATCTTGTGATTTCTCAGTTTCCTTGTGGAATGTGCTATTTTAGGTCTAGATTTTTGATCATATTTAAATGCCTTCTTCTTTCCTATTCAAATAGCAACTCATTTTTCTAGCAGCTCTGCAGAGGAAGTAAGCACGTTCTCAGAGTCTGAAATGTTTAAATTGTCTTCAAAACATTCGTGGGAAAAGGAAAGAGTGACCCTGTCACACCCTCAGCAGCAAAATATTTAAAAGAAGTTGGTCTCCAGGAAAACGACTTGCCGTGAAGCGCACTGAGAGAGAATCCAAGCTAAACTGCTCACCCTAAAGCTGTGTTCTTATCTGAAAAGAGCAGAACAGAGCGGAAGGTCAGGTGGGTAACTGTTCCCGAAACACGTCAGACCCTGATATACATGGACAGATATCAGCCCATTTCCACCTCAGAGTTTTAAATCACAGGGAGGGAATTTATTTGAGATGCTTTCTAGGGTATGTTTGGAAAATGTAGAATCGTTTCCAATAGGTTATATCTGGGTAGGTTTTGTTCCCTCACAGTCACACACTGAGAGCCTTCAGGTCCTACTGGAGTGCCTTTACCTTTTAACCTAATTTTGTTTTATTTATGTATTGCTGATTTTAAAGTAAACTTTGTAATCAAGTACAAGTTACACTTTAGTACAGGAGAATGCACAAATCAAAGCGCGCAAGTCGAGGAGTTTTCACACAATGAACACCTTGTGTAATCAACACCAGGTGATTCATTGCCCACATCGACAGCTTGGGCGGTGCCTGATTTCTCTCGAAACACTGGAGAACCTCCCCGTGCTGCACCCATATTTCCCTTAGGATCGGTTGGCCAAGCTGGGAGCAGATGGTCCTTGAAGAGAGCAATATGGCCTCCATTTCCCAGTCCCTCCCTGAGAGAGAGGGTGCTTTTACTGGCTGTCGCCCTGCCTGGGAGTGATAGCAGGTAACTGGCCTGAGGACCAGCCCACACCGTGAAGAACCGGGTATGGGACCTGGGAGGCTCCAGCCACCCGAGCTGCTGCAGCCGGAATGTCTTACACGAACTAATACATTGCACGTGGCTGCAGCTGGCGAGCCAGCATTTGCTGCTTCTTGCAGCTGGAACTTTGCTAATGAATGCGCCGGGGGAAGCCCTTCATGAGTGAATGTGTTACTTTGTTAGTGGAGGGTTGGTTGGTCTTTATCTGAGCCTGTCTCACCGAGTGATTTATCCACGAGAGGGGAGGTCAAGGTTTCTCTCTGAGGACAGATTTCACACCTTCGCTGCTGTTCGTGAAGTTAGGGCTGAGAGAGAGCTCAGGAGGCACTTTCATGGCTTTGCCTTTTCCATGCTCCGAAAACCAAGTCCTGTTACTTTATAATAATGTGTTGTTTTAGGCACCAAACAGGACGGCGTCTGCTTTCACGGGATACTTTGGAATTTTCAGTTATACAATGAATGTCCTTTCTAACCTCAATGACTGAAGTTACATTTCTCTTTCCAAGTTCTTCTAGAATTTTTTCCCCTCTTTCTTAAATATAGTTATGAAAGTAGGGAGTAGAACTTGATTCTGGCCTAGAATACAAGATTAGTTTTATCTGTCTCCACACTGTTATTTTTGAGTAAATTAATGTTTCTAGGTAAGGCACATATCAGCATGACTACATTATAATAGATAAAGAACATTAACAGCAAACATGTTTTAATAAAAATGCTTTTAAATTTTTTATATAAAGTCCTAGACACAATATTCTTAGATTACAGATGACGTATAGAGATGAATAATTGTGTGATTTTTATGATTCATTTCTTGAAAGACTTTATATCACTGTTGGACGGTTAACAATAATTTCCATTTTATGAGTAATCCATGTAGGTTTACAGGGCAGGGAGGACTATAGAAAAGTTTTCTAAGTCCTAAAATTTATCATCTAAAATTTCTAATTGGTGCAGGAAGTTGAACTATGACACCAAAATATGAAATTACATAGAATCACAGATTCTTAGAGTCAGAACTTTTGATGATCTAATATAGCCATCTATACAAACTCTTATTTTCCTATGTAAGTCCAAATTGATTAAGTGAAATTCATAAAGCTAGTTGCTGCTTCAACACAAATATCTTGGAGTATTTCCCCGAATCTGGGAATATGTGTTAGTTTCCTACGGCTTTCATAACAAAGTACCACATATTGAAACAACAGAAATGTGTTGTGTTAAGTTTTGGAGCTAACAGTCTGAAATGAAGGTGTCCCCGCACCTCACTGCTTCTGAAGACACTGGGAAGAGCCCCTCCTGGCCTCTCAGCCTCTGAGACAGGCTGGCAGCCCTTGCATTCTTGGCCTATACCCGCGTCACTCCAGTCTCTGCCTACATAGTCACATGGTGCCTTCTCAGTGTTCCCATGTGCCGGGGTCTTTCTCAGCACCTACTAGGGTTCCAGAATCTGGAAAAGGGGCTGTGCATAAATGAATGAAGAGGCTAGAGAAGAAATATGAATTTGGAAGGCATTTTGGGGGAGCCAGAGGAGGCTTAGTTCTAGTGACTAAGTTCCCCGAATCTCCTGGCCCAAGGCTTTTTATTCCCACATTTTGCCCTATAGCAAAGCAGATATACATGTCAAAGATAAGGTTTGGTAAACAGTAAAAGATGATCAGGTTGGGGAAATGCCTTCAGCTGTTCAGCAGCAGATAATAACATGCAGATTTCAGCCCTGCTGAGCCCCAAGTTCCATCAGCCTTCTGATGAACTCCTTCCATTGATGACCTGCTGGAATTAGCCTCCAGCACCCATGTGTTCACATTGCTGTCTTCTTACAAGGGCACCAGCCCTATTGGATGTGAGGCCTACC
Organism: Myotis vivesi; assembly: GCA_035771395.1. NCBI lineage: Eukaryota > Metazoa > Chordata > Mammalia > Chiroptera > Vespertilionidae > Myotis > Myotis vivesi. The sequence goes on from JAWPEG010000011.1 coordinate 104,563,057, forward strand.
CTGCTCATCATGATCTCATCTTAACTCGTCACATCTACCGCAGACCTAGTTCCCAATAAGGTCAACTTTCGAGGTACGGGATGTTAGGACTTCGTTGTATCTTTGGGGAGAAACAACGGAACCTACAACAGAATGCTAGAGTGCAAAGGTGACATTGCTTCCCACGCAGCTCTTACCATACAGGCGGAGGCATGCACATAGCTCAATGAAGATACAGGCCACAAAGTACCGTGTGCATAGAATGCTGTGAGCACCCTGCAGTGGGGCCACTACCCCGCTGAAATGGTGAAGGAAAGCTTTCCAAGGCGCTGTCATTTGAACTGGGCTTTGAGGGACAAATAGGAGTGGGTCCTGGAGAAAAGGATGCCAGGCAGAAGAGACACCTGGGCTTGGGTAAAGGCATGGAAGTAAGAATGAATAACCTGCCTATTTGCTTGATTAATACTAGCTGCTCTTTATTGATAATTACATGTCATTTAATATTAGCAACAACCCTCTGATGCCCATTTTGCAGATGGAAAACTGAAACTTAGAGTAATTAAGTACTTTGTCTCTGCCCCACACATCTAGAAGGGGGTGCCATCTGATTACACAGCTTGTGTTGTTAGCTGCCGTAGTACTGATGAGAATTTAGAGTCTTCGGAAGCACGTTTAGGATGGTTAGAGAGAAGGCTGGAGAAGTAGGTTGTAGAGAATTGTGAAGAAGTTGGTTTATCACATTAGGAGTTTGAATTTTGACGGCCATAGGCAATTGGACAATTACCCAGGCTTTAAGGAAAGGTGTCATGGGGCCAAATTCCTGCAGAGTAGAGTGAGGTGAGAGGGAGAGGAAATTGGAGCCCAGAGGCTAGAGAGGAGGACACCTGAGAACTCACGGAGGTTGGAACGAAGGGACACTGGCGGGGAGGAGACAGAGGAAATGAGATACTTGTCCGTTAGAATCTGTCAAGCGCTAATGCTGAGGTCAGCGCTTCTCTGTTGCATTGCCATCCTCACTTTCTGACTCAAGAGCTCAGAGTAGAGATCATCTCAACTTGAAAGATCAAAGCAACCATTTCAGCCCACAACACTAACCTTAGGAAGCCCAGGAAGTACATGCGAATGCTACTTAAATAGCTACAGAAGACGTTAGAGTTTTCTCCAAAGATTGGCTTCACCCCATTTCAATGCAGACTGCATAAAAGTGGCAGAAAACATGTTGTTGAAACGTTCTTTTAATGGCAAAAATGACACCGGTGTGAGGCTGGAGGAGTCAGACCAGGCCTGAGTGCAGCAACCGCATTGCTTGAGTTACAGCCAAGAAAGAATTCAGAGCCAAGACCCAAAGAATAAGAGAAAGTTTACTTGGAAAGTCAGAGGTAGAAGAAGTGAGCTGTCAAAGAAATGGGCTCAGGAAATGAGAAAGAGGGGCCCTGGGAGCTTTGGAGAAAGAGAGGCAAGGAAAATGCCCTGGGGAGTGGGTGTGGGGGTGGGAGAAGGGGTTCCTGTTCTATATCTCGAGCAGCACTGGGTCCCCCATCGAGAGGGTATTTATATGGAGGTCGTGGGAGGGTCCCAATGGAATACTCATCAGCTCTCCAGGTGTGTCCTTTCAGGGCCCTGGCCTCCCCTGATTGGTCAGCACCAGGCAGGGGTCATGACCAGTGATGTGAAAAGTCAGGGGGTCTAAACCACATGACCAGCAATGTGCTCGGGGAGGAAAGGTCACCCTGGGGTCAAGGTCCTTGTGTTCCCATTTTGCCCCTTGCTAGGCACCTGGGGCTTTCTGCCCTGCCAACCTTCTGTATCTGGTTATCGTCCTTGCCCTGCTTGTGTCTGTTTGTCCACCAACTGTACTTTGATGCCATCTCATCTATTATTAAGTTGTAATTCCATTGGGTTAAATTCACCCAGTTGCTTCTGCAGGTATAGCCACATTTCTACAGGTCAGCTTATTCGACTAAAGGTTGATTATTTGAAAAAATCTAGTATTCCTTAACAATAGTTTTCATTTGTTACCAAGTTACTCTACTAATATTTCCCCATGAACTCGAAATCGAGGCATTAATCAAGGGTCCCAGGTTGCCTTTCCAGGGGACAGAGGAAACAAACAAAATTCTCCTTGTGACCATGGGCCAAGTGTGCGAAGCTGCCATGGTCATCGTGAATATCCAGCGGGGTATTTTTTGGAATTTTATCAGAGGATATCAATACCAGAGGAAGCTTTATTAAAGTAATCTGCATTTCCCTTAAGTGGACTTCCTGTATTTTGAGGAATTATTTTACGCCCGCATCTGATGCCAGCGCAGCCATGGCTGTGGCTTGCTTATCTTCAGGGACATGCGGCCTATCTGTGTGTCCTTGGCCGCCATCCCCAGTGCTGGCCAGGGCTGGTGACACAACTGACATTTGTACTTGTCAGGCAAACATGACAAGTTTGAGCATCTTTTCCCCACTTTTAGGCTGTAGCTTAAAAGGATAATATCATACATTTGGGGAAAATGAGACATAAGCTGACATATTCATATACACACTACATGTAGCTCATTAAATGCAAGTGTGGTCAGTAATGAAAATAATACTAAGAAACTCTGATTAATTGGTTAGACACTGCACAGCGGAACTGCAGTTACCTGAAAATGGTAGGCATTCTTTCCCTAGTGCTCTCCCAGGTACCCCAACACAAAACAGACCCTAAATTGTGTGTAAATGTTATTACTTCTTGTGACTGACTTGCAACTTGGTATTTTGCATACAGTCATTCTTGGAACGTCAATGTAGCATGCTGAGCTCTAAATGAGAATTCGGTGCTGTAAGATCTGACTTGAACATTGCGACGAAAGGGCTTAAGTTCCTGTGCTTCATGACTTTGTGGAGAGCTTTCACCAGCTGGAGTTTCTGTGGAACAGCAGCCTAGTGGACAGGGAGACGGAGAAGGAACTGGAAGACAGGAAGAATTATTCATCTTTGCTTAGTTCAAAAGCACATCCGGCCATAGTCAGCGTTGCTCGGTGGATAGAGCATCAGCCCACAGACTGAAGGGTCCCGGGTTCGATTCCAGTCAAGAGCACATACCTCGGTTGCGGTTGCAGACTTGATCCAGGCCCTGGTCACGGTGCGTGCGGGAGGCAACCAATTGATGTTTCTCTCTCTGTGTCTTTCCCTGTTCCGTTCACTCTCTCTAAAAATCAATGGAAAAATATCCTCAGGTGAGAATGAACAACAACAATAAAAAACACACAAACAAAACAAAAGCACACCCCAAGAAAAATATTAAGGCTAAATAGTGATGTAGATTGCTGACGGCAGACTTACGGTGTTGACTGACAGCACAAACACAATGGTGTTGTGATTTTTAGATTACTATTGAGACATATAATACCACAGACAGAAAACACCCACTGTGTTCTCAGTAAAGCCGGTACTGCAACGTGACGGTCTATGCATCACTTAATGTTCTCTTGGACTTGCTGTGGGTTAGGTCTGTGGGGACCCCTAGGACTAAGGAGCTGCCTCAAAAGGGAAGGCTGGCTGGGAGGGCCTTCTCCCCTGCTTAAAAGCATTCCTGCAGTCAGGTGGCCAAACGGCACCTGTGATGGCTTTTTCATAGTGAAGCATCCAACACACACAGAGAATGATGTTATGGATATGTGGTCCCTAGAGAGGCAGTCTACCCAGAGTTACCTAGTAGTTTAACCTGACAGCTAGACCTGGGGCCTAGAACTGGAGCTGGAGCTAGACCTGGAGCCTCAAACTGGAGCTAGAATTAGAGCTAGAGCTAGACCTAGAGCCTGGAGCCTAGAACTAGAGCTAGAGCTAGACCTGGTGCCTAGATTTGGAGTTAGAATTAGTGCTAGAGCCTAGAGATAGAGTTAGACCTAGAGCCTGGAACCTAGAATTGGAGCAAGAATTAGAGCTAGAGTGTAGAACTAGAACTGGAACTAGAACTAGATCTGGAGCTGAGAATTAGAGCTAGAATTAAAGCTCTAGCCTAGAGATAGAGCTAGAACTAGAGCCTAGAACTAGAGCTAGACCTGGGGCCTAGAACCAGAACTAGAATTAGAGCTAGAGGTTAGAGTGCTTCCCCATCATCAGTTCTCTGACCCCTGGGAAGGGGGCAGAGAGGTCTGGTTCTGCTGAGCCCACTTGAAGATCCACTTGATTGGGACTCTGTCAGGACGAGACCACCTGGACATGCTGAGGTTTGGAGGTGACAACATGCAGACTCACATTAGTCAGAATCAGTGGCTCAGGGCAGGGACCCTTGCCTTTCAGACCCGCCCTGTGCAGCTGCGGTTCACCTCAGAGAGATCTGACAGTGGTATCTGACACTGGCCATTGCCCTCCCAGGACAGAGGGTAGGCACAGCTAGACGCGCCCAGCTTCCTGCCCTGCCCCAGCGAAGGTTAGATGGTCACAAACTGGCCCGACAAACCTTGTGGGGGCGCAGAGCTGCACGTCTGGATCCATGTGCACCAGAGCTGTTCACCTCTCATAACCTTTCATTGCTAACGTCATTGAAGTAGGGTTTTAAGGAACTAAAGACTAATAGTGTTATAATGGCTACAATTTTACAAAGATATTAATTATTTAAGAAAACAATGTAGAGAACAGTTGTAAATACTGGTGATGGTGCCAGCCAGGGAAGAGGTGACAGCTCTCCAACCTGGAGACCTTGCCTGCCTGACCTAGAAAACTGTGTTGTGTGGGGAGCAGGCACCGCTCTGAGGGCGGGGGGCCAAGTCTCTGCCCAGCCTCGATCCTGAGCTGGGGTGACTGGTGCAGAGCAGCCGTCCTAGTGGGACACGCGAATCAGGGCCACTGCTCCACGCAAGAACCACAGAACAGCGCTCAGTGAACCGAGTGCACAGGGGGCCTGGAGCAAGCCTGGGGACCCTGTAACAAGGCAGAGGACGACCCGTGTCCCAGCTGTTTGGTGTGGAACACTTTCTGGGATTCACATTTCACACCAGGGCTGTTCTACCAGCACAATGCTGAAGGGATTACATGTGAAGCCACGAAACTGAGGCTCAAGAAACCTGGGCAGAAATGAGCCTTTGGCTCTCGTCACTTCTGTTTCCTTGGTCCATGCTGAGATGCGCCAGTAGTCCGTGGAGTGAAAAGTTCCTTAAGACCCTAAGATACACATTAAATGTGCCTGTAAAACATCAAGATCGTAGAATTACTTGTAGCATGTTGGACGCATAGCACCAATCAGTGGCCGTGAGTGAGATGCGGGCCAGTCCCCACACTTCTGCCTCAGGGTGCTGCTTGATTCCATTCCTTCTCCCGTGGCTCCCTTCTCTAATTTAGTTCCAGCTCATGTCACCCAAACACAACCCTCATGAAAGCCCTTGTCAGCTGGGCTTTTTACAATGTATAACTAAAACAAGAATATTTTCCTTGTTCAACACCACTCATATCCTATATAATAAAAGGCTAATATACAAATTGTCCCCTCAATTGGGAATTCAACAGGGAGTTTGACCAGGGGGCGGGGCCAGCCGGCCAACCACCCACAGCCCCGCCCTTGGCTGGCCCTGCCCCCAGCTGGCCCTGATTGGGGTGGGCTGGCCAGACCCCACCTGTGCACGAATTCATGCACTGGGCCTCTAGTGTGTATATATATCTAAATAATCCTATCTAATAAAAGAGTAATATGCAAATTAACCATCACTCCATGACAAAATATGGTGGCGCCCATAGTGGCGTGGGTGGGGACACTGGCGGTGTCCCCCTGGCAACACAAGCCCAGTGTCCTGCACTCTGGCCACACAGAGGGAGAGGCCTCTGGCCAGAGGTGGGGCGTGGGATGCTGGCATAATTGCAGGCCAGGCTGAGGGACCCCCCCCCACCGCAACCCCGTGCACAAATTTCGTGCACCAGGCCTCTATAAAAGCATAATATGCTAATTAGACCAGACAGCAAAACAACCCTCTGGACATCATTCCAGGTGTCTTTCCAGACAACTTTCCAGACAAAGCCGCAGCAGTGGGGCAAGGCAGAGGTGGCCACCACAGCGGGGGGGGGGGGGGGGGGGCG
>JAWPEG010000011.1:104583694-104616076 GCA_035771395.1 Myotis vivesi
TTTTAATTTTTTTATTGCTTAAAGTATTACAAAGGGTATTACATATGTGTCCCTTTTTTTCCCCGCCCTTGACAATCCCCTGGCCTCCCCTACCCCCCAGTGTCTTATGTCCATTGGTTATGCTTATATGCATGCATACAAGTCCTTTTGTTGATCTCTTACCGCCCCCTCCAACCCCCCCCCACCCTCCCGGCCTTCCTGCTGTAGTTTAACAGTCTGTTTGAGGCAACTCATGCAGTGGACTTTCTTGTTGTTTTGTTGATGGTTTATTTTGCTGAGCAGAAGCTTTTTATTTTGATTTGGTCCCATTTGTTTATTTTCTCCTTAGTCTCCATTGCCCTAGGAGCTGTATCCATAAACATGTTGCTATGAGAGATGTCTGAGATTTTGCTGCCAATGGCTCTAAGTGCCCATCAACAGATGAGCGCATTAAAAAACCATGGTACATCTATCTACACAGTGGAATACTACACTGCTGTAAAAAATAAAAAAACTCTTACCATATGCAACAGCATGGAGGGACCTGGAGAGTATTATGCTAAGCAAAATAAGCCAGTCGGAGAAAGACAAGTATCACATGATCTCACTCATATGTGGAATCTAATGAACAAAATAAACTGATGAACAAAAACAGACCCAGAGATATAGAAGCATCAAACAGACTATCAAACCTCAGAGGGAAGGCAGGGGAGGGTGGAGGGGGGAAGAGAGGAACCAATGAACTTGTATGTGTACATGCATAACCCAAGGACACAGACAGTGGGTGGTGAAGGCTTGGGGGGCAGGGGGTGGGAGAGGGCAATGGGGGGAAAAAGGGACAATGTAATACTTTCAACAATAAAGATTTATTAAAAACACAAAGAGACTGCACCAAAGCCAGCAGGCGGGGCTGTGGGCCTGAGGCCAGTGCAGAAGCAGCGTCCAGCCCTGCAGGCTCCTGGGACGCTGGAGCAGCAGCAACGAGGAAACCGAGGTGGGTGTCCCCCAGGTGACCGGCAGCTGTGGGGCCGCCTGAGATTTGCTTAGCGTCTGTGTCTCAGTCACTGTGGTTTTGGCTGGGGACGCCGCCTCTGTTGGCTGCCCGGTACCTGTCCCAGTACCTATCTGAGTTTTTAGTTTGGGCATCTGCTTCCCACAGTGGCGTCCTAGCCTTCAGGTTGTGGACAGAGCAGCTGCTCTCCTGTACCCTGGAGATGTGCCCTGAGGCTGGTTTGACATCCTGGCCCCGAGCGGAGACTGGGAGAGCTGGCAGGCGCTCCTCGCTGCGGCCTCTCCTCTCCTCTCCTCTCCTCTCCTCTCCTCTCCTCTCCTCTCCTCTCCTCTCCTCTCCTCTCCTCTCCTCTCCCTTCTTTGTCGTTGTCCCCATAGACCCCATTGGTCAGAGGCCTCCTCCTGCTCCCGTGTTTTATTGGTGACACTGAAGCCACTTCCATCGCACAAACACTCACGGAGCTGGAACTGAGACACGCATGAGGAGCTGCAGAGGCCCCTGATGGGTGAGACAAAGTCACCTTTTCAGAGACTTTGCAACTTGGTGAATGATTTCAACACAGAGCAAAGGTGGTGCCCGAAGAGTCATCCAGATTCCAAAAATAAGGCAGGGGTCACAGCTGGGTTAGAGCAGTGGTCGGCAAACCGCGGCTCGCGAGCCACATGCGGCTCTTTGGCTCCATGGCATGGGCCACGAAGTGTCAATCGCACTGTACGTGCGTGCCCACACATGGTATTTTGTGGAAGAGCCACACTCAAGGGGCCAGTTTGCCGACCACTAGGTGAGAGGATGAAGAGAAGCTGATGGCATGGGCCACAGTGTGGAGATCTGTCCCAGGGCCACGGAATGGAGACCCATCCCCGGGAGAAGGCGCAGAGCAGGACTCTGTGAGCCCCTCTGCTCACAGCCCCATCGGAAACTCAAGCCCCAGCTGGGAGGTGGGGATCCCATGCATGTTGCAGGTTTTGAAACAGAGGATTGGAAACTGAGGTCCTTTGCCCACAATCCCAGCGGGTGAGAGACTGGAAAGCGAGTCCCCGAGCTCACAGCTCTTGCCCACTGTGCGGAGGGTGCTGCTTTTGGTAGCAGGAAGGAAAGATGCCTTCGACAGAAAGGCCTGTGTCCTGTGGGGGGGTGGGGGGTAGGGGGCCAGGAGGAATGGGAGGAAAGGCGAGAGGAAGCCGGAGGAGATGGATTGGGAACGTGAGCCGGACTGTTCACAAGGACCCCAAGTGCCGGAGCGGGCGCTGATGGGGCGGGGGAGAGCCCTGGGCAGCTGGGAGAAGGTGTGAGTGAGAGGACCAGAAGGAGAAGCTGCCTCCTTGCTGGTGGCCAGGAGAGGGGCTCTGCTTAGGGGCTCAGGTCAGTCTCAGAGGCTCGAGCAGGCGGAGAAGGTGAGGGCTGGAGGAGAGAGACTTTAAGGCACGTCGGGGATAAAATTCGCACGCTTGGACGGTGCCAGAATGTAATGGCCGAGGGAGAGAGAAGAATTGGAAACCCCTGGCTGTGATGGGCATGAGGGTGTGAAATGAAGGATTCCCATTGCCTACAAACCATAGAAGGGTCTCTTCTGGGGGAGAAAGCTGTTAAACTGGTTCAGGATCCACCGAATTTTGGCTCTGAGAGATGACTGAGGGAATAACAGCTCACAAACAGAAGGAGCCCGGGGGGTGGGGGGGGCAGGTTTAGAGTCATCTCCATGGGAATGATGAGGGGGTTCTCAGAGGGGAGGAGCCCGGGAAGCAGTGTGGTCAGAGGCAGTGACCGCCAACCTATTGCACACCCAGCAGACATTTCGTCTCAATGATTCGTCTTCCAGTCAATCCCACAGAGGCGTCCTCCATGCTCCCCACGTCAGCCAGCCTTCGCTGAAATTAGGCGTTTCAGATACGACTTCGGCCTCCCTATTCTAAGTCATCTCTGAGCCTCATCTGCTCTCTGCTTTCATAAAAATATATTTGTATTTATTTTAATTCTCACTGAGGATATTTTTTTTCCATTGATTTCCAGAGAGAGAGTGGAAGGGAGACAGGAGGGAGGGAGGGAGGAAGAGAGAGAGAGAGAGAAACATCAATGAGAGAGACACATAGATTGCTTGCCTCCCACATGCACCTCGATTGGGGCCGGATAACCTGCAACCCAGGATCATGCCCTTGACTGGGAATCGAACCAGGCTGTGCTCTAGCCACTGAGCCCAGCCAGCCAGGGCCAATAAAAGTTATGACATCACCTGTGAAAATGAGTCCTTTTGAGAATAAAACATGTTTAATATATATTTAATACCGAAGTTCACTAGGGATGACTAGACATCTGTTTTGGTTTCGAGCTACTAACTTCAAGGCACCTTGAACTTGTTTTAGCTTCTTGCCAGACTAAAGGCTTGAATTTTTATTTTTACTCACCGATAGTGGTGAACAAACTGCGGTGTAGAAATGATACAAAAGGGAACGCTACGGAACAACGCCAGAAACATCATCAGGGTGATAGAAACATAGTTTACATAACTTTTTGTTTTTCCTTGATCTTCTTTGGAACATGCTATTCTTTTAAATATTAGGACTCGCTGATGTGTTTTAAAAAACTCAACTCTGTACAAATCCATTGAACATATACTTTGGAAGTGCTGATCTATACTGAAAGAGGAGTGGTTGCTTTATACATTTATTTGACATTGCTAGCTTGGCGCATTTACGCATTCATTGGCAGATCCTTAATTATCACATCGGGGAAGACAGGATTCCGTGGCTTAAAACAACAGAAACACCAAACAGCTTCAGTGCCATCTCCTCTGGCCCTCCCTCCCCCCGAGTGTGGCCTCATGTTCTTGGACCCGCGCCCCCCTCACCACAGCGGTGCCCCCACCTCCATCTCCTCTGCAGCCTCAGCCCCTCCTTTGGTTTGCTTGGCTTGTTGCTAGACCCTCCCAGCCTCTCCTGCTCCCACAGTGAGCAACTTTCTCAACAGCCTTTAAGTTTAGCTGGAATGCACTTCTCTTTTTACTCAGGATTAGAGGCTCAGTGCACAAAATTCATGCACAGGTAGGGTCCCTAGCAGCTGCTAGCTGGTGGCTGCCGGCTGGGGCCTCCCTTAGTTCTGCGTCGCCCCCTGGTGGTCAGCGCATGTCATAACGAGCCATTGAACTCCCAGTGGATTGAACTTCAGAGGGGACACTTTGCATAATAGGCCCAGTGCACGAATCCGTGCACCTTGAAAGGAATTGTGGGCCACGAGGCTGTGGTAGGCACAGGGGCAGGTCTCTGCCCATCCTCCATGCCTCTACCCGGCCCCTCCTGCTGTGGCCCCCCGGTCTCCTGTCTGCCGGCAGCCCCACTCCCACCGCTGCCTCTCCCAAGTGCTGATGATGCCAGCCCCATACGCACCTGTTGGTGACACGGAGTGATTGGGGCCAGTGCCAACAGTGGTGTGAGTGGGCGGTGCTGTCAGCGGGTATGAGTGATGGTTGCTGCCCCAATCGCCCCTCAGGAGCAGAAGGAGGTGGAGAAGCTCTCAGGGGCGATCAGGGCTGGCAGCCGCCGCTTACACCTGCTTATAGCATCAAGTGATTGGGACTGGCGCCAGTCACCAACAGCAGGTGTGAGCGCTAGGTGGGACTGTGGTGTGTGGGAGCAAAGAATTTTCAGTCACCACCAGAGGCTTGCCCAGATGACAGCAACTGGCACCCCACCTTAGTCTGGCACCCCCACTCACCTGCTCCACCATCCTGCCACAGCCAACACCCACCATGTTCCACACACTTCCCCTGGTGGTCAGTGCATGTTATTGTGACCAGTTGTTCCACCATTTGGTCTATTTGCATATTAGCCTTTTATTATATAGGATTCCCACAGATTCCTCTTGTGACCAGTGTTCTCGGGCTGGCTCTCAGCTGCTTCATTCCAGCCTCCAGGCTGGCCCGGATTCCCAAGGACCCCCCACAAGGAACTAACTTCCCTCATGTAGGGGGTGCACCGAGATCTTTTTCCTACCTGTCTTGGGTTCTCTATAAAGAAGACAAAAGGCAGATCAACAAGAGAAAGCAGACGGAAGTCTGTTAAGCTGTGGGTTGTGTGTACACCTGGGAGCGCTGGGCAAGGATAACTCAGAGAACAGTTAGAACTTGGCTTCTGTGTCATCTTAACAATAGAAGGAGACATTCTTAGAGAAGCGACAGGACAAAGGAAAAGACTTGAGCTTCTAAGGGCAGCAACTGTGGGAAGGCAGGTCTGTGGGGAGGGCTGCTCTCAGCAGGTTTGCTAGCAGCTGCCTCCCGCACACTCTCTGGGCTGATAGGGTGTAGCCTTGTCTCCAGTGATGAACTGCCCTTCCCAGCAGAGAATGCATGCCCTGCTTTTAGGCAAATGGGGTGGGGGGCATATGTGTGTGTGTGTGTGGGGGGAGGGAGCATGGTCTGCTGCCCGTCACAAGCTCTCAGCTGGGACTAGAGTCACCGCTGGCAGAACATGAATCATAAACAAGGTGCCTCTGGGCTGCACGCAGGTTAGGCGGAAGTTCAGGTGCGATCCATCGTGTTTCCTGACGTTGAACTTCTCAAGATGATGACCTTCCTTTTCGTGAAAAGAATCACAGGGGTGAGGGCAGCGACACGAGGCCTCTCCCAGCGATGCTGCTGCAGTGGGTCCGAAAGAGGCATTGGGGCTCAGATTTTCAGCTGGAACCCAGAGTCCTGCTACTTGGATGAGGATGGGGTACCAGCGGTATGGACAGCACAGGGGAGCCTGTGAGACCTGAGACACTGGGCGCCCGGCCAGAACTCACAGACTTCAGACACACACACGGGGAGGTGCTGCGCTCAGCCAGCAGTGCTCAGGACGGTTCGGGTGGCGGCACCGGAATTCCCAGGCCCCACCCCAGACCCCTGAGTCCGGAACTCTGAGGTTGGGCCGGCATCTGTCTGTTAGATCCTCAGGAGGCAAGAGGTTCCGGTGCTGCTAACGTTTGAGAACCATCGCTGGACATGTTCTCACTGTCGGGGAGATGGGGACACAGCATCTAATGCCACTCGGAGGTTCAGTCAGGAGTCCCCACTGCTTTGTGCCTTAGAGTCAGTTTTTAAACTGCTCAGGGCAAGCCCCACGGCACACAATTCAACCCAGACACCCAGGACATGGATTGTCAAATGCTCTGAATCCAATGCGCCATGTGGGCTGAGAGGGGACCACTTTGTCCTCAGCGAACGCCTGGCCAGGGCTGCAAACAACGGGGGTGCAGCGTGCCCCCTTGTGCGGCTGCAGGCCCCATACGTCTGCCTGATGGACTCTGAGGGTGGGAACACACCTCACGACTCCCCCCCGCCCCCACGCACCTTGCCGGGTGTAACAGGAATGCAGGGCCTGATTGGTTGTTACCTGCGCCATGTTTAGGGTTTTATCTCCAGGAACCGCCTGGCGCCTGGCGAAGTGGAGTAGGTTCCCCCTGGGATGAGCAGGCTCCCGTGCTTCTAGCATAAACGCAGGTTCTGCCAGGCCCGGGCTTTCTCCTGGGGTGCAGCCCCTGTGGTGTAAGCAGCTCCGGGGGCTCCCGGCCTCAGGGGGCTGGGAGGAGGGGAGGGACACGCCTCCATGTCTGACCCAACGGCCCAGGCCTCTACGGCTCTGACGGAACCGGCCCAGGCAGCTTGGCTTATAGAGTGAGTCGTGCAGCCCAAGGCCTGTCCTGCCCCGCCCAGCCTGTGCCCAGGACCTCCTCCCCTGGTGGGACCTTCCCCTGTGCCATCGCGGGCACAGATTTCCGCCTCATCCAGATTGCATTCCTGCCTCCACCCGCCTCTCAGTTGCCATGGCTTCAGTCCACTCAGGACCGGCTCCTGGTCAGCATCTGCTGAGACTGGACAACAAGCTGGGCCCATCCAGGCCCCGAGAGGACCAGCGTTTCCCGTGACAGGCACAGAGGTCTTCTCTGTCGTGAGAATAGGAACATCCTGCTTTTGTATAACACGGCTCAGCTCTCGGTACCCGCATAAAAATCTTTGACCCGTTTTTATTCCAATTTAACAACTAGCCTGGTACCCCCACCTCCCACGGTGTAACAGGGAGTCACTGTTTTTTTCTTAGAACAAAGGAATGAGCTTCGAAGTGAACGAGGGGAAATAAGATCCTATGTGTGGACGTGGGTAATGGGCCTCACCCTGTGGTAAACGTGCCTGAGTTGCTCTGAGCATCGTTTACCATCACCCTCTGCGATTTTCATCTTGTGTACTGAGTGATGGGCCGTCCTTCCTACACTTCTGCCAGGAGCCTTTATTGAGCATCTGCATTATCCCCTTAGATGGTCTGCCCATCCTGCCGCCGAGAATGTAGACATTAGCCCTCCCAGGAACTTGCCCGGTAACTAGTCCATAACGCGTCCTGAGAAGAAATGAGGGAGGATTTGCAGCTAGAGGGCGGCGGTGCCTGTTCCCCAGGCTGCTCAGTGCTTCCAGACAAATCACAGGGCTGGGCTCAGCTATTCTAAGGGCATCCTCCTCCCCCCGAAATCCTGTGCAGGGGCAGTGTTCTGGCACTTGGGGCTAACCCAGGGGGAGGGAGAGTTCAGGAAAGGTGAGCCCTCAGTTACCCTTCACAGCCTTCCAGCAGCAGGAAGGTTTGAGGAGGATGTGAGAGGTGAAGACCCGCTGGCTGCCCGGCCTGCATGGCTCAGTGGTTGAGCGTCAACCTATGAACCAGGAGGTCAGAGTTTGATTCCCCATCAGGGCACAGGCCTGGGTTGCAAGCTTGATCCCCATTGGGGGGCATACAGGAGGCAGCCGGTCAATGATTCTCTCTCATCATTGATGTTTCTGTCTCTCTCTCCCTCTACCTTCCTCTCTGAAATCAATAAAAAAAAATATTAAAAAAGAAAGACCTGCTGACTTTAGTCTAGATCTTTGATTCTTCTCCCACCTCCCAGCTCTGCCCTGGGGTGAATTTGGTACCTAGAGGGCACTGCAGTTATAAGGTTATTGTTCAACAGGAAATAGAATGGCAGGGGAGCAATTAAACGGAAAATTCAATTAATAAACATAGTCTTGCACCCCTTAGTTATCAGTGCTAGAATTTTGCTTCCATGAATAATCCGAATAAATGTGCCAGGTCTTGCCTTCATTCCTTCCCACCAGAGAGGAAGTTGCAGGCCATGATTGGCTGACGGGAGTCCTCTGGGAGTGGCATCGCCTCCTGAGGTAGGAAAGGGGGGTCCTGCGAAAAGTTTCAATCTAAAAATGCCTCGCAGGGTTTACAACAAAAGCGACAAAACCTTCAGCCATGTTCGGGCAACATGCTTTGCTGGTTTGTTGTTGTGACACATAGAAATCGATAAGGATTCAGATTCCTTTAAAAGTTGCCATTGGAAACGAGTGTTTTTGAAAATGCAAGAAAGAGTGCATTTTGGGGACACGATGCCACACTGGGAAGGGTGGCTGGAAAAGACGGAGTGTTGTCCACTGCCAGGGTCCAGGGTGGTGTCCGTGGCTGGAGAGGCATTTTGATTGACTAAGAGTGTCCCGGAGCCATTAATGCATTACTAACAGGAATCGCATTTAACACAGCATCAGGCAGACTCGGTGAGGGAGACGCTTCTTTATGTTAACCGTTCAGGAAGGTCATCTCAGGAAAAGGTTAGGGTTGATCCCTGTGACCCTTCCCACCGATGCAGCAGGGGCAAAGCACACAGAAGGGGCTGTCAGACCAAACAAAAGGGAAGACGCAGATTCTGGGCCTGCGGCAGAGCGGAGAGAAGCTGAGCACAGTGGCCACGCATGCGGAGGTGCGCTCCTACCTGGGAGCAGGGCCACAGGGTCCCAGCACAGGCAGCTGGGAGCTCAGTAATCAGGCTGCTGGAGTTGTTCGGGGAGAGTTTTTAAATAAAATGGAAACTTAGAACCATTGCAGCTGGATAACCTAAGAATACTTGGTACTTAATTCTTTTTTTATAAGTGAAAATTCTGCAGGTCTCATGAGATAGGGACAGTGTGGAATACAGAGGAAGTCAGTTTATAGGAAATCCCCTGGGTGACTTAAAAAATGAAAGAAATTATTTGACTTATAAAACACTTGTAGCTCATATCTGAGGTTAAGAGTATAATCTGTTCCTTAGTTTAAAAGAATTGAGGGAAATGGGAATATCACACTATCCTATATAATAAAAGTCTAATATACAAATTGTCCCCTCAATCAGGAGTTCAACCGAGAGTTCAACCAGGAGTTCGACCAGGGTCCGGGGCAAGCTGGACCCCACAGGTGCATAAATTCATGCATTGGGCCTCTAGTATTATTTATAAGGTTTTAGCCTATACATAATCATCCTCCTTAAAACTTTTCTGCATGTTGCCCTGGCTGGTGTGCTCAGTGGTTAGAGTGTCATCGCAGTACCAAAGGGTCTCAGGTTCGAGTCTCAGTCAAGAGCATGAATCTGGGTTGCAGGTTAAACCCTACCCTGGCTTGGTCAGGGCATATGTGGGAGGCAACCATGTGATGTGTCTCTCCCACATGTTTCTCTCTCGCCCTCCCTTCCACTCTCTAAAAAATCAATGGGAAAAACATCCTCATGTGAGGATTAACAAAATATAAATACGTATAATGAACTTTCTTTAAAAAAACAAACAAAAAACCCCATTACTGTATGCTTTTTCCATTCCACAGTCTGGATTTAGTCACTATCAATGTTCAACTCAGGGTTATGCAAAGTAGAAGAATTCCTTTAAGTATTTTAGATACAGGAATTGAGTGAAACCAGCCAACAATTTCAATCAAGATTGTGTCCAGCGGGATGAGCAGCACAAAGCCACCCAGCCCTCGCCTGGGGATATCCCCCTCCCCCCCCCAAAGAGTCTGCTCCCCAGGCCGACCTGGGTCTGGCCGGCCTTGGCTCCCAGCAGGCTGTGCTCAATCTGCTCAGTCTCCATGTCCCATGTGGTTGCTGTTGTAGTGATAGATTCCTATTTCACAAGATGTTGCATAGTAAGAACATCTCTGCGTTGTGGGGATTTTAAACACTTCTCATGTCTGTGGGGCACAGATAGGCAGGACTTCCTGCTCAGCTGTGATGGTTTTTGTCTATTTTCACTATAGCGCAGTTAAAGTGATTGTAATAATTCTACTTACAATTTTTGTGTAAAATCCTTTATCACTTTTGTAGGAAAAAAAAGGGGCTTAGAACATGATGCTCCATGGTTACCATGTGCTAACTTAAAAAGGAATTTGCATCAAAGGCAACATACAGGCATCACAGTCATAGTCAGCAGTAAGTGCTGGCGTATTTAATTTCAAAAACAGTGGCCAGCTGGAATTTTATACTAAAAAGTGCTGAAGGCTGATGTCTGAGGAAGAAGATATACATGGACTTTATTATAACTGGACGTTAGGGGAATTTAGAGATATTTCAGGACCAGAATTTAACATTTTTAAGGTTGTTGTATAAGAAAGTGAACTCTATCCTTAACCAGTTTGACTCAGTGGATAGAGTGAAGGGTCCCAGGTTCAATTCCAGTCAAGGGCATGTACCTTGGTTGCAGGCACATCCCCAGTAAGGGGTGTGCAGGAGGCCGCTGATCGATGTTTCTCTCATCGATGTTTCTAACTCTCTATCCCTCTCCCTTCCTCTCTGTAAAAAATCAATAAAATATATAAGAAAAAAAAAGAAAGTGAACTCTAACAAATGTGGAAAATGTCTTTTTAAACATTTCACCTTCGGAGAGAAGACACATAGATTCATTAATGGCGTGAAAGACGAGAGAGAGCAGGACCAAATGATACTTGCTTTAAGCTTTTACCTGAAAATTTATAGTTAAATTAAGTATTTTATTATTTAATTTTAATGGGCAAACTTTGAAACTGTAGTGAGTCTTTATTAGTACCCGTGCTATTTTAATAACATCCTCCAGGTACCAATACTTTGCTTTTCAACATACATTTATTGAGTAGGTATCATGCATGGTTCGTCTTAGTTTCTCAAGGGGACTGGATCCAGAGGTAAATATGATAGCATCCCTGTCTTCAGGGGAGACAGAAAAATACACGGACATTTACTGGGAGCTAATGAACCAATTAGATGGTATTTCTCAAGTTATTCTGATATCAGGACTCCTTTAGACTCTTAAAATGAATTGACAATCCAAGCTTAGATCAATATTTACTACGCTAGATACTAGAACTGAGAGCAGTTAAAATGCAAGCATACAGTAGAACATTCCTTTAACGGCAGGAATGACAATTTCATCCCGTGCCGTGTGCCCTCCGGAAAAGCCTGCCTAAACTGTTAAGAGAATGGGAGTGAGGAAGGAAAATATGTCTCGTGTTATTAAGAAAATAGTCTGGGCTTTGTGCAGCTCCTGAACGGGTTGAGGCCAGAGACCAGGTTTGGGCCGGTGAGCCAGACAAGGCATTTGAAGCTCTAGCAGATCCGGAATCCAAGTCCCAGGTGCTAAGGGAGAGAGAGCAATTCCTATCAGTTAGTGCTCAAATGATCAATTAACACACACTGTTACGTTAGTCTCCAACCGAGCCTAGATTACAATAAACCACAGCAGCAACTAAATGAAAGAAATGGTGATGCCAGTTTTCCCCAAGGGGTTCCTTTCATGAACTGCAGGCCTGCCCTGCAACTTGCTGGCAACTACCCCAATTAGGGAGCGAAGGGTTTTGCATGGTGCACCCTCCCCCCACATCTGATTTGCAGACTCAGAGTTTGCGAGTGTGGGGTGTACCGTCACGCCCTGGGAAGCTGCCCTGGGAACCCCGCAGCAGCCAGCATTCCTGTCGCAGGCCCAGGCCACAGAGCAGCTGGGTTCCGTCCAAGGGCCTGCGTAGCTGGCGCTCAGAGTCTCAGGGCGGTGGACAGAGAAGCTCGCTCTTTCTTCTTCTCGTGCATCTTCTCATCACCTGAAAAATAAAGAGACAATAAGAGGGGTCCACACGTCCAGGTTTGGGGATCTCAGGCCAGGGGAGGTGAGAACACGCCCTACAAAGATGGCCGATGGGCTCACTGTTCACACGATGTCCAGAAAATAAATGAACAACACTGACACAGACTCAGAGACACAGAGGGCAGACTGGTGGGTGCCAGAGGGGCGGGGTGGGGCTGGTGAGAAAGGGGAAGGCATGAGCAGCACAGGCTGGTGGTTACAGAGCAGGCACAGGGATGTGAAGTACAGCAGTGGGAGCACAGAGGGTCACACTGTGATAACTTTGTATGGGCCAGGCGGGCGCTAGACTTATGGGGGGATCACTTTGCAAAGTATGTGATTGTCTAACGGTTACACTCTAACCTCTATGTTGTTCACCCGAAACTAATATAAAATAATATGGAATGTAAACTATAATTGCAATTTAAAATATTTTTTAAAAAATTGGGCCAAAAAATAAAGAAAGATGTACTGAAACTCACACAGCTGTCAAGTGACCTGCCCACATTAGAATGTAGCCTTCTCCTACCAGGTCACCATTACTACAGGGGACGTCCAGGCGCTCATTCCCTGGGGACTCTGTGGTAAAGGACCACAAACTCGGAGGCTTAAAACAACGGAAGAGTATTTCCCAGCAGCCGAGGAGGGCGGAACCCATGCTCAAGGTGTCAGAGAGGGGTCCCTTGAAGGCCCGCCCTTGCCTCCTCCAGGTTCCGGTAGCTCATGGCCCCACCTCTGCCTTCACCAAGTAGAGGAAGAATTGCTCTACGTGTTTTAGATAAAGGAATGGAGGGACACCAGCTGATATTGCAATCAAGATTTGTTCCTAGAGTGATCAGAAGCAGTGTCATCCCAGCCCTTACTCACCTTCCATCCTCACCTTGTTTGAAATTAAAAACTGAAATATGTCCTGTGTCCTATTAACAGAAGACATTTTATAAGCTCCCTGTTGGGGCCAGTTGCTGCCTGAAGGAAGCCACCAGCATGGCCAGGAGGGAGCAGGAACTGCGCCGACCTCGCTGTCCACCCTTGGAGCCCAGGATGAAGCTCTCGCTGCCAAACAAGGGAAGGGGGAGGCCTTGCAGGGCAGCCTCCCACCCCTGGAACAGAGCGAGGGAGAGGGCAGGTTCAGAGGAGGCGTGGAAGCACTGGAGTCGTCGCCAATGACTATGCCTTAGTCTGGGTCCTCTAGGCTGATCCGCCCTGCATCTTAGAGTTTCGCCTTTTCCAGAACGTCATATAAATGGAATCATACAGGATGGAGCCTTTTGAGTCTAGCTTCTGTCACTTAGCATAATACTTTTGAGGTTTCTGTATGTTTTTGTGTATACACGTAGTTCATTTGTTTTAAATTGCTGGACAGTATTCCATTATGTGGG
The DNA here is from genome assembly GCA_035771395.1 of Myotis vivesi. Lineage (NCBI taxonomy): Eukaryota > Metazoa > Chordata > Mammalia > Chiroptera > Vespertilionidae > Myotis > Myotis vivesi. The sequence continues at coordinate 104,596,962 of JAWPEG010000011.1, forward strand.
TAGAATAATATGCTATTGTGTTGGCTTACTCATTCACCAGTTGGAAGACATTTTGGATTGGTTCAAGTTTTCAGAGATTATCTGTAATACCTCTATAAACATTTATCTATAGGTTTTTTGGTCTGAACTTAAGGTTTTTGGAATTTTTTTTTTTTGCCTTTTTATTGTGGTAAAATTGGTATAGAGCATTATATACAGGGCGTGGTAAAAGTAAGTTTACAGTTGTGAGTACATGAACACAGAGTTTATTCTTGTATTATTATTTATTAACTAGAGACCTGGTGCAAAAACTTGTGCACCAGTGGGGTCCCTCGGCCTGGCCTGTGGAATTGGGCCAAAACCGGCTCTCCAACATCCGCTGAGGGTTCCCAGATTGCAAGAGGGCACAGGCCAGGACAAGAGACCCCACTGGTGCACGATCGGGGCTGGGGAGGGATGCGGGAGGGCTCCAGGGGGTGTCTGGTCCATCTCGCTCAGTCCCGACTGGCTGAACCCCAGCAGCAAGCTAACCTACTGGTCAGAGTGTCTGCCTCCTGGTGGACAGTGCATGTCATAACAAGCACTTGAGCGATCTTAGCATATCATTAGCATACAGTGGGGCCTTGACCTACGAGTGTCCCGACTAACGAGTTTTTCGAGATACCAGCCGTCTCTTGGCCGATTTTTTGCTTTGAGATGCGAGCTAAAATTCGGGTTACGAGCCAGCTTCAGATACCCCACCGCTAGTTGGCGCAACCAACGTCACAGTGAACGCCACAACATCAGCCCAGCATCATGTGTCTCACTCGTTCACTTTTTGATTTGACATACGAGTAATTTGAGTTACGATCTCTGTCACGGAATGAATTAAACTTGTAAGTCAAGGTCCCACTGTATTACGCTTTGATTGGTTGAGCAGCCCACCAGAAGAGGGGACACTTAGCATATTGGGCTTTTATTATATAGGATTATTGTATTATTTTCCATATGAGCAACTATAAACCTACTCTTTCAGCCTCTGTATATTTCAGGTATACACCACCATAATTTGATATTTGCATGCAGTACCCAGTGATCACCACTGCAAGTCTAGTTACTCTAGTCATGTCTGGCACCATACACTCAATCCCCTTCACCCACTTCGCCCTCCTCCCAAGCCCCTTTCCCCTCTGGTAACCACCAGTCTGTTCTCTGTATCTATGAGTTGGCTTTTCTTTTGTTCTGTTCATTCATTTGTTTTTAGATTCCAAACATGAATGGTATTTGTCTTTCTTCATCTGACTTATTCACTTAGCATAATACTCTCAAGATCCATCCATGTTGTCACAAATGGCAGAATTCCCTTCTCTTTTTTGTTAATCCTCACCTGATTTTTAGAGAGAGTGGAAGGGTGAGAAGGAGTAGGGGTAGAGAAGGAGAGAGAGAAAGAGAGAGAGAGAGATCAATTGGTTGCCTCCTGCACCCACTCTGACTTGGGCCTGGGGATTGAACCTGCAACCCAGGTACATGCCCTTGATGGGGAATAGAGCCTATTGAGACCCCTTTGGTGCAACAGCCGACACTCTAACCACTGAGCAAACTGGCGAGGACAGGATTTCCTTCTTTTTGGGCTGAGTAATATGTTCAGGTTGCTTCCATGTCTTGGCTATTGTCAATAATGCTACAACAAATAGAAGGGTGCCTACATCTTTTAAAATTAGTGTTTTTGTTTTATTCAGATAAATACCCAGATGTGGAATTGCTGGATCATATAGTATTTCTATTCTTATTTTTTTTATTGATTTCAGAAAGGAAGGGAGAGAGAGAGAGAGAGAGAGAGAGAGAGAAACATCAATGATGAGAAAGAATCATTGATTAGCTGCCTCCTGCACACCCCCTGCTGGGGAACGTGCCCAAAACCCAGGCATGTGCCCTGACCAGGAACTGAACCATGACCTCCTGGTTCACAGGTCGATGCTCAACAACCCTTGAGCCACACAGGTCAGGCTATTCTTAATTTTTTGAGGAACTCCCATGCTGTTTCCCATAGTGGCCGCACCAGTTCATACCCCACCAGCAATGGCCCTCTTCTGTCCACAGCCTCTCCAACACTCATTTCTTGTCTTTTTACCACAGCCACCTGACAGGTGCGAGGTGGCATCTCCCTGTGGTTTGGATGTGCATTCTCTGGATGGTTAGGGATGCTGGGCACCTTGGCATAGCCCTGCTGGCCATCCGTCTGTCTTTTCTGGAGAAATGTCTGTCCAAGTCCTCTGCCCATTGTTTACTCAGGACACTGCATTTCGGGTGCTGAGGAGAGGGAGGGGTGGTCTGGTCCTGAGGGCAGTGGGCGTGGAGTCCTTGAGGAAATCCCCAGGAGAAGGGAGCGGAGGCCACACCCCAGAGCCACACAGGTTAGGAGGCAGCCGAGGAAGGAACCTGCGCAGGGCAGGGAGCCCTTCCCCCGACGGGGAAAGAATTTCCGTTGGAAGCCCAGTGAGGACACGATATCAGACAAAATCAGGGAATTGGTGTAAGATGATTTCTTCAATATTTAAAATGTGTTCACCCCTTACAGTCTGTAGATAAGAAAGTATTCATTTTCTTACTTCTAAGGTAAAAAATAATAGCCATTTGTGTATGTTTAACTGGCTTCTGGGAGGTTCCGCATGTTTTTTTGTTTGTTTTTTGTTTTTTTGTTGTTGTTGCTAATCCTCGTGCGGATATTTCCCCCCCCATTAATTCCTTTTTAGAGAGAGTGGAAGAAGGGAAGGAGAGAGACAGAGAGAAATATCGATGGGAGAGAGGCACATGGGAGAGAGGCACACGCACTCCAATCAGGGCGGGGATTGAGCCTGCAACCAAGGTATGTGCCCTTGACCGGAATCGAACCCAGGACCCTTCAGTCCTCGGGCCAATACTCTATCCACTGAGCCAAATCCAGCTAGGGCCTGTTTTGTTTTTTTAATTCTTTACTCCTCGATTGAAAGCCTACCAAGAGGAATGGCGATTTCCTCCTTTGCCTCTGAATCGGTGCTTCAGGACTGCATGTCTGTAAACAGTGCCAGGCAGCGGAGTAATTACGCAATTATTGAAGGTCATTGTTGGTACGAACATCTTTCATTAAGTGCAAACGTTCACTGCTGTGTCACAGGCTTAGCATCACACAGACCCACACCAGGAGTCGGCACAGACCTACCACACATGAACACCAGCAGCTCACACGTTGTCTAAAATGATTTCCCTGTCATCAGCCCATGACTACAGTGATTCAGGCATGTGGTGGGCGCTTGACCTGGCTCTGCTGCCCCGAGCTCTGGGTCCAGATGGTTTCTGTGCAGGCTGATGCCACATGCGCAAATGTGCTCCTTTTAGGATGTCAGTGAGCGCCGGGCCGGCCACAGACGCCCTGGGCTTAAAGTTCTGCTGCTTTCATTGGCTCAGCGTTATCCTTGGGCAAGTTGGTTCAGGTGGTTTCAACACATTCTTCCCTGAATTCCTTGTATCACCAGGTAGCAGAGCAACAGCGCTAAGTGAAATATGGGCCCAGAGAGATGCAGACACACACAGAGCACCTCACTCCAGGTGAGAGGAGTCTGCGAGGGGCTCTGCGTTGGAAAGAGACTCCGTGTTCAGCTGGAGGAATCAGGGAGGGCAGCATTTCTCGAGGAGGAGGTGGCCAGCCTGGGCAGGGGCAGCAGATTTTTGGGGAGAGGTGAAGGTTAGCAGAAGGCAGAAGAGGCCCAGAGGCGGTGCGGCCTGCACGTGGGGTGCAGGATCTGTGATTGTGCTGTAGAGTCAGCTCTGAGCCGGGGTCCTGGGAGCCCAGGTAGGGCCGGCAGCGAGGGCTGTGCAGGCAGATGGGGCTTGGGCTGCAGCAGGCATCCAGGGGGCTTGACCTGCGTGAGCAAAGTGGTCCCAGCCCAATGTGCATGGCTGTCACCACGAGGGCCCGGGGGCCTGTGAGGGCTGCCCTGGAAGGGAGTGCAGCCAGGGGCTTTTTTTAAAAGCACCAGTGAAGGGGCGAGGGCTTGAACTTGGGCGCTGAGTCAGGGCGAGGGGGGCGGAGCACGATTAAGGAAGAGCAGAGCCATGGGCCTCTCTTTAGGACAGTGCCGCTGAACCAGACAGAGCAGAGCCGAGGTGAGAGGCTTGGCCTCGAACCCCAGCCCCATACTCACGCCTTTTCCCAGCGGCTGTCTTTTCTGGTTTCCTGCAGTCTGAAGCGAGGGCCTCGCATGTCCTGGGGATGAGGGGATCCCACAGCCTGCACAGTGCTGGGATATGGGGTCATAAGTGGTAACCCACAGCCCACCACCACCTCCCACACTCAGCCCCTCCTGCGGGCACATTGTGACCTCACAGCCAGAGAGTATGTGTTGGTGGTGAAAACCTTTTGATAAAAAAATTTTTTTTTCAGAAGAAATATTTTATATGCTACTTGTCCCCTCTTGAAAGAAAAATAGTTTTGAATCTCATTTAGAAAGAGTATTCTTACAGCCAATGCAATTGACTGTCTTAGGGAATAAAAGCAAACTAAAGGCCACAGAACCCGAACCCAGCCTGTCTTCCTGCCCCCAGGGTGGGAGGGCGACTGATGCCTGAGCAGATCACACTGGGGCGGTCACCAGCCGTGGTTTCCCGCAGCGCCGGCTGCGAGCCTGCATGGAGGTCCGGAGGCCCCGGCTGTGGGGTCTCTGCTCAGTCGCTACTTCTCCCTGGAGTGAGGGGTGCTCCTGGCCAATCCCTGCCCCTCCATTGCACCGGGACCTACCCAGCTGGAGTGCGCAGTCCCGAGTGGAGGAATTTCAGTGACCCCCCTCCCAGGTCCTGGCCCCTCCCTCCACGCTCCGTGGCCCCTGTTTCACGGAGCTGATGGGCCTAGGCCCGTGGTCGGCAAACTGCAGCTCGCGAGCCACACGTGGCTCTTTGGCCCCTTGAGTGTGGCTCTTCCTAAGCCTTAGGAGTACCCTAATTAAGTTAATAACAATGTACCTACCTACATAGTTTAAGTTTAAAAAATTTGTCTCTCAAAAGAAATTTCAATCGTTGTACTGTTGATATTTGACTCTGTTGACTAATGAGTTTGCCGACTACTGGCTTAGTGACCATGTGAGTAAGGTCATGGGTTTTCATTGCTGATGGACATGACGTGGAAGCCCTTTCCAGCTGAGTCAGAACAGATGTCTTTGTTTCAGTGTAAACATAACAACAAGCGGGGTCGGGGAGGGGATGAACAGAAGGACAGAAGGACTGAGAATAGACGGCCCATCTATAGGCAGGCTCTGCTTCTCATGGGCGGCTCTCTCCTCTTGTACAGTCAGGACACATAGAGGAAACCATGGAGTTTTCTACTGTTTTTGCTTTTCAGGTAAATAATTGCTCCCCCATCTCACATTGGAAGGTAAGATTGGGACAGCTGGTGAGAGCTTCAGTGAGATGGACAGAACCACTTCCTGTCCTCAGCTTCTCCGATGCTCTCTGAGATCCTCTTCCTCATGTTCCCTGGTCACATGACAGTCCTGTGGTCTGAACCCCCTGGTCACATGGCTGTTCTGTGGTCTGAACCCCCTGGTCACATGGCCGACCTGTGGTCTGAACCCCCTGGTCACATGGCAGTCCTGTCATCTGAACTTGGCCTTGGTGGACGCTTCTCTGGGGGTCACATAAGATTGACAGTCCTAACCGCCATTGCAGCTCCATCTCCTTTCCCTGCTCAGTGTCCAGGAGACACTTTACTGAGACTTTTTAATTAGTGTCTCCAATTGAAAAAGAAAAGCAAAGTCACGTTAAGCCAACCCTGGGAGAGACTTGTCCCCTATCATCTCCTTCCCTGTGAGCTGGGGAAGCAGCATACACTGGCCCTGGTGCAGGGATGCTCACCGGCTGGAAAAGGAGGGAGGTAGCTGTGAGCTTTGTAAGTCCAACTCAGAGCCACATGGACTCACGAATAAATAATGAATAAATAATGTCACTTTTTAAATATATTGCTTTATTGATTTCAGAGAAGGAAGAGGGAGAGAGAGAGAGAAACATCAATGATGAGAGAGAATCATTGATTGGCTGCCTCCTGCATGCCCCCTCCTGGGGATCAAGCCCACAACCCAGGCATGTGCCCTTGGCTGGAATTGAACCTGAGACCCTTCAGTCCGCAGGTCGATGCTCTATCCACTGAGCCAAACTGGCTAGGGCTCACCTTTTTTGTAGGAACATCGACTATCTCGTCCATACGTGTTTTCTAAAGGCTTTCATGTGGTGGTTTTGATTCTTATCTCAATGTCAGTTGTTGCATTTCATCAGATAACTACCACGGGCCCCCGTCTAAATATAGCAATTTTGGTGACTGTGAGTTATAAGCAAGATTTAAAAACAAAATAAAAAAACTAGGCATCAGGCAAATGTCTGTCACCTGTCTACTCTTTGAAGGGGCATCGGATGAGTTGCAGATGGACCACTATTTACAGCTCCCAATGCATCCCATGGGCCACGGCTCCCCACCACACAGCACCTAAACCCTCCTCTAACAGGGCCCTGGTCACAGGGTGCAGGCGGGTGGTGAGGGGTCACGGGAGTGAGCGGTCTGCCCACTTTCTCCAGGGTGCGGTCAGACTCAGGAAGAAAGAGGTCTGTTCATGTGTGTTGGGAGGGGGCTGGACAGCCACACTGGCTCCTCTGGTTTCTCCTTTTCCTCCCGAAGCCTTGTCCTGCGAGTGATGCCCCGTCTCCCTGTTCACAGCCTCCCCCATCCCCCCGCCCCCGTCTCCTGTCTGCAGGGCCTGGCCAGACACCACCTCCTGCAGCTTCCCTGACCTTCATCTCCAGGTTTCCCCCTCCTCTTCATCACTGCACTCAGGTTTTCTTCACATTGGCTCTTCTGTGTTTGTATAGTTAAAAAAATTTTGTTGTTGTTAATCCTCACCCAAGGATACTTTTCCATCGATTTTTAGAGAGAGGGGAAGGAAAGGGGAAAGACAGGGGGATACACCGATGTGAGAGAGACACATCGATTGGTTGCCCCCCAGGTTGAGCCTGCAACCGAGGTATGTGCCTGTGACTGGAATCGAACCCAGGACCCTTCAGTCCACAGGCCAATGCTCTATCCACTGAGCCACACCAGGTAGGGCGGTATATATACTTTAAAAAGGTGATCTGTAACCCCCAGCGTCCCCATCTGTTCAGCTGCTCGCTATTTGCCCACAGTGGAACATTGCACTGGGCGGGCCTCAGTCAGTTTATCACGCGTGTGGGACGAGGAGTTTTATAGGACTAGCATGTCCCCAAGGCCTTGGGCCTTCTTTACCTGCCTGCATAATGTTATTGTGCATGATAACTTTTACAAATTAATTAAACTTAACAAAATTACTCTGCTGCTTCAGCGGGAGAATTATTTCCTCAGCTCTATCTTTCTAGCAGCTAGCACAGAGTTTTGTTTAGAAATAACTTTTCCTCTAGGGCAGCGGTTCTCAACCTGTGGGTCGCGACCCCTTTGGCGGTCGAACGACCCTTTCACAGGGGTCGCCTAAGACCATCCTGCCTATCAGATATTTACATGACCATTCATCACAGTAGCAACATTACAGTGATGAAGTAGCAACGAAAATAATTTTATGGTTGGGTCACAACATGAGGAGCTGTGTTTAAAGGGCCAGGAGGTTGCGAACCACTGGTCTAGAGAAATACCTGTATGCTCACTGCGGATGGGATGGGGGACATGAAGGCATGGCTCACGCCACCAGAAGCTGACCGCTGCTGCTAAGAGGCTCTGGTAGGCGTCCCAGCCACCAGGGTCGGGGCAGAAGTGGGCAGCGCAGCGGAGCCGTCGGGGGGAGCAGGTGGACGGTTGCTCGGCGGGATCAGCAGAGTCTTCAGAGAGCAGCTGTGTGATTCCTGGTAACTTATTAACTAGCTCTGACCTCAATCACTTTTATTGCACCAAACTGTGGAAAAGTCTGCCACATACCTCTTTGGGAGACGTTCGGGGAAAACCAGTGAAAAGCAGCTGTGTCCATACCTGTCACTGTGGGAGGGGTGGGAACCGCTGTGGGGGAGGGGATCGGGGGGACAGGTGGGCGTGCCTGAGGGTCAGGGCCTCATCTGTCCTCTGCGCTGTCCACTCTGACATTTCTGGCCGTCATTCATGAGCGTGCAGACCTGTTCGACTCCACTGAGTGACGCCTGAGGAGTCAGAACAGTCATAGCAAACACGCACCATCGAGCCAGTGGCTTACAGTGAAGTGTGTGGTATTTGAGTCGCGGGTAAACAGCTGACGTGGGCGTTTATCGCTTTCAGGTTTCCATGGAAGGAGTTCTGTCTCTGCTCTCTCATTGCGGGGGTCGTCCTGATGCGTGTCCCAGGCAGCGGGCGCCTTGGCAGAGCACCTGGCCCCCTCCCTGGTGAGGGCATGGGAGATGGGGGCCCCCCCCCCGGGCTCCTCCTGAAGAAACAGGGCTCGCAGTGGTCCGGGGCTCTCTTCTGGGGCCTTCTCCTCTGAAGTGCGGGTGTTTGTTTCGTTTGTCCTTGAGAATGGGACTCGTGGTTCTGCCCGTCTCCCAGGCGGCCACGTCTGGGGAGACACCTGCTCCACATGAAGCCCACTTCACCTCTAAACGCAGGGGAATTTATGTCTGGCCACTAGGAAGTGGACGATGTGTGACAGTCACGTGAGAGAACCCTTGATCTCCCTCGCCCAGACGTAAAAATCAGTAATGAAGACGCAAATGTGTTTGACCTTTTTGGTTTGAAAATTACAGGATGGTAAGGCCTTGTGCAAACATCTAAATCCCTAAATGACTGGCTATTGCCAAGCCACAGGTAAAATCACACTCCTGCTTCCCCAGACTGAGCCCCATTGTATGCTGACAGCTCTGCGGGCTCCATGGCTTCAAGGGGGCGGCCTCTCCCGCTTCGGGCGGAGGGAGGGCGTGCTCCTCCGGTGGCCTTTCCACGGGGAAAGGCTTTCTCCAAGGGGCCTCCACTGTGGGGCTCGGCTTGGAGCCAGGGCTGCGGAGCAGGTGCATGCCCAGTGCTTCGGCGGAGTCTGTCCGTGTGTTTTCCCTCCACTCGCATAGCACCGCCTCCCTGTCCAGGGCCCACGAGCATCTGCCCCCGCTCGCTGGTGTTCATGGAGCTTCTGGAAACATGTGCAGGGGTAGAGGGGCTCGGAGGTGAGGGACCCAGGCTCTGTCCTTCGCAGACAAGTCTGATCGCCTTGGCCAGGAACCGAACATCTGCAAACATCTGCACAGCTGGGAGCACAGGGCCGACTCCGGTTACCCGGCTCCTGCAGTGGATAGCAGTGATGGGCACACTTTGGAAGTTGAACAGTTATATGCAAACTAGCTTTTAGGATATTGGTTTACGAACACTCGCTTAGCTGCAGCTCCCCCTGCACAAAGCATCGTCCTCTTCCTTGCTCTTCGCTTAGTTCGCCTCTTGCGCTCCCAGGAGTCCAGCTTCGCACCCGCTAGTCTTCCCTCTGCTCTCAGGTCTCGCACCCTGCTTTCGTCCTTGGACACCTCCCTGCAGACACTGTTCTCCTGGAAGCTGGAGCCGTGTGCCCCGGCCTGAGATCGCACAGCTGTGCCTTCCACTTCCTGTGAAAGGTCGAGGCCATGGTTCTCCCTTCCGTGGAAGGCTGCCCCCCAGGCTGGGCTCCCTGTGTTTCCAGTTCTGTCTGCACACGCAGCTCCTTCTGTGAGGCCCGGACTGTGAAAGGGTGAGTGTTCAGGGTTCAAGGCAGAGGGACAGAGGGCTCATGCTCTCAGATGCGTGTCCTCATGTGTCCACAAACTAGATAAGATACAGCTGCTTCCTTCTCATGGAGATACTTTTCTGGTTTTTTTTAATTCATGCTTTTGTTTGTTGGTTAGTATTTCGGTTTGGGTCACTTCTACTGATGTAACTGTAAGCTCCCTGGTTCTCGCACCAGTCTGCTCAGGAGCCCATCGAAGGCTTGCAAAGGCGATCTTTCTCTCCTGCGATCTCCGGATTCCGAGCGTTTTCTCAGAGGCTCCCTCCCTCTGCTTTTGTTAACCATCTATTCTTGACTCCCTTTTTCAGAGCCCTTATTAGCTATTGATCGTAATAGTTGAAACTCCCTGTCTGATCATTCCAAAATCTGTGTCAAATTGGGGTCTAGCGCTGATGCTGGCTGTGTCTCTTCAAACTGTTCTTTCATGCTCTGCAATCTGCTGTGCAAAGCTGGGCAAGACATGTGAGTACCAGGCACTGAGGCAATGAGGTCTTCAGTGTGAGGGTCAGGATCAGGCGATGTGTTACACCCTCAGTGTGAGGGTTAGGATCAGGCGGGAGCTGGTGTGTTACACCCTCAGTGTGAGGGTTAGGCTCAGGTGGGAGCTGGTATGTTACACCCTCAGTATGAGGGTTAGGCTCAGGCGGGAGCTGGCTGTGTTTAGCATTCGCTGCAGCTGTGAGTCCAGACAGTTCAGTTTGCTCCAGTTTCCGTTTCCTTTTCCTCCCTGTTGTCCTTGCATTTCCACAGGAAGCCCCTGAGCCCCATCAGTGTGTGTAGCTCTCAGCGTGACCTGCTGTGTCACCCTGGAGTCCCCCTGAGGTGGCAGCCAGGCCTGGGCAGGGCCGTGCGCTGTAATCTTAGTTCTATTCATCTATCTCATCAGTGGACTTGAGTCCCCTGGGGAAGGGCACACTGGGGAGCATTTCATAGCCTTTTCTCTCCCTCCTGAGGCAGGGGGGCTAGCGGGGCCTCCCCTCAGATGCCGAGGCCGTCTCCCCGGAGCAGAGCTCGGTGATGGGGATCCCCGGCCACATTGCAGATGGTGACTCCTCCTCCGCTTGTCCAGGACAGGAAGGGATTTCTCTTTCATCTCCACCTGGAGAACCTGTTGGGGCTCCTGGAGGTGAAACCACGAGATGTGCTGGTTCCTCCAAGCCTGGGCCCGGAGCTGTGGACACCCAGCTTCTGCCATTCGTGGTGTTTTCAGCCACAGGCTCCCGCCAGGCAAGGCTGCAGGGCTCCTGCGTCAGGTGGCTGATGCTCTGGGATCTTGCTCTCGCCTGTCTCCCTGGGGCTAGAGGTATTACCTGTACCCTCAACTCAGAGAGCCCAAGAAAGCCCTTGGTTTCAGTTTTGCAGCTTTTCTCCTGTGATGGTGACAGTAGCCATTTCCAAGCTCTCTCCACACCAGGGCTTGGGAGGGAGTCTCTCCTGCTTCTTCTAGAACTGTCTCCGATGAGAACCTGGAGCCTCTGTCCCCTTCCCTCCCCTGGGACCTCCCCGGCCCCCACCCCTACCCTCCCCAGCCCTGCTCCGCTGTCTCCCCACGGCAGGCACCTCACATGCGCACTCCCCCTGGATTCTCTCAGGCACGATTTCTGGCTTACATCTGATGCTGCTGCAGCTCACTCTCTCAGCTCCCTGAGGGAAGGGAGAGGGGCAGTACCTTTCCTGAGCTGAGAATGTCTTCTGAGCCCAGCGTTTCTACGGAGAAATTTGCAACCAGGATGAGCTGCTCTGCCAGCTGACACTCTGGGTCTAGTCTCCCGAGTTGTAGCCCCCGAATAGGCAGGAGCCTCTTCCACCTGCAGGCTGTCCTCTGCCGCGGGGTCCGTCCTGGAATGCTGATTGGCCATTTTCTTTGTGTGTTTTGGATGTCTCCTTCTGTGACTTACAGTACTCGGTTTGGGACTGTCTGAATTGTCCATCTTTCTGAATTCTCTACTTTTCCCATCTGGCTTACCTCCCTCCCACCTCCATTATTTCTATTGTACTGTACTTTTTTACGGGCAAATCTCAATTTGATATTTCAAATTTTCTACTAAATTTTTAAATTTTAGTAATTATAATTGAAAATTTTAAGAACTGGCTTTTTGTTGTTGTTCCCTATTTGGCCCCTTTTCATAATAACATGTTTAGTTTGTTGATATAATGTCTTTTATGCTTTTTGAAAGACGTTTTGTTCGAATTCTGTTCTGTTCTGTAAATACTAGAGGCCCAATGAATGAATTCATGCACCAGTGGGGTCCCTTGGCTTGGCCTGCGGGATGGGGCCAAAACTGGCTCTCTGACATCCCCTGAGGCATCCTGGATTGCAAGAGGGTGCAAACCAGGCCAAGGGACCCCACCGGTGCACGATCAGGCTGGGGAGGGACCATGGGAAGGATCCAAGGTGTGTCAGGTTCATCTTGCTCAGTTCTGATCAGCTGGACTCCAGCACCAAGCTAACCTACCAGTCGGAGCGTCTGCCCCCTGGTGGTCAATACACATCATAGCAAGCAGTTGAGCGGCTTTAGCATATCATTAGCATATTATGCTTTGATTGGTTGAATGGCCGACCATAGGATATATATAATACCTTAGGGTATTTTCCAGGGTGTATTTTTTTTTGCTTATTTGTGTATTTATTTATTAATGTGCATTTGGCACAACATTGTCTGAGTTTCATGTGTACAACATGAAGATTTGACATCAGTGTGCATTGCTGCATGACCACATGGTAAATCTGGTTAATATCTGTCATCACATACATGGTTACAGAAGTTTTTATCTTTTGATGAAAACTTTTAATATCTATTCTCTCAGCAACTTTCAAAGATATAATACAGCATTTTTACCTACAGCCACCATGCTGTACCCAGGTCTTGTTTATTTTATAACTGAGAGTTTGTACCCTTTGACCCCTTCACGAACCGTTTCAACCCCCCACACCCGGTCCCCACATCCCTACCTCTCACAAGCACCAATCTATTCCTTCATCTTGGTCTCTCACTTTCATGATGAAGCTTCCCTCCACTGTTTGGAGATCCCTGGTTTTCTAGTCCTATACTATGATAAAACAATGACATGTGCTGATGGGACTTTTACTCATATCATAGGTGTGTCCACAGCTGAGCTCTGCTTTGTGTGCAGATGGGTGGGGAAGGAAACCCCTACATTACGGTGGACAGAGTTAGCAAAAAAAAAAATATATGGGGCCATAGTTACATTTGAAAAATATGGGGCACACAGTTACATTTGAAGGTTAGATACAAAATAAACAATTATTCAGTATAAGTATTTTCCTTACACCCCCAGCCTACATGCCGTGACGTGATGGTATTTGCTCAGGGCCGGGTTATTTTAGAGGAACCCTAATTCTCCCCTGGGTCAGGAGCCTACTCCTCACCTGTGATACGCTCATGTACGTGTGTGGGAGAGCGGCGGAGTTGGGAGCTGATTGGTCTGCACATACAATTTTCCCCCCATTGCGCTTATTCCCACTCCTGGCCCCAAGGCACCGACATGTCTGAGAAGCACATGTGTCTGCGGTTTCCAACCGGATAGGCTCCCACCTCACCTGAGCCCCAGGGCAGCTCCTGCACAGCCGTGCCCAGCGGTGGCCAAGGTCTCACCCGCTGCCCTCATCCCTCCTCACCCAGAGCCGCCTCCAGGCCTGCAGGCTCCATGTTCATCTTTTACCCAGGACTTCCATTGTACTTTCCTGTGTATAGAGGTGTTCAGATACACAATGCTCACCGCTGTGCTACATCGCCTACACCACGCAGTACAGCACCCGCTGCGCAGTGCGCACCTGGGAGTGGAGGCTGCTCACACAGCCCAGGGCACAGGGGTGCCACCCAGGTCTGTGGGTGCCCCTGTGACGATCACACGTGGAGACCTCATCCGACGTGCAGTCCTCACACAGGGCCCTGCTGCTGAGTGACCCAGGGCTGTGCTTCCTTTTCACTGGCCTCAGCGATGTGGTTAGGAGAACTTCCCATTCCTGCTTTTTGCTATAACACTTCATCACCAGCCACTTGGTCTGGGCAAGCACAGACTCCAGGCGACCACGGGTGATTTAAGCACCTGTTACAGAGCAGACGTGGCTTCCCCAGTCTCGCCATGGAGGCTCCGTGGGAGGCTTTCTGCACTGACCTGCTTAGCTCAAGTAGCCATCCCAGGGGCCGTTTCTCTGACGCCCTGTGGAGGGCGCAGCTGCTGGACAGCATGCTCAGTGCTGTGACTCATCCTGTGGGTTAGGGAGCTGTGGGAGGGACTGGGGAAGGGACTCCAGGCTGAGCGTCCAGAAATGGATCCATGGTCACAGCACAGGCTGGTGGCCCGTGAGGCTGGTGCTGCTGCTGACCGAGGCTGTTGCCCGCCCGCCACCAGGAGGCTGCCACTGTGGCCGACTCCAGCCCATGTGGCCCCGGCCAGCATAGGACTGCCTCGTCCTGGCTCTTTCCTCACCCCTCAGTCACACACATACACACACACACACACACACACACACACACACACACACACACATACACGCACACCCACATGCACTCATGCACACATGCATGCACACGCAGAAGCCAGAGGAGCCTGCATCGCCTGGATGCCACGTGCACACTCAGGGAAGTGTGGCTCCTCTCCCGGCCTTCCAGCTGCAGAGGCGGCCCTGGCAGGGGCCCAGCATGGCTCTGCTTGCTCCTCACGGGTCGTCGTTGCTCCATTCTTTTCTCTCTCCTTTCCCCTTGTCTCTGTATCTATGTTTAGGTTCTGTTATGGTTTCCCTTTGGCCATTATTCTGCTTTGAATGTGCGAGCTGTTCACTGAGAAGCCATGGGGGGAAGCAGGGAGCCTGATCCAGCGCAGCTAGCGACGTGGACACGGCACGGGCGCCGTCCTCCCTGGCCACATCCGCCTTCCCGTGGACAAACAGACGTGTCTAGACTCTGCCTTGTGTTCACTCTGTGCTCTTACCAACTCACAGTCTCTGCTGTAAATAAGGCCACACCATCCCCACTCCACCTGCTAGGCCTCGGGAAGTAAAGGTGGCGGGTGTGGTGGATCCTCCGTGGGTCCATACCCACGATTCCGCGGTGGGAGTGGGCACTGCATAGCTCCTGGTGAGGAGACCCAAGGGTGTGGAGGCCTTCTGGGCAGGGCCCTGTCACTGCAGGCATGGCCATCCCCGCATGAAGCCCGAGGCCCGTGCCCTGCTGCTCCCACCCCTGGTCGGCAGGGCTCCTTCAGGTTCCCGGTGTGTGGGTGCGACTCCTTCTCGTTTCATGAGCGTTTTCCTTTTCCCTTTCGTAGGCCTAGCGCATCTATGCAATAAACACAACTTTCTCCTGATGTATTTCGGGAAGGAATTAAAAGGAGTATTTTAGCCAAAACCGGTTTGGCTCAGTGGATAGAGCGTCGGCCTGCGGACTAAAAGGTCCCAGGTTCGATTCCGGTCAAGGGCATGTACCTGGGTTGCGGGCACATCCCCCGTGGGAGGTGTGCAGGAGGCAGCTGGTCGATGTTTCTCCTCCATCGATGTTTCTAACTATCTATCTCTCTCCCTTCCTCTCTGTAAAAAATCAATAAAATATATTTTAAAAAAAAGGAGTATTTTAGATCTCTCTCTCTCTCTCTCAGAGCAGTTACAATGAAACAAGCTACCAGCCTTCCTGCCCACATGGCTCTGAGCTCAAGGCAGCCCGGGGGCCTCCACGCAGCAGCCCGGAGAGAAAGGACACAGGGACTCGCAGTGAATGACGATCCGACTGAAGCCAATGACAACTGAGCTCCATTGTTTATTAAACATGGGATGCCGCGGCCTTTTCCTGGCGCAGCCCTCCCGTGGACACTTCTCACCTGGACCTGCCAGGATGTGAGGGAGTCCAGCCTGTCCCGGAGAAGCCTCCCCGAAGCCCCCAGATGCATGAGGGACTCCACGGGTATCGAGACCACAGCCGTGCCAAGCTGCGGTGAGGAAGTGGAAGCAGCTTGGGTATTAGACAAGAGGAAAACGAGTAATATTTCGGTCATAAATGGAAATGTCACGGTGTCTTGGCACTGTTTACTTTGCATATTTATAATTTCGGTTATTTATACCCTGCTTTGTTTTAAGAAGGATCTCAGGCAACTTACAAAAATATACAAAATAAGAAAGTGAGGAAACAGCGGTGAAGGGAAAATATTACGAAAGCACAGACGGAGCAGGGGCGGGAGAGCTTAGCAAGGGCGCTGCGAGGCCTGTGCTCACTAAATGCACCGGCCGTGTGGCTCTGGCTTCCCAGCAGCTGGAGTGAAGACGAATGTGGTCAGTACCCAGAGTCACAGACTCCTTAGCACAGAGCAAGGCCGCGCAGGAGCCCTCTGCTGCATCCCTGGTACAAAACCCAGGTTAAAATGTAATGACTGGTTTTCATAGCAACGTTCACAGGGCACGTAACACAGCAGGGCTCACAGAGGAGTGTTTCTCACTCTCCTTAGTGAAGTCCATGGCGTAACACCCCGAAGTAACTCACTTACATGTCAGGCCGCAGGGGCGAGCCTGGGACAGGCCCAGCGAGAATCCTGCCGGCTCGTGGAGTCTGAGTTTTCAGAGAAATGTGCTCATGGAAAAATACATTTTCTTCCATTTTAATAATTGTTTTCAATGTAAATATGCAAGTAAATGAACAAATAAAGTAAAAACACAAAACCCACTTCGGCTCTCCAGGACACATGTGAAGAATGTGGATGTTTTCTGTACATAAACACATGCATCAGCATGTTTATGTATGTGCATATCACACACACGCACACACATCAGTGGTGGCCCCTCTGGCATCCACCACTCATGGATGCAGAGCCATCATCTTTCAGTCACTTGCTGTGGCCACGGGTCCCGCTGTTGGTCCACATGGACCAGTGGGTCTGGGGACAGTGCTCTGTGTGCTGCCAGGAGCCAAAGCCAGAGCAAGGGCCGGGGCAGAGGCCAGAGCTGAGGGTGGAGCAGAGGCCAGAGCAGGGGCTGGGGCAGAGGCTGGAGCAGAGGCCGGGGCAGAGGCCAGGGCAGAAGCGCCCTGAAGGCCTCCGTGGGGTTGTTGACTCAGGGAGGATGCAGGGGAGCTGCCATGCAGGCCCCCCACCGCTCCCCCGACCCCCACCCCCTATTCCCCTCTATCCAGGGAGCAGACCTCACGTACCTCCTTCCGGGCCAGAGAACTGTGAGTGAAAATGCAAGTAGAACAGAAAAAAAAAAGATCCTGTCCTTAGTTGCTGCAAATGCCTTGGTGACAGAGACAGCCAGACCCAAAGACTCTCCGTCCATGAAAGAGAGGCAGCAAACTCAGCAAAAGGAAGCAGGCTCGCTAGGAACATCAGGCCAGGGAGTTAGAATAAATATCACATATGTTTTAACAGCTACAAACCCAACTATCACAACCAAGGGATACAATTAGGGATTTCTAAAAAAAGAATAGGTAGTAACAACAATGTTGTATATCAATTATATCTCCACTAGAGGCCTGGTGCACAAAATTAATGCATGGGGCGGGGGGGTCCCTCAGCCCCACCTGTAGCCTCTTGCAATCTGGAACCCCTTGGGGCATGTCCGACTGCCATGGGATCAGGCCTAAACTGGTAGTCAGACATCCCTCTCACAATCCAGGACCACTGGCTCCTAACTGCTTGCATGCCTGCCTGCCTGCCTGATTGCCCCTAACTGCCTCTGCCTCGGCCCCTGTTGCCATGGTTTCATCTGGAAGGACGTCCAGAATGACGTCCAGAAGGTCATTTGGCTGTCAGGTCTAATTAGCATATTATGCTTTTATTATTATAGATAAGAAATGATAGTTACTAATGATAAAAATAGAGGATGGGAATATAAGAAATATGGCATAATTATTAGCATTAAAATCTCACTCCATTTCCAGAACAACACAAAACAGTTGAAAAAGAAATGAATGAGCTGGATTGGTAGGAAATGACATAAAATGGCACTCAGCTAAAAGGGGTAAGGAAGCAAAACTATTTAAAGGTTGAGACAGGGCCTATACCATTAAATGTTCCAGAATCTATCAAAATGTGTACCCGACAGAGAAATAGAGGGGGTATGGAGAGAGAGGAAGGAGAAAATTTCCAGATATGAAGATTCGGTTCCCCAGATGAAGGAAACCCCCAAATCCTGAGCTGGGTGTATTCAGACACACACACTCTCCGCTACGTGCTGGAGGGAGTTTAGACCATGAAGGATGAAAAGTCCTGACAGATTCTGTAAAGAAAACATTATTTACAAAGGAATGAAGGTCTGATTGATCACAGTCTTCTTAGCAGCAACACCAGGTTGCAGAGGTTGACGAAATTAAAGAAAAGGAATGGAGATTGGAAAAAAGAAGTTAAAGGTACACATAGATATCAAATTCTGAGGATATAAACTATTTTTAAAGGAAAACAAAGGGTGAACAGGTAAACTAATCAGTTCAGTCACAGGTTACTAAAGTGAGGATAGAAATTCTATATAATAAAAGCCTAATATGCTGTGTCCGGTCATCCGGTTGTTGGTTCAACCAATCAAAGCATAATATGCTAATGATATGCAAAGGCCCCTCAACTGCTCTATATGATG
Source organism: Myotis vivesi (assembly GCA_035771395.1). Lineage (NCBI taxonomy): Eukaryota > Metazoa > Chordata > Mammalia > Chiroptera > Vespertilionidae > Myotis > Myotis vivesi. Next base: position 104,615,250 of record JAWPEG010000011.1, read on the forward strand.
TGAACTGACCACCAGGGGACAGACAGTTGACCAGTTAACTAGTCACTATGACGTGCCCTGACCACCAGGGGGCAGAAGCTCCAACCAGTAGGTTAGCTTGCTGCTGGGGTCTGGCCAATCTGGTCCCTCCCCAGCTGGCCAACCTCCCCAGCCACGATCATGCACCAGTGGGGTCCCTCAGGCTGGCTTGAGCCCTCTCATAATCTGGGATCCCTCGGGGGATGTTGGAGAGCCGATTTCAACCCGGTCTTGCAGGCCAGGCTGAGGGACCCCACTGGTGCACGAATTCATGCTCCGGGCCTCTAGTATAATGATAATCACAATATAAATCAAAAGGAAAAATCACACATGAATGTCAATTAAACAATTTTGCGTTATGCAAATCAAAACAACAAATTTTTTTCTGGACAGAAAATATCTCCCACCAGGAAAGGAAAACAGGAGAGAAAGGAAAGGGAAGGAGGAGAGGACCACAGGATAGCCTCAGGCAAAGGCTAGATTAGCACCTCCCTAGAGGACAGAAGTTCTCCCACTGCAAACACAGCTGATTCTCACAGCCAGTTGGCCTGGAGGTCAAGTAGTAATTACCTACAACAATCAAGGCTTGACTACAAGACTGCTCACAGAGACCACAAGGGGGTGCACCAAGAGTGTCTACCTCAGGTAATTGGGACACTTAATACGGAAAGCCACTCTATCGACACAGTGAAGCATAAAAAAATGCCAAAACAAAGAAACAGGCCACAAAGGACAGAACCGGAGGAAAGCAGGCTACTGGATATAGAATTCAAAACCACACTTTTGAGGTCTCTCAAGAGGCTTCTAGA
>JAWPEG010000011.1:104616392-104647298 GCA_035771395.1 Myotis vivesi
ACGACTGAACAGTAGGCTGTGTGGGGTGACCAGGCTGGTGGAGGCGGGGGGGGGGGGACAGTGAGGGGTGACCAGGCTGGCAGAGGGGGGAAGTGGGGGCAACCAGGCTGACAGTGGGGGGCAGTTGGGGGCAACCAGGCTGGCAGGGGGCGCAGTTACAGGTGATCAGGCTGGCACACAGAGGCAGTGAGGGGCGATCAGGCCGGCCTAGGGGGGGGGGGACAGTTAGGGGCAACCAGGCAGGCAGGCAGGTGAGCAATTAGGAGCCAGTGGTCCCAGATTGTGAGAGGGATGTCCAACTGCCAGTTTAGGCCTGATCCCGCAGTCAGACATCCCCTGAGGGGTCCCGTATTGGAGAGAGTGCTGAGGGAAACCCCCATATCGTGCATGAATTTCGTGCACCGGGCCTCTAGTTATAATAATAAGCAAGTGTTACTGTGAAGTTCACTAAACAACTGAAATGCCTCATTACACTTGCTCCTCAGGGACTCTGCCTCCATTGTCTTAGGAACTGCACAAAATACTACATGAGAGGACTACACAGAACCCCTCATTCTGGACTCGAATGCATAAAACTGGACAATTAAACCGTCAGGGAAAGCTGTCACAAGCTGGGCCAACCTAATGCAGTTGTACCTCTAATGGGAAGTGATGGCTGATCTGAGCTGAAAGGGTACCTGTGCGCAGCACCCGCCTGAGCTTTCTCGTGGGTCAGGTCTCTTGTACTTTCAGCAGCAAACACCATTATATCTGCTTCTCCAGAGCTTCCCTCCAGTCCTGGCATGAAACGTGAAATATGCTTTCTTAATGTCCTCTGGGCTTTAAGTACAGCTGACGGTGGCTAGGCAACCAACAACGGAACACGATGAGAAATGAATGGCAAACTCTTGCAAATCGAGCCCTTCCTTCAGGTCAGCTGCAGAGCACACGTGGCGTTGCAGCAACTAAGAATAAAGAAGAATAAAGACTTGCAACCTCATTGCTCCTTCCTCCTTCCCTGCCCTCCTCACCCCAAGCCCTGTGCCCGGGAGAAGGGTGGCTGTCAGCGTTAATCTCCCTTAGTCGATGCAAACCGGAGCGCTAGCGTCCACATAAACTGATTATTGGGACTGTGGGTCCCTCCAGGACGGCGCTGTATCCTGTTGGCACTTCGATCTGCAGACGGAGAACAGTGCCAGGCACGTGGTGGTCGCCCAGGAGCAGCACTTGGTCACGGAACCCAAATAAATAGGCTGGCCCTCCACGAAGCATGCAGCTTTTGGGGTCACCTCCGATGCAGTCGCTGCGGGTGGACCTTCCTCAGGGGGGTGGACCACAGTCATCTGATCACCAGGGCGTGGAAGCATCCTGGACTCCGAGTGGTGCGAGGAAGCAGGAAGAATTGTATGCGGAACATTTAGTCATGTGGGACCATCAAGTATCCAATCTGGACATTTTGCTATTATTTTGTCTTTAACATTTTTTTTGGGGGGGAGCATGAGTGAACAAACCAGTTTTTAAATAGAATTAATGGTTCATGAGGGGCAATGTAGGGAGTGAACAAAAGCTGGGAGGTGTTTAGAATCCATGTTTATTGATCGTCTGTTACATGCCAAGCCTTTAGTGGGCTTGGGCTGATCCCAGTGAGTGACACAGAGGTGACCCTGTCCTCACCAAGGTGACTTCATAGAGGAGGCAATTGGCAGACACCAGCCCACCAAACACACAACCAGGTGAACGAACACCTTTAGCGCCTCACGGGGAGAGCGGATGCTGAGCTGGCACTGGCATGGGATGCAGGGCATGACCCTGGGGAGGGCACCAAGGAGGGAACGTGGGCGGAGCTCAGACCAATGAGCCACGGAAGGAAGAAACAGGAGGGGCGTACGCGCTCGAGTGAAACCTGGGTTTGAATATAAACACGCATCTATGTGTAGACCTGGCAGGTGCCTGTACCCAGGACTCTCGGGGTCATGTCTGTAAAATCAAAATAAATAGTGTGGGAAATCGGTGTGTGGCTGAGGCTCTCGATGGCGAGACACCCAGGCTCTGTCGACCTTCAGAAAACATTGCTTCCTTTCTCCACTCATTCACAGTGTCAGATGGGCTCCTCGAGGAAGTCCCAGCAGTCCCAGCAGCAACGAGATGTTAACACTTCCCAGAGATGGATGGAATTTTGTTCTAAAAAAGCTCTTCTGTGGATGTAAACAGGATTCAGCTGTGTCCTAACCACTGTGACGGTCACAGATCACCATCCCCGCTCTGGGATCCAAGTGAGTTTCAGCGACTGGGAAAAAAAAAAAAAAGCCAAGATTGAAATGTCGCAGATTGAAGCCCTTACTTGGTGAGTTTTCAGTAACAGATTAGTGTGTATTTAATCGCCTTTCAGCAGGAGTTAATTTAATCTCTTTTACATTAAACAGACTCTTAGGCACAGCTTCGCGGCGTGCGGATCACCGCGGGGTTACCCTGCTATTTATAGCCGCGTTGCATTTTTGAAAGCCCTATGAAAACATGTGTCTGCTTTCATGACCTTTCCGAGCAGATTCCAGTTGGGTTTTGTCAGCCCATTGCACTGCCTGTTTCGTAACAAGCAAGTACCCTTCTCTTGATGCTGCTGATACCTTAAACCGTTAGAGCAATTTAAGTCTGAGCAGCTCTGCTCCCCAAAGCGAGACCAAACCACGGCCCCAAATGAGCCCCAACAGATGACCTCTGGGCTGGGATCTGCAAAACCTCCTTGTCCTGCAGAGGAGTGAGAGCTGCATGCCCCACTCTCTCGACCCCCCACCCCCACATACACAGGTGGCATGAAGCAGAGCCTGCAGGTGACGGCAGTGATGGGGTCATGGGCAGTGCCCTTGCTGTCCCTGACCTCTGAGATGGGCAAAAAGACACGCTTTTCCCAGATGCGGTCCGCCCTGCTGACTGGCTGTCCTGCTGTCCTTGGGACTTCTGGTCAGCAGGCTGCTGCTAGGAAGAGCTAATAAGGGGCAGGGCATGGTTGGGGGAGATGTGTGTCTACTCCCAGTAGACTTTTAGGAAGGTTAAAAGAGTGCCCACATTCATGGAACTTTGTTACAGCAGCAACAGGAAACGAATATACCGGGTGTTGGCTGGGGTTCCTCTGCCTTTAAGATCCAGATAAGATTGGTGTCCAGCTCCGCTCCAGAGTCCTCTCAGGGATTTCTGCGGGGCTTCGAGTCACGTGGGATATTGTGTTTCTCAGGGCCTTGCTGGCTCTGAACTCAGGGAGAGGCTTGTAGGCTCTGGTGCAGTGGAGTCTGCCTGCCACACCCTCTCCCGCTGCCAGAAAGGGACCATGTAAGCTGGCCTGCTGGACAACCAGGGTACACGAGCGTCCAGGCTGTCCCAGCCCAGGCAGCTGGGGCCTGTCTACCAGTAGATGTGTGGACCATGAGCAAGCCTCGGGGAGGTGGCGGGCCTGCTGGTGCCCCATTGGTGGGAGCAATAACCACGCACCATGTGCACCCACGTGTGCTATTGCATAAGTCACTGTGGACTCCCTAGATCAGTGGCCCACACCTGTCCTTGGACCACTGGTGGTCTGTGAGGCTGATGACCGCTGCCCTGGTAGCCCACAGTGGCCTGAGGGAACGACATACCCCTCAGTAGCACCAGCCCTTCACGCCTTCTCACCTTCTCACGCCCTAGCCACTCCATCGCTATCTCCTTCCAGCACGCTCCCTCTCTGTCTCCTCCTTCCACCATTCATTCCTATTGCTATTGAGGCCTCTGTATTTAAAGAGCGGCTTCTTTCCACAGCCTCTTCATCAGAGGTAGTCTCTTAGTGACAGTCAAGGGCGAGCTAGTCCATTGCGGAGGGCTGGTCCATGCAGAGGGTATCAGCAGGCAGGCGGGTAAGTCTGAGCCCGTCCTGAATGGGGTCCCTGGAGTCTGGGCGAGCAGAGGATGGTGAGGGCCCCAGAGCAGTCTCCAAAGTCGGGGGTGGGGTAATGTCCCTGCTCATGATGCCCTAGATCAGAGGACATCATTCAAGTTCAGGGACATTCAAGTGGCCCACACCTGTCCTGACATCCAGCCCCAAGCCTCCTTGTCTTTTAAATATGTCACATGTCCTCAACAAGAGGCTTTTGTTCCCCAAAATTGCAGTTTGCTGCCCGGAGCGCTGTGCACAGAGTGGGCCTACTCGGTGTGTATTCAGGACAGGGAAGAAGTGTCTGAAGAAAGAAAAGCAATTATGCAGTGAAGATCTCTAATTAGTTTCAGCCTCTCTTAATCTTAATCTGGTAAAATGCGATCTAGATTTGAAGAGGAATAAATAAATTCAAATGAAATTTCTTTTAAAAATCATTCTTAGAAAAGAGAAATGAGCCCTCGCTGGTGTGGCTCAGTGGATAGTGTGTCGGTCTGTAGGCTGAACTGTCCCAGGTTCGATTGCAGTCAAGGGCACACACTCGGGTTGCCGGCTCCATCACCAGTAGGGGGAGTGCAGGAGGCAGATGAACAATGATTCTCTCTCATCATTGATGTTTCTATCTCTCTCCCTCTCCCTTCCTCTCTGAAATCAATAAAGATATATTTTTAAAAAAGGAAAGAGAAGTAAGTGTGGACTATGCAAATCAAAAAGAATGACAGTTTGCAAACTGGAGATTTTGAAGCTACCAGAGTCAAAGGTGGGACTCCATCAGCCGCCTCCGGTTGTAACCAGGGACATGGTCAGTCATGGAACGGCACGGGCTCCACACGCCGCAGACAGCGTGCACACGGTCGCTGTTGGCATGAGAATCACTGCTTGAGGCTAGATTTGCTTTGAACAACTCCCTGGCAGATGCTACAGCTTTAACACAAAGCGAATGTGTGGCAGCAGCACGTGTGGAAATATCAAGGGCCTGAAAATCATTTTATGTAGAACAGCTGTCCTTCGCCTGGTATTTGAAATGTCCACTGACTCGATATTCATTCAGAATTTTCATCATTTCCTCAGGTTGCTAATAAAGATTAGCTGTAGCTTCAGAGAATATTACTTATTACTTATTTTTTAAAATAACTGTTATTTTTTACATATATTTTTATTGATTTCGGAGAGGAAGGGAGAGAGAGAGATAGAAACATCAATGATGAGAGAGAATCATTGATCGGCTGCCTCCTGCATGCCCCCCACTGGGGATTGAGCCTGCAACCGGGCCTGTGCCCTGACTGGGAATTGATCCGTGACCTCCTGATTCCTAGGTTGATGCTCAACCACTGAGCCATGCCTGCTGTGCTTATTTTTTCTTAATACAAAAGTAATATGTACTTAAGGAGTCATTCACATGGACTGTTCTAGATTCCCAACACCCTGCACAGCAGGTGGCATTCACCCTGTTCAGATGATTGGCTAACACCCGACCTCACTGTCATGGCCTTTGAACCACACACTCACACACATGTACATGTTGGCTGAGTGTCCAGGTAGCCGCGTGGTTCTCGTGACAATAGCATGGCTTCCAGGTGGCTGACTCTTCTCCTTGGGATGGAGTCCATCCCCTCTCCTGGCCCGGGGCTGGCTTAGTGACCGCCTGGCTAACAACCTTGTGGAAGGTACATCTGGGCCTTTGGCACTAGGCCCCAAAGAGCTTGCCGCTCTCACCGGGCTGCCCAGTGCACTCTGGAAGCCCTGGCCTCTGCACACTGAGCCTGCCATGCTGCAGAGGGGCCAGTGGGGGCCCAGCCTCTGGGCCACGGACTGGCGAGTAAGGCCCCGAGACTCCACAGCCCATCAGCCGCTCATGGCCCCGAGCCCTGGGCCAGTGCTCCAAGGGGTAGAATCACCTGGCCCCCGGGGCCTGCATTCTTGCTCCATAAAACCAACGGTTATATTAAAATTATTTTTTCAAGTCACTGAGTTTGGGGAAGTGTGTCAGTTGTACATTCCTACAGAGCAAATCACCCCACGCGTGACCTCCGGCAGTCACCGACTTACCCTCCCGTATCTGTGGGCTCAGGAGATGGGATGGCACGGCAGGGGTCAAGAGTGGGACCAGGCATCTTCCTCCCTTGGGGGTGCTTCGGGCATCAGCCAGGACCTCCGCTGGCCGTCAGCAGGGACACCCTAGGCTGAGGCCTTCCCAGACGGTCTCTTCACTGGCTGCTTGGGCTTCCTCGGGGTTCGGGGCCTGGCTCTGAGTTAGATGAGTGTCTGTTGCCCCTTGTGACCTGCTCTTGGGAGTCACATATGTCATTTCTGATGGGACCACATGCCTAGATTGAAGAAGGGAAGACGCAGCTCAGGTGGCCAGGCCCAGGGAGTTTGCCTGGTCCAAGGAACTCGGACCCAGGACTTTCAGGACTAAATCTGAGCAGTGCCTGGCCAGTCAGCCTCCTGCACGGCCCGCACCCGGGATCAAGCCTGCAACCAGGGCATGTGCCCTGACAAGGAATCAAACCCTGACCTCCTGTTTCTTAGGTCGATGCTCAACCACTGAGCCGCGCGCCAGCTGGGCTATCTGTTCCATGTTTTTGGTTTCTCCTTCGGGAGTTCAGGGATGCCCATTGGTGTGGGTGTGAGGCTGGACGGGAGAAGGTCAAAGCTGGGCTCTGGAGCAGCCACTGTGTCCGGTCAGGATGGCCCATTTGCCAGCTTGCAGATCTGGTACCAGTATTTTAACCATTTTCTGCTGTGTGTATTCGTTTTCTAACCTAAAAATGAAGACACTAACATAACGTGTCTGTTGAAGATTTTGTGAGGATTCAATAATGATGTTAGACATTTCTAAGGAAGTATGCGAGGGTTTTCTTGAATTTATCCTGTTTGAAGTTTGTTGAGCATCATCGAGTGTCTGTAAATTTCTTTGTTTCATCAAATTTGGGATATTTTTAGCCCTCAATTATGCAAATAAGTTTGTATTCCATCTTCTGCTTTCCTTCTGGGATTCTAATTACCCAAATGTTACATGGTTTGATAGATAACAGGTCCCTGAATCTGTTTTATTTTCTCATCTTCTCTTTCTGTTCCTCAGATTCGATCATTGCTGTTGATTTATATCTTAGCCTTCTTACTCTCGCCTCCGTGGTCTGCCTTGTAGACTTGGTTGTTGAGTCCATCCTGTGAGACTTTGGGTTCAGCTACCGGTGTTTCAGGTCTAAGGTTTTCATCTTGTTGGTTTTAGTTTCGAGCCTCTTGAGTTGGTGCCATGCATGTGTGTGGTCAGCGCCGGGAACGGTGGGCAGACAGCCCGGGGTCCAACCTCAGCATGGCTGTTTCCCTGTCACTCTTTCCTGCTCCCCTCAGCGGTTTAGATGAGAAAGACTGGCTTTCCACTGGCACCTGCCCTGTGTGTGGCACACCAGCAGCACTGAGCCTCTCCTGCCAGGCATGGCAGGGGGCGTTTCTCGGCGTAGCTCCTCTCTCTCCTGCAGGAGCTCACACAGCACAGGAGCCGTCCACTGCTGGCTCCGGCGACTCCAGGGAATTGCTGTTCGTAGCGGATCTGGATTTTTAGTTACTTTCCTGGGGGGTTTCCTGTGAGATATTGCTCTGTCAATACCAGAATCATAAATGTCTCCCTTAATAATAATAAAAAAAAGTTTGTCCTTTTGTTCTAACTGGATTTTGAGTCAAAGCAAGAATAGATAGGAGCCTTTTTACTTAACAATCTCTCACTAGAAGTCCTTCTGATATTATTCTTTTAATAAGGGACCAAAATTTATGTAATGTGCAGTTCTCTCTCCCTCTTGGTAAATGTCCTCAGAGCCAACCCAGCAGGAAGAGACAACCTTGCTGCTGTGGGCCCTGCATTTGGAAGCCGTCTGCCCACAGCCACAGCCACGGCCACGGTCACGGCCACATTTCAGAGCCCTTCCCAGAAACCAGAGCCAGCGAGGAGCTCACAGTGGGGCAGAGCCGGGACCTCATTCACTGGGTGACATGACCAGCTGCTTAGTCACTGTGTGCCTCAGTGAGTCTGCATTTGGGACAAAATGTCTACTTTAAAGAATGGTGACAAAAGATTACAGGAGGTGATGAGTATAAAGTCTCGAGAAAGGAGTAGATGATAAGAAAATGTTGTTTCCCTTTGAACGCCTCATTTAATTGCTTTAGTCTATCCCTCATTTTTATAATCTTTGCCGCTTTATTCGTAACTTCCTGTGGTTACTCAAGGTTTTAGTTTACTCTTCCCATTATGTTTTAAGGCGCTCAAGGGACAGATTTTACTTATTTGTGTATCTCTAGCGTGCTTTGCACATACCAGGAATACTCATGGGGTATTTGCAGAATTGAATTTGTTTTCTCAAATTACCTTTTCATCAATATTACGGCAGTTTCCTCAGAGACCTTGTAAGTCTCAATAGCTGTTCTTAAAATGCACGAAAAGCTCTTAGTTTCATTACCTTTTCTGTTTCTTTGATCCCTTTTCAGTGTTTAAAAATAAACGTAAAGCCCTAACCAGTTTGGCTCAGTGGATAGAGCATCGGCCTGCGGACTGAAGGGTCCCAGGTTCGATTCCGGTCAAGGCCATGTACCTTGGTTGTGGGCACATCCCCAGTAGCAGGTGTGCAGGAGGCGGCTGATCGATGTTTCTCTCTCATCGATGTATCTAACTCTCTATCCCTCTCCCTTCCTCTCTTTGAAAAATCAATAAAATATATTTTAAAAAATAAAATAAACTTAAAGACTTGCCTTGGGCCTGGTCAGTGTTGTTCAGTGATTAAAGCATCGGACCAAGGGGTCCGGTTCGATTCCCAGTCAAGGACACATACCTTGGTTGCAGGTTTGATCCCCAGCCCAGTCAGGGCAAGTGCGGGAAGCAACCAATTGAAGTTTCTCTCCCGTGTCCCCCACACCCTCTACCTCCCTCCTTTCCACTCTCTCTCAATGGAGAAAATATCCTCAGGTGAAGATTAACAACACAAAACAAACAAAAAACAACAACCAGAAGCAAACAAACAAACAAAAATTTGACTTGAACCTGTGAGATTCGGAAGCATACAGAAATCATGTTTATCCTGAATTCATGATGGCACATGTCTCTCCATCTTAACTTCAAATATTATAGGAGGCTCATAATAAAGGACTAAATGTCAGTAGAGCAATTCTTTTTTTAATCACATAGTTTTTAATGATCATTGAGATCATTTAATGACCAGGGATTCATACTTTTCAAAGAATTTCACATACACTTGAGCTTACCATGTGCGGGATGCCGCCTTTCCCCTCAGTCTGTGGTAGCTGTCGCTTTCGTCTGCCCAGCACGGTCCAGTCCCACCCTCACAGGATGGGATCTGAGCAATGCCAAGCGGTGCTGGATCCCAGCATGGGCTCTCGGGTGGGTCCGTGAGCTCGCAGGGCGCTAAGGCAGCACGTTGTGGCCGTGTGACTGATGGCAGAGCCAGAACTCCTCTACGAAGGCCTCCTGCTTCTTCTCCAATCTTGGTTGGTAAGCGCGACCGAAAGTGCAGGGAGGCCCTGAGGATTTTTTCCAAATCTTTCCCTTTTTTGTAGCATAAGTTAATCACAATTTATTTATTCAGATACAGATTTGGGAGTTGCTTGAAACATTAGGCTCTTGACATACAAGGAAATAGCACAATTGGGATTTTTCTTGGTTCTCTCCTCTTCCCCCGTCCCATCTCTCCTTTCTTCCAGTGAATGGAAGGCAATTGCTTGAAGGCTGCTGGAGAAAAGGCGTTTACTATGGCTGCTCCAAAACAGAGAGACCTGAGAAGGAAGAGGACCAGGGAGCACTGCAATCCTGGAGCCAGGGATGCTGGAGCTGGGGATGCTGGAGGCTCAGGGATGCTTGAACTAGGGATGCTGGAGCTGGGGATGCTGGAGGCTCAGGGATGCTGGAGCCAGGGATACTGGAGCTGGGGGTTCTGGAGGCTGGGATGCCGGAGTCTGGGGATGCTGGAGGCTCAAGGATGCTGAAGGCTGGGATGCTAGAGGCTCAGGAGCAGCGCAGGCACTGCCAGCAGAAGGGGCGGCCTTGATGTGTCTGTGACCTTCTACGGTAAAGGCTCTGAGAACACAGGGGTAAGCCCAGGTGTGGATTTCTGAAGCCGAATGACCGAGGACAAGTCCCAAGGAGTCGACGTGTGGTTTCTTTTATCAAACGGTTTACAAGGTGGTTACCTATGTGTGAGGGAAGGGCTTCCTTGCAGGTATTATGTCCTGAACGTAGAATCCCCGCAGGTCCCTCCTCTCCTGTCCCCAGTCTCTCCTGCGTCTGCGAGGTCTGCGCTCCAGCTGACATGCAGCGTCTCTGGGCTTCTGTTCACTCGGTAGCTCATCACGGTCTCACACCACTTGTTCTCAGTGTGAGTTTTTGTCTTTGGAACATGCAGTTATGGGGGCTGTTTTGGAGACAGTGATGAACTCAGATGTGTGTGTTAAATCTACTCTTTTAATTTAGAGGGTGATAGATGAAGAATTGTCCCACTGCTTGTGAGAATAGTTGCTATGGAGATCAGGTAAGATGAGAATAAACCTAATGAGCTTCATGCATCTTTACATTTAAAGCATTCATTATTTTGATGGATGCAGAGTGTTTTCATAAGAAACAAATTACCTTTGATGATAAAATTATGTTTATGGATGTCTACTAATGATTCTAGCGGGTTTGGCTCTGAGCAATTATTTAGCATTTAGTCACCATAGTGGTGGCATTCACACTGCGCAATATTCTTTCTCAGCACTTTCCAAACCTCGCTCCTAATTGACTATTTCCTTCCTAAAACGTCGTCTTCACGCGGTGTAGCACTGCAGTAAGTGGAACCCGCAGCCAGCCCGCCAACCGCATGCCTGCTGAGTTACACGCAGGCACAGGGGGAACGCCAGAGGGCTGAGGCACTGACTCAGGGCATCCACGCGCAGGGCGAGTTTAGAATTAAGATGGCCCACCGATCATGTCTGTGCACTCAGCCAAGGAGAAGCTCACAGATCTGTGTGTGACAGTGTCAGAGACCTCAGGTCTCCGGTCATGGAGCCAGAGCTATTTGAAGGACACCTGAGCCCCGTGGCACCTGAGTCCAGTGGCCCCTGAGTGCAGCATTGCTCACTGTGCTCTGGGCCTTACTTGGTAAAAGACAAGGTTATGTTTTCAAGGCTCTCCTGTGATTTCTGTGTTTAGTTCCATTTAATGCTAATGTTATAAATTATCATGATTCCAACAAGAATATAATGTTAGACCTGAGGACTTTGGGCTTCACAAAATACAATACAAGTAAAGTGCACAGACTGACTATATTATTCAGATAGTTCTTTCCAAGTTTTAGAAATTAGACTTGCTATTCATTGATATTTGGGAAAATTTTTAATTATTTAATTTTTGCATAAATAATATTTAAAATTTTTTTCAAATTAGAATAGATGAATATTATAGCTGCAACTAGAGGCCTGGTGCACGAAAATTCGTGCACTCAGGGGGGGGGGGTCCCTCAGCCTGGCCTGCACCCTCTCACAATCCGGGACCCCTCAGGTAGGGTCCCTAAGCCTGGCCTGAGATCAGGGCCTATCGGGGCTTTCCTTCCCCTGGCTACAGGAAGCTGGCCCCACCCCTGCTGCTGCCACTGCCTACCTGATCACCCCTAACCACTCTGCCTGTCTGCCTGATTGCACCTAACTGCATGCTGGGGGGTGGGGCTAGCCCTGCAAGGGGCTGTCTGCCTACCTGATCGCCCTTAACCACTGCCTGCCTACCTGATCACTCCTAAACACTCTGCCTGCCTGCCTGATCACCCCTAACTGCTTGCTAGGGGCAGGGCCAACCCTATGAGGGGCCATCTGACTACCTGATTGCCCCTAACCGCTGGCCTGCCTACCCTATTGCCCCTAACTTCTTGCCTGCCTACCTGATCACCCCTAAACACTGGTCTGCCTACCTGATCACTCCTAACCACTCTGCCTGCCTGCCTAATTGCCCCTAACTGCTTCCTGAGGGGCAGGCCCAGCCCGGAGAGGGGCCGTGGTGGTTCTGGTCTCTGGTCATTCCAGTCATACGCTTATGGTGACTGGCCTTTTTTTATATAGGATTATGTGACTCAACATTATAACTTTTTACTTTTTCTTCATTAGAACTAACTTTCCTTGTTTACATAAATATCTCCCTGAAGAATTCTACTACTCTCAGTGAGGTCTGGAAATGTAGAGTAAGTTATCTGCTCCTCTTACTGTTCTGAAACGGGATTAGTTTGATTTATCAATGGTGGGCTAAGTGGTTTTATTTAATAAATTTGTTGTTCTTCATAATAGTTCATCCCTTTGAAAAGATCAATGGTTATTGATTTTTCCCAAGAACTGGAGATAGGGGAGTGAGATGATATTGATGTTAATAATGAAAACAATGCTTTTTTGGAAACCACTAATGTGAGTCTAGGCTGCTTCCTGTGTGGGCACAGCCAGCTCCATGGAGCGGGAGTGATAAACCCCATGGTGAGCCCTCACTATTCGCAGGCATCGCTCTAGGGGCTCTGTGTGTGTTAACTCATCATCCAGGACATAGGTAGCCCTTTGAGACTGGCTTCTTTCACTTCTAAATGCATAATAAGATGTACTTAACTTCCTACATGTCTTGCCATGGATTGCTAGTAGTTTCTTTTTAGCACTGATAATATACCGTTGCCTGGATGGGCCAGAGTTTACTATGCATTCACCTACTGAAGGACATCATGGCTGCTCCAGGTTTTGGCCAGTGTGAATGAAGCTGCCGTAAACTTCCTTGTTTGGGTTTTTGTGTGGACACACCTTTCACCTCATGTGGGTAGATACCCAGGAGTGTGACTCCAGATTGCATGGGAAGAGCATGTTTGGTTTGGTAAGAAATGGCCAGGCTGTCTTCCACAGCAGCTGTGCCATTTTGCCTTCATGTCAGTAAGGAATGCGAGTTCCAGTTGCTCCGCATCCTTGCCAACATTTGCTGATGTCAGCTTTGTGGATTTGGGCCATGCTAGTAGGCATGTGACAGTATCTCATTTCTTAAACTTCCATTTCCCTACTGACATGTGACGTGAAGCACCTTTGCAAATGCTTGGCTGCCATCTGTGTAGCTCCTTTGGGGAGGTGTCAAGACCTTTTGCCCATTTATTAACAGACTAGTGTCTCGGTGCACAAAATTTGTGCACAGGAGGGATGTCCCTTATACTGGCCTGCACCCTCTCCAATCTGGGACCCCTTGGGGGATGTCTGACTGCTGGTTCAGGCCTCAACTGGTAGTTGGACATCCCTTTCACAATCTGGGACCACTGGCTCCTAACCACTCGCCTGCCTGCCTGCCTGATTGCCCCTAATCACTCTGCCTGCTGGCCTGCTTGCCCCCAACTGCCACCCCCTGCCGGCCTGCTCGCCCCCAACTGTCCCTCCCCTACCGGCTTGATCACCCCCAACTGCCCTTCCCTCCTGGCCTTATCTCCCCTAAGTACCTCTTCCTCAGCCCCACCACCATGGCTTTGTCCAGAAGGACTTCCAGAAGGTCTCCTGGTCTAATTAGCATATTACCTTTTTATTAGTACAGATTCTTTTTTATTGGTTAGTTTTCAAAATGCTTTGTACATTTTGGATAAGAGTCCTTTATCAGATGTGTCTTTGCAAATGTTTCCTCTCAGTGTGGCTTGCCTTCTCATTTTCTTGACCTTGTCTTTTGTGGAGAAGACAGTTGTAATTGCAATGAAGTCCAGCTTGTCTCTGCTTTCACAGGTCGTGCCTGTGGTGTTGTATTGCTAACGTCATCGCCCATACCTGCCACCTTGATTTCTCCTGTGTTGTCTTCAAGGAGTTTCACAGTTTTTCAGTTTATATTGAGGCCTGCAATGCACATCGTGTTAATTTTCGTGACGGGTGTAAGGTCTATAGATTCATTTTTCCCTGTGGATGTCTGATCATTCCAGCACTGCTTGTTGAAAAGATTCTCTTTGCTCCACCATATCGCCTACGCCCTTTGTCACAGATCAGTTGACTACATTTGTGTAGGCATGGCTCTGGGATCTCTGTTCTGTTCCCATTGATCTAGTTGTCCATTCTTTCGCCAGCATTTGACTGTCTTGATAACTGTAGCTCATAGCAAGTCTCCTCTGACTGTATTTACCCGGCAGCCCCTTCGCAGTACTCCCAGCACCTCTACGTCTTCGTTATTTCAGTGCCTTCCTGCATGGATACCCTGTCTCCCTCCTGCCCTTGTGACTCTTGTCCTGACTGTCTTATTCACCACATCACTTCGTTTATTTAATAATCAGTATTGAAATTGGTGGTTAATGACCTTTAATTTTTTTTTACATGTGGCAAGCTGCTTCTTCAAACACCTCGCACTCCCGTGAGGAGGAAGGGAAATTAAGCCTCCACCATCCCATAGGCTGGCAGTGGGGACCTGTTCTCGCCCATCTCATGGCACCTGCCCTGTTGTCTCTCTGCCTGTCTGGACCTGGGCTGTTCTCCTTTCAGACCAGCCCCCAATGGCTCACCTCCCTCTACAGCAGTGATGACGAACCTATGACACTCGTGTCAGAGGTGACACGCGAACTCATTTTTTTTTATTGATTTTTCTTTGTTAAATGGCATTTAAATATATAAAATAAATATCAAAAATATAAGTCTTTGTTTTACTATGGTTGCAAATATCAAAAAATTTCTATATGTGACACGGCACCAGAGTTAAGTTAGGGTTTTTCAAAATGCTGACATGCCGAGCTCAAAAGGTTCACCATCACTGCTCTAAAGACTAAGCTCAGACCTGCTTTCTCCTTCTGCTTCAGCAGGCGGGGATCCCCCTGCCCTAGCGCCACTGCCACTCGCTGCTCTGCTTCCAGTCACTGCCGGGAGTCGAATCGCTGCCATGGCTTCTCGGTCTCCTGGGGACAAAGGCAGTTTCTTATTAATCTGCACATCCACTGACGATGGCCCCAGTGGCGGGGACACAGCACTGCTCAGCGATGTATATACTGGTATGTTGAACGCCTGGTGCAAAACAGAGCTACTGAACAGGGACCGCATCTGAGTGACCCCTCAAGGTCTGGCTGTCCCTCAGATTCCATTCTTTCTAAAAAAGACGAGTGGCCTCGGCTTTCAGGGACAAGCTCAAGCTTAGCAGAGCCTGTTTCCCTTCTTCCAAGTGCGTGCAAGGAAGGGGGGCGTTTCTGTGTCTCTTTGTCTCTTACATTTATGTTTCATCAGTTCATTTTGAGTTTCCAAGTTGCTGAGAGAAAGTGATTTGAAGTGGGTCATATAATTTTCATCTTTTTTTTTTAGTATTACATATGTCCCCTTCACCCCTCCCTCTTGACACTCTCCAGGCCACCCCCCATCTCCCGCCCCAGGCCTTTACCCTCCTGTTGTCTGTGTCCATGGGTTGTGCATATATGCATACAAGGTCCTTGGTTGACCACCTTCCACCCACCCACCCTATACATTTTATTACATTTCAGCCAAACAGATTGCCCTACTTGTATGGAATCGAAATAATGATCCTATCTAATAAAAGAGAAACATGGTAATTAGCCGTACATCCGCTACCCTTCCCATTGGCTAATCAGGGTGATATGCAAATTAACTGCAGCCAAGATGGCGGCCGGCAGCCATGCACTGAAGCAAATAGGGAGGCTTGCTTGCTCCAGTGACTGCGGACTCCAATGTTCCCGCCTGCCGCTGCCGGCCTCTCAGCTGCAACTCTAAGCAACTATGTTGCAAATATAGAAGCTAAACAAAACCCCAGAAACCTGCTTTAGTCAGCCAGGTTCAGCCAGCCAGACTGCAACATTGTATCAAACAAAGGCCAGAAACCTGCTTTCAGCAGCTGAGCCCTCAGAGCTAAAGCTGGCCCAGAATAAAAAAAAGAAAAGAAAAAAAGGAGCGGTTGGGAGCTTCAGTCACCTGCCAGCCTGAAAATGGCCCTCAGCCCCTCAGTCCCTCAGCCAGGCTGGCCAGGCACCCCAGTGGGGACCCCCACCCTGATCCAGGACACCCTTCAGGATAAACCAGCCAGCCCCCACCCGTGCACCAGGCCTCTATTCTATATAGTAAAAGGGTAATATGCCTCCCAGCACCAGGATCAGCGGAGCCACGAGGCCTCCCAGCACTGGGATCAGCGTGACAGGGGGCAGCGCCCAAACCCCCTGATCACCCTGCGGCTCTGTGTGTGACAGGGTGTGGGGCCATAACCTCCCTATCTGCCCTGCTCTGTTCATGACAGGGGAAGGTGCCCTGCCCCCTGATCGGCCCTGCTCTGTGAGTGATAGAGGGTGGCGCCCCACCCCCCCCCCCCCACGGGCCCTGCTCTGTGTGTNCGATCCGCCCTGCTCTGTGCATGACAGGGGGCGGCGCCCCAACTCCCCTATTGGCCCTACTCTGTGAGTGACAGGGGAGAGCTCCTCAACCCCCTGATCGGCCCCGCTCTGTGTGTGACAGGGGGGAGATCCTCAACCCCCTGATCGGCCCTGCTCTGTGCGTGACAGGGGGGAGCTCCTCAAACCCCTGATGGGCCCTGCTCTGTGTGTGACAGGGGGCAGAGCTCCAACCCCCTGATTGGCCCTGCTCTGTGCGTGACAGGGGGTGGCGCCGCAACTTCCCTATCGACCCTGCCTTGAGTGTGACTAGGGGTGGCATTGCAACCTCCCGATCCGCCCTGCTCTGTGCANGGTAGAGCCATAACCTCCCCATCGGCCCTGCCCTGAGTGTGACAGTGGCGGTGCCCCAACCCCCTGATCGGCCCTGCTCTGTGGGTGATAGAGGGCGGTGCCCCAACCCCCTGATCCATCCTGCTCTGTGTGTGACAGGGGGTGGCGCCGCAACTTCCCTATTGACCCTGCCTTGAGTGTGACAGGGGGCGGTGCCCCAACCCCCCAATCAGCCCTACCCTGAGCGTGACTAGGCGGGGGCATCACAACCTCCCGATCCGCCCTGCTCTGTGCATGACAGGGGGCGGCGCCCCAACTCCCCTATTGGCCCTACTCTGTGAGTGACAGGGGAGAGCTCCTCAACCCCCTGATTGGCCCTGCTCTGTGCGTGACAGGGGGTGGCGCCGCAACTTCCCTATCGACCCTGCCTTGAGTGTGACTAGGGGTGGCATTGCAACCTCCCGATCCGCCCTGCTCTGTGCATGACAGGGGGAGGTGCCCCAAGTCCCCAATCGGCCCTGCTCTGAGCCCGACCAGGGGCTGCACCTAGAGATTGGGCCTGCCCTCTGCCACCCGGGAGCAGGCCTAAGCCAGAAGGTCATTATCTCCTGAGGGGTCCCAGACTGCGAGAGGGCACAGGATGGACTGAGGGACCCCCTCTCCCCCCACCGAGTGCACAAATTTTTGTGCACTGGGCCTCTAGTACAATTATAAAACAGAGAGCAAAGTCAAGCAATACTTCTTTTGCCCACCTAGGAAGTGTGCCCCAGGCACCTAGGCACCCCGTTCCATTACCTCACTCAGTTCTCAAGGTCACCCCAGGAGGGAAGTGCGATTACCTAGCACCATTTTACGATGTAAAACTTAACATGGAAACCCGGAGCACTTAACCTGTGACCCTCTGCATGGGAGTGCTGCCCCCCTTCTAAAAGGAAGGTGGCCGGTGCGCTCCACGTGTGCTCACACGGATTCTTGTGAACACGGCAGCGGTTCTTTGTGACTGCCGGGTTGGGATTCCCAGGAAGTGAGATTTCTCACAAGGTCATTTTATTTGAGTTTTACTCGTTTGTGAGAATGGACATTATTAAATTTTAAACAATGCAGAAACTGAGATATCAAAAGAAGAATAGAGATGGATAGAAGAAGGAGAAAAAGGAGATCAAACATAATTTGTTTCAGGGAGAATAACTAGTTAGACATGAAGCATATAGCACAGTGCCTGGTATTCATATAGTCTTAGACACATATGTGTGTGCACATACATATACATGCACAAATGAAGTATGTGGGGGGAGGTTAATGGAATACTTATCTACCTACACACCTATCTATTTGTCTATTCACCTGTTTATCTATCACTAAAATTAATAAACAATAGTTCTGGGTCCCAGGATTGTAACGCTCGATCGGGGATGAAAGCGCAGAGTCACTATAATGTGGTGGGGAAAGTTTCACCTCACCTGCCTCAGTGCCCGCATCTGTAAATCGTGTGGATTCAGCAGATCCCCTCTGAGGACTTGCCCAAATCGAATACATTGTGATTTCTGAAATGTTCACATTTGTCCACATGTTGGTATGGTTGTTGACTAACAGGGGTAGGACTCGTTAGTGGAAAAAACTCAGGAGAAGAACTGAGGAATCAGCATCATCTACAAATGGGAAAGCAGTCCTTCAATAGACAGGAGTTACGTAATTTCTCAGGGAGTCATTTCCATTCACTGACATTTAAGTCTATTGTAACGGTCTCTTTGTTTTCATATTTCTCCACAGATTTCAATCATATGAAACTTGAGGGATTTTCCCACAGTCGTGTTGCAAATTCTTTTAATACGTTCTGTTTGTGAATAAGTGCATTCAAAACTGGAATTATTCAAATGAATGTTAAACCTCTGAAGATATATTTCTCCGCCGCTGGAAGAGTAATTGGGCTATTAATCTGAATCCATAAATCCCATGTAGGGTAATGAGCCTCTAATGTGCTCTCACTTTTTCCATTAGCTTAGCGTCCAGGGCTTTCGGATAAGTTATTCTGGCACCGTCACTACGGGACTGATAGGACTCTGTTGCTATGGGAAACGTATTTCTGAAATGTGTGTTTTCCCTTCCGCACGGAGACTTCTAATTCTTTTATTCCACACTCCCAAATCTTACACGCCAAAGTATGTAAGTATTCCTATGTTTAATTTTATTATGATTATGTACGTATAAAAATATGTATCAGAGATGATGGTAATATTAAAAATGAAAAATAAATCAAAGCTTATCTTTCCTTAAGATATCTGACTATTGTAGCTACCAAAAACCAGAGGCCATCATTAATTCTTTAAATTACTGACTCATTTACATGTCCTGATGCAGACACGACAATGGCCTGATTTATATAATTTGGTGGGGAAATTGGAAATTGGAGCTTTAAGTGTGGAACTAAGATTTCCAGAAGTGGTGTGAGCCTCGGACTATTTACACCGCATGATGCCCCAAGGACATCAGTTTGAGAAATAACCTACTTTTCTATATAATTAAAACCATGATGGTACACAGAACCCACATCCTCAAGTTCAGGGTAAAGCTGAGCCTAGGAAGTGTGTAGTGGGAGAGAAGACGAGTGGGGGGTGAGGACACAGCTGTGAGAGTGTGTGGGTCAGGTGTAAGCTCGTGGGAAGTTCCTCCGTGCACACGGAGTGGGCCCAGCTCCTGCCTCAGTGCACTCCCCTCAGAGCTGAGCCCCAGTGCGGAGTTTGTCACAGTCCCTCCCTGGCTCCCCCCGTTGGAGTGTTAAATGGCTTGTCCCCCGGGATTCCAAGGGAGAAGTGAAACCCTGTCAGTACTAAAATCCTGGTACCAACTCCTTCATGAAGAGATGAATAAAGCCCTGGCCAGTGTGCTCAGTGATTAGAGCATCAGCCCTTGCCCCGAAAGGTTGTGAGTTCAATTCCCAGTCAAGGCACATACTTGGGTTGCAGGTTTGATCCTGGGCCCCCCAGTCAGGGCGTGTGTGGGAGGCAACCAATCGAGGTGTCTCTCTCACATCAATGTCTCTCTCTTGTTCTCGCCCCCACCCCCACCACCCTTTCTCCCTTCTTTCCTTGCTTCCTTCCTCCCTTCCTTCCACTTTCTCTAAAAAATCAGTGGGAAAAATATCCTTGGGTGAGGATTAAAAAAAGAAAGAAAGAAAGAAATGAATAAAAATTTTCTCTAAAAGTTTCCCCCCCAAAAAGTAGCATGATCTCTGAAGAGATCAGTCATTCAGCTACACTGACCTGCAGAAACCATTGAAGACAAATGAGCGGAAGGTATGGAGGCACCTCCTGCCTGTGGAAGGGGAGGAGGCTGAGAAGCATGCAGGGGCTTCGTTACCAAGGGGAACACAAAACAGCCAAACGCTTCCACACAATTTTAACTTCAATGACCGCAGATCAGAGGAAATGGAAGGCCGCTCCCTCTGTCCATTTACCATTTCACACATGGGCCGGCCCCCAGGTTCCCATGTGCTGGGGATAATTTACACTTCTGTACTCAACGACCTGTTGTACTTGTTATGTGTTTCTTCCCCAACAAGTACAACAGGGCGTTAAGTACAGAAGTATCAGTAGTCGTTTCTCCCAGTGCAAGACTATTTATGTGTGATGTTGTTTGTCTCACTCTCCCATCAGTACAGAGTCCGATTTGATTAGCTAGTTTTTCTACAGTCCATGTAGGAGGGAAATTACACCGATGTTTGTTTTTTGTTCGTTTTTTAAAAATATGTGTATATTTTTATTGATTCAGAGAGGAAAGGAGAGGGAGAGAGAGGTAGAAACATCAATGATGGGAGAGAATCATTGACCGGCTGCCTCCTGCACGCCCCCTACTGGGGATCGAGCCTGTAACCGGAGTACATGCCCTTGACTGGAATCAAACCCATGACCCTTCAGTGTGCAGTCCGACGCCCTCTCCACTGAGCCAAACCAGCCAGGGCTACCCCGTGTTTTAGAGCTTTGTGGGTACCATGTTTCCCCAGCGACTCTGGAGAATGGCAGCTGAGAGGTCCTGAAAGTGAGGGGAGGGAAGTTAGCTGCCGGGGTCATCGGCGCAGGCGGGCAGCCGTCCTGCTGTCACGCGCTCAGGTAATGGAGCGGTTCCATGGCGCCTTCTAGTTCCGCGTGCAGCACTCGTTTGGTTCTCTCAAGCGCAAACGTCCAGGACTGAAGACAGTGATGAGAGGCAAACGGCCGCTTGGCCGGCCGCTGGGCTTCCAGCGTGGAGCTGCTCTGTGATGAGGACACGCTGGTGAGGAACGTATCAGGATGGGCTCCGGCTCTGGATGCAGCGGAGGGGGGAGGGGAAGGAGACGTGAACCCCCCTCACACCTGGGGACACCCGCTCTTTAGGAAGGTGGGACTGGGGAGGGCGGGGAGGCGAAGCACTGTTTGTCTTATCTTCAGATTACGGACAAGAACGTCCACTTGCCTTGGCTCCGGGTTTAGGAGAAGTCATAAAAAACTCCAAAATCGCTGTGAAATGTGGTGAAACGAAACCTGAAGCAAAGAATCCGTTTTCTGGATCAGGAAATTCTTATTGTGCTTTTTTCCCACTGAAACAGGAAGCGGTGGGGAGGCAGCCCCTGTGGGGCCTGGGTGTCCTTTCTCATGGCTTCCTCGTCCTGGCAGATTGGAGATGGGGTGACCCTACAGGAGAGGGCTATGCACCCCAAAAGTAAGCATTGGTTCGGGGCCTCACCTGCCCATTTCCCAGACTCCTGGGCGGAGTTCGGCCCCTCTGGCCTACGGGACATAAGTAAATATTAACCTGATCAACACGGAAGCAGAGCGTGGTCAGAACACGTTATCCTCTGCAAGTTCGTGCAAAAGCAACCTCTGAAAACATTGAGATGAGCAGCTGCAGCTTTTTGCATCAAATTCATGCCAAGATCACTTAGTCCTGGGAGTGAGCACTGCGGGCACCCACTCCCGGCCCCGCACACACATTCCGGCTGCTCAGTCTTTCCCACGCGGCTCCCAGGCCGCAGCGTCCATAGCGCAGCACTACTCAGACTAAACCCCCACCGGTTCTGAGCTGGTGCGTGAATGTGACGTTGAAATGGAATGACCCAGGACTCCCGTCACGTGACTTCACTGAGTAGTTAAGTATCAAAGAACGTTGTAGGGCTGCCTGGGGTCACAGTGAAGCAGGCACTGTGGTCCATGGTGTGGAGACAGACAGAGACTGTCTTTGAGAGGCGGCAAGTGACAACTGAGCAAGGCGCCCAGATGTCCGTGCGGGTCTGGATGATGAGAGGAGGGGTAGCAGAGGCAAGTGGCTGAGGACATAGAGAGCAACCCTGTGAGAACTGACGTGCGGAGGAGGAGAGGAGCAAGGAGGCCAGATGCAGAGCGGAGGCCGGGGAGCCGCTGGCTGGCTGGCTCAGGCTCAGGCTCAGGCTGGGGATGTGGACCCCAAAGAGCAGGCATGTGCTGAGCTGCCCTGGGCACCGTCCATGGAGGAGGCACCCGGGTGCCAGGGTGGACTGGTCGCAACCTGTGCTCCTGGGGCTCTCGGCTGCCCAATCGCTCAGGAGGCAGGTGTGTGCTGTTCGCAGCTGTGTCTCTTTAGGAAGAAGGAGCAGTGAAATCAGATGCATGCTTGGAGGTTCTGTTCTACACGTTGGAGGAACACGCAGGCATTGCCGTGACACTGACATGAGAAGGCCCCTTGGTAAACATGCTTCTTAATCGCTTGGTTAATGGGTAGCCATTGTGTGAATGGTTTTACAGCCTAAACCAAAGGAATATTTCCGAGGTACTTCTCACGGGGAAACGCACGGCTATTGCTGTGATTTGTGGAAATGGCTTCGGCCGTGCAACTCTTTGTGAGGTCGTGTTCTGAGTTTTTCCTGGCACGTCCTGTTTCTGGCAGCTGTGATCACAAATGCTCCATTTGACAACTCGGCCTCGGCAGCCTGATTCAGCTCTGCGGGTTGCGGGTACTGAAAGTAATGTTTTAATTCCGGAGGACTAAAATTGTCTAATGTTAGACCTGAAAAGATCTTCATTCCATGAACATAACAAAGTCAGTTTGTTGAACATAACTTTTTAAAATTAACTATTTATTGTTGAAAGTATTACGAATGTTCCCCTTTTCCCTCCATTAACTCCTTCTAGCCCGCCCCACCCCCTCTGACCTCCCCTTACCCCAGGCCTTCAGCACCCTATTGTCTGTGTCCCTGGGGTATGCATAGATGCAGACAAGGTCTTTGGTTGATCTCTTCCCACCCACCCACCCTCCGCCACCTTCTCTCTGAGATTCCCAGTCTGTTCCATGCTTCTAGGTCTCTGGACCTATTTTGTTTATCAGCTTATTTTGGACATAACGTTGCACAATCCCTGCTTACTGACTGATACCTCCAATTAATCTCCTATGTTGTCCAGAAATGCACACTGTCACATTGCACTGAACTGGATATAACCTTTGCAAGTGCTCGCTTGGAACACGCTCTGCTTGAAAAGGCCATTTCTCCCAATAGAGCCATGGTTTCCCTTTCGCTTGGCTTTCCAATAGCTGAGAACAGAAAGCCCGGGTAACCTGAGAAAACAGGTTTGACCAGATTTCCAAAGGGATCTCAGAGCTTCAATACTGTGCCCAGGATTGCAGATGGTCAGCCTATCGAATTACTGGTTCTCCCTCGGACAGATGGCTGGGGGGCCCACAGGCTCGCTTTCAAGCTGTGTGTGTGTGTGTGTGTGTGTGTGTGTGTGTGTGTGTGTGACTGCAGAAGGACAAAGGCCTTTTACTCTGAGAGGCAGAAACAATTGAGTGTGTTCCCATGGCCATAGTTTTAGGAACAACCCTGAGGACTGACGCTGGAGTTGGGAGCTATGCATAAAAGGCATGCTCACCTCACCAAAACAGAGCAAAACGGTGTAGGCTCCTGTTTCACCTAAACTGTGGCCAAATGTTCCTGTGAAAAGCAAAAATAAAACAGTGGCGAGCACCTGGAATACTAGAAGGGATTCAGTTGGTAAGAAAATTTGGAATTTTATATTATTTTTTACTCTGAAAATTGGAGAATTGTATTCTTCATTAGTGAAAGATAGTTTAGAACTTAAAATGATAATAAAGTATCTCTTCCTATTTACTTGAATCTAAAAAGCTCCTTTTTGTAAGTTTTTGTTCTCTGTCTGTAAAAAACCACACTTCTTGCCTGGCAGGGGTTGAGTGTTGACCTATGAACCTGGAGATCATGGTTCAATTCCCGGTCAGGGCACATGCCCGGGTTGTGGGCTCGATCCCCAGTGTGGGGTTTGCAGGAGGCAGCCAATTGATGATTCTTTCTCATCATTGATGTTTCTATCTCTCTCTCCCTCTCCCTTCCTCTCTGAAATACACACACACACACACACACACACACACACACACACACACATATATATAGAGAGAGAGAGAGAGAGAGAGAGAGAGACTAATAAAAGGGTAATATGCAAATTGGTTGGGATGCCCTCACTCTACAACTGAACAGCAGGCTGCATGGGGTGACCAGGCTGGCATGGGGGGGGGTGCAGTTAGGGGCAATCAGGCCAACAGGGGGGCAGTTGGGGGCGACCAAGCTGTCAGGAGGACAGTTAGGGGCAATCAAGCAGGCAGACAGGTGAGTGGTTAGGAGCCAGCAGTCCCAGATTGTGAGAGGGATGTCTGACTGCCAGTTTAGGCCTGATTAGGCCTAAACTGGCAGTTGTACATTCCCCCAAGGGGTCCCAGATTGGAGAGGGTGCAGGCCGGGCTGAGGGTACACCCCCCCCCCCCCTGCATGAATTTTGTGCACTGGGCCTCTAGTATATAATATATGCCACACTTCTTCATTGAACTTGAGCTCCCCTCTGCCTAGAGAGAATGGAAGAGGAAGGGCTGGTGCAGAGCCACACTAACCACTGGCTCCTTGCTGTGTCCACACAGGATACCCTCATGCCTTCTGCTCCTGGAGCAGGTGACCTGCCGGAAAGAAGTTTTCTTCTTAGCATCATCCTGTCACCTGACATCACGGTCACCCCTCAGGAGAGCAGTCAGAGGGAAGGGACTTTTTCCTCTGATGTTTGATGTGGGGAGTCAGCAGCACATTTCAAGCCTACCGCCTGGAGCAGCCCCCGAGGGACAGGGTGTTTTGGGGAGAGAGCGAGGAGCCCTTGCCTGGAGGCCAGTGTGCTGACCTGCACATCCTCCGCGGTGGGAGGTGGCGCACACGGCAGGGATGCTGTGGGCTGAGTGGAAGTGCATCTGGTGTGTTCTTAAATATCAGGGTGACAGACAGCGGTCTCATTAAGCTTGTGCTTAACAGCTCTTTGCCATGTGTAACAGTAGCATGGACTTTATAAAAGCACCCTCCCGCTTTTTCCTCATCGTCCTCACAACGAAATGTACCGATGTCGGTCATCATTCCCTTAGTTAAAACCTTCCCTCTAGTCTTCACATTCAATTCTTTATGTTTCCATCTTTAAAAATGACTTCATTCACTCTTTGGAGACAAATCACTATGTAAGTCCTCAATACAAATGAATAAGTCAACCCAACTACAAATTGTAAAGCAAATACTTCATCTGTGTATGTATATTCACAAAGAGCAAGACCATTTTTAGAGAGAGTTCATATACGTACTGTATTTTGGTGGATAGAAACACTAAAATGAGTGGCGCAATAGAAATGACATTTTGTGGTATTCTGTGAAATCTGTAGCATATCTTCCAATATCTTTGCATGAAGATTGAGTTATTTCTGTTAGCAGCACAAGAAGGGAAAGGATATATGAGCACATAATTAAAAAGAATGTTTTACAAAATGAATGTGTCCTAATTTATAGTAAAAAAAGGAGGGGTAAGATTTGAGTCAAGGTTAAATAATGAGGAATTACCAAAATTAATAAATTAATTAATTAATTTTAAAAAATAATGAGGAATTACAATTTCATATTCAAGGGAAATAAAACACGTGAGTTTAAGAAACCAACACACATAAAAATATTGTAGCTGAGCCCAGCCAGAATACTCAGTGGTTGAGTGTCAACCTATGAACTAGGAGGTCATAGTTTGATTCCCAGTCAGGGCATGTGCCCGGGTTGTGGGCTCGATCCCTAGTAGGGGGCGTGCAGGAGGCAGCAGGTCAATGATTCTCTCCAATCATTGATATTTCTGTCTCTCTCTCCCTCTTCCTTCCTCTCTGAAATCAATAAAAGTATATTCAAAAAAATATTGTAGCTGATTATAATATGTTAATTAGTCCCGGGCCAAAGGAACAATAAAAAACTGTCTGTGAATGTCGCTGTATGTAACTTTGACGAGATTTTGGTCTGTGTGCACCAGGCAAGACAGGGCGTTGGGCAGCAGGCGCATCGGGGTTGCGGATCTCACATATCTCAGCACCCAGCTGGCAAACAGACCCACAGGTGCTGACACTGTTATTCTTGCTATTGTTGCTGTTGCTATCATGTAGTTGAAACTTGGGTGTAACTGCTCCGCCCGCAGTAAAGTAGCTTTTGCCCTGGAACCATGCCAACCGAGTGAGGTGTGTGATGGAGAAGTTGGGGTAGGATCTCCCCCGGTCACTCCTAGTCCCGTGCAGAGAGGCCCAGTGCTGGGAAGAGCATGTGTGTGCCTCGCTGAGGGTCTGTCTTCCACCAGGTTCCAGGAGAGCTCTAGGAGGAAGGCATTGTCTGGACATGGATGGGGGAGTAGTCACTATCATCTCCACTTCTCACTTCTTTGCTGCCTTTTATGTTAACACTAGAGGCCCAGCATGGCTCAGTGGTTAAGCGTTGATCTATGAACCAGGAGGTCAGGGTTCCATTACCAGTCGGGACACATGACCAGGTTGTGGGCTTGATCCCCAGTGTGGGGCACGCAGGAGGTAGCTGATTCATGATTCTCTCTCATCATTGATGTCTCTCCCTCTGCCTTCCTCTCTGAAATCATTAAAAATATATTTTTTTAAACAGGAGTTTGCACCCTAGCCGGTTTGGCTCAGTGGATAGCATGTCTGCCTGTGGACTGAAGGGTCCCAGGTTTGATTCCAGTCAAGGCCACATACCTCCGTTGCAGGCTTTGGCCCTGGCTGAGGCACGTGCAGGAGGCAAGCAATCAATGTGTCTCTCACATCAGTGCTTCTCTCTGTCTCTCCCCTCCCTTCCACTCTCTCTAAAAATCAATGGGAAAATATCCTCTGGTGAGGATTAATAAAGAAAAAAAGGCAGGGGTGGGGAGTTCGCTGTAAAGCAGCGTGCTGGGTTACGCCGGCAGCAGCCTCACACATCTCCTGTGGACTGGGTCTCCCGAGCGCATCATTTTCTCTTGTGCTTGATTCAGCCTCGTGCTGTTTTGCACAATAACATGCTGTCCAGGCCTGTAGCCTGGGAGCCGTGGGCTAGAGCAGCCGTGGGCAAACTACGGCCCACGGGCCGGATTCGACCCGTTTGAAATGAATAAAACGAAAAAAAAAAAAAAAAGACCGTACCCTTTTATGTAATGATGTTCACTTTGAATTTATATTCGTTCACACAAACACTCCATCCATGCTTTTGTTCCGGCCTCCGGTCCAGTTTAAGAACCCATTGTGGCCTCGAATCAAAAAATTTGCCCACCCCTGCTAGACCATGCCACCTGGGTTCAGGCCTGTACCGTCGAGGATTTTGTATTGCCCTCTATGACCTTCACACAAAACCTTTCCTAACAACACGCTTCTCTGAACACACCTCATCCTTAAGCATGAGGGACCACCGAAGGCACCTTTCAGTTAAAAGACAAAGACCCTCAAAGACTATTCTGGATTTTAAGGATCTGGTTATAGTCTGTTTATAAGAGAGATACCTAAATCATAAAGCATAATGACACCAAAAAGTCTAAAGAAAAGAGAAAATAGTGATACCAACAAAAAGGGAGCTTATGTGGTTATATTAATCATGGGAAAAATATATCTTAAGGTAGAATTTTTTAAAAAATAAAGAAGTATAAGATTATATTATATACAGTATAACTAATATATAAACATATAATATATTAATTATATAAAATAATATCTACTGTATATATTATATTATATGTTTATATATTATATTATATTATATGTATATATTATATGTTTAATTATATATAAATATATGGTCTAATATATAATCTAATACATAATATATATATCTACTATCATTAGATCTTAAACTTCAGTATTCAGAAAAAATTCCAATAAATTCTATATATTAAATTATAGATATATATAATCTAATGTATAATAGAACATAGACATATTATACATATTTTATATCATTTAATTAATATAATATATATTTTACATACTAAAATATATACATATATCATATGTAATATTTGTGTATGTTGGATATATGATCAGACCATAAACTTCTTTATTCAGAAAATATTCTACTTTAGGTATATTTTGCCTGATATTAATATAGCAAATATTAATATTCATTTTATTATATATTAATATATTGAATATTAGGTATATATAATATAGTGAAAAATAGACTTAATGAGAGAATATATTAAATAAAATATGACAATATTAATACTATCAATAATATAATATTAAGGTATTAATATATTACATATTAGATATATAGCTGATAATGTATATGTATATATACAGATAAAGTATATATATAGAGAGAGAGAGTATTAAACCTCTATGAACCTAAGTATCTAATATAACAAACTAAAAAAAGTAACAGAGTGTACATAAAGAAAGGAGAATAAATGAAATTATAGAATCAACAACAGCAATTAATTAATATAGGCCAATGTCCCTTATAAGCATTAGAAGCAAAAATGCTAAATAAAATGTCAAACCAAGTCAAGCAATGTGTGTGTGTGCATAGAACTATGTAAATCTGAGGTGAGAATAGTCAGTGCTGTGAGGAACGGAGCAACTGGACCTCTCACACATTGCGCTTGGAATAGAAACTGGCAAAACTACTTGGAAAACTCTTAGCAAACTAATAAAATCATAACTTAAAAATATAGCTTGACCGTAAAAGACTTCAATACTTTATTTAAGAATATTCTAAAATGTTCAAACTCATCATTCGCAGACCACCCCCAATTTTCCTCCCATTTTTCTGACCTGAAATTTCTAGTTTACAAAAACAAATATGTACTGAATGTCAATTATCAACGAGAAACTGTCTAATGTGCTGGAAAATGCGCCCACGATTATAAACAAGATGTAGCCCTTGACATGGAGGAGGTCCTGGGATGACTCCTAGGATGGGCCATGGCGACTAGAGGTGTGCGGAGGGCGAAGGTGAGGACTGACGTGGAAGGAAAGGCTGGCTCTGCTCAGAGAGTGTGGACAGAGGTGCAGGGGACGCTGCAGGGAGGAGAGGCCGCAGTAAGGCCTGCGGGGGGGCGTGGACTTACCCTGCAGATTTGCTTTATGGGGAGAGAGATTTTTTTTTAATTCTCACCCAAGGATATCTTTTCCATTGATTTTTTTAGAGAGAATAGAGAGGAGGGAAAAGTGAGGGGGAGAGAGAGAGAGAGAGAGAGAAACATATCAGTTGGTTGGCTCCCACACGCACCCTGACCAGTGCCAGGAATCGAGCCTGCAACTGAGATACTTGCCCGTGACTGAGAATCAAACCCAAGACCCTTCAGTCCACCGGCCAGTGCTCTGACCACTGAGCGGCCGGCCAGGGCTAAACTTTCAAATAGCATCAACGATTTAAAAAAAAAGTGCAGGGGTAAGGAAGTGCATGGTATGTGGAAAGGTATGTGTAATAGTCAAAGAAGAAACTGAGACAGTGTAATGGAGCTAAATCTCACAACACAGGTGCTACAAAAGAAGTGCGACGACTGCTGTCATTTCCCCAGCATATCACATTGCTTACCGTCTGTTGTTAAAGGAAATGGTACCCATTTGTAAAAGCACATCGTAGCACCGCTACCTGCTTGACTATCACAAGAAACTCCTAATATTTCTATGCAAAAGATGTTGGGCGTTGTAATAAGGTCATTTTGGTGAAGTTAAAATAAAGGAATCTGAAACGACGTGCGTGTGCTTAATCTGCCACATCACTTTGAGAAACTCGCTGTGCAAGTGTTTTTCTCTCCTGATTCCTGAGGGAGGTCTCAATCCTACCTGCTGGCCGTTGAAGCAGGTAATTTCATAGTGAAAAGTCACTCTGTCCTCCTAATCCTGGATTTAATGTGGTTAAAGACATACAGAGGCCTGACATATGGCTGACAAGCTTCGTGTCTTTAATATCTTGACATTTAAATCATCAATTAGGGTTCTTTTGGTTACACGCAATAGATACCCCCCGTGCTTGCTCCGGCCAGCGGAGGGAACTGGCGCTAAGGGCCCTCGGGTACGTGGCGTGTCCAGGAGATTTGAACACGCAGCCTCAGGAGGACCAAGTCGGGGCCTCCCGGCACCGGGGGCAGACCTGGTCTCCGTTCCCGTGGCCCTCGGGGCTCCGCCTGCGTGTCCTGGGGTCTGTCGGCTCTGGGCAGCCTGGAGGGCGTAGAACAGAGGGACTGTGAATGACCCCAAATCCGCGTGGTTCAGAGCTCGGGATCTGGAGAAGGGGCCGCACGCAAATGACAGAGATCAGACAAGAAATAATAATTTGGAAATTGGGGGGTCGGTGGGAGCCCATCCCAAGAGGAAGGACTCCGCTTGTGCTCAGGCCTCGCCATCCTTTTATTCAGTTTGGGATCCACCTATAGCCCTTAGGCAGGCAAGTTCCAGTAACAGGCAGACTATCTTATCAGTGAGGATTTACCTGACTCTCTGGTGGGGAAGTTGCTTCCGATACCATTGTCTGGACTAAACAGTGGGTACGTAGCTCTGACCTTTGCCAGGGCTCAAGGGTCACCAGCCTCCCGGGCTCCTTGTCCACACCTCTCCGCTAGTGAAGACAATGGGCGGTTTCCCGCAAGGGACAGACAGCAGCCTCCTCCACACCCGGCCAGTATCCACTGGCGAACATGGATGATTCGTGAACATCTCCCTCCAAGTAGATGTTCCAGAGAAGTAAGACCCTCTGCTGTACGCCCAGGTGCCGAGGGTCTCACACTCTGGTTGATGGCACTGAGCTTGCTCCCCCTCCTCCTCCTGGTGCAGGTTGTGGGGAGAAGGGATGCGAAGCTACCTCGGGTTGAGCTGGGCACCTTCCTTATGTTCCGTGTAGACAGGGAAACGTCTAACATGACAAGTGTCAGGGGCACATGGGAACATTTGCAGGGGCTGTGCACAGCCCGTGGCTCTAGGAGCCGAGCACAGTACTCAGTGTCCCTTGGCCACAGGTCTCGCTACAGAGAAGGGCCAGGAGAGGGGTGCCAGCCTCACTCTGCCCAGAAGAGAGCAGGGAACACCCCCCCCCCCCCC
>JAWPEG010000011.1:104655856-104688622 GCA_035771395.1 Myotis vivesi
CTGATTAACAATAATCAACAAGGATCTACATAAGTATCTAAGGAATTAAGGGAACTAAGGTGGGGATGCTTCAACTATTATTACCTAAATTAACTGAGTGGTTCCTAGATTAACTGGGTGGTGCACAGCCCTGACCTTTGCTAGGACTTTCAAGCCCTGACCTTTACTAGGACTTTCAATGGCTACTAGCTTTTGGGGGGTCTCTGTCTAAACTCAGCTAGTGAAGACAATGAATGGACTCCAGCAAGAATGCACCTTCACTTTGCCGCAGTAGGATTCTGTGTTCAGGACACCAAGTCTCTAGATAAAAGTTTCTTTTTTTTTTCCCTGCCAAATTCAAATTTTATCTCAAGGATAATACCCTCTGATCTTAACTTGTAGCCATTTACAGCTCTCCTTAAAACCTATGTGTGTGTGTGCTTTGGAAAGAAGCCTAATCTTGCTCTCTATAAAGACAGAATGTGTGGTCGGAGGGGCTCATGGGAGTGGGCCTCTGCAGACATCGCTGGGGTGAGCGTTTCTGGGGGCCCGACGGGAGGGTGAGATGCGGTAAAGGCTGCCTTTTCTGTGGAATGACACCCCTGGGTCTCCAGAGTCCCATTCCCTCAGGCCAGCCCTAGAAGAAGGGCAGCTGGGGCTTCCGTGGGGCTGAGATGGGACCCGGTGTCCGGCGTTTCCCCTCCATGCTGGGCCGGGGCCAGGTCAGCATCAGCTGGCTGCAGTCCCTCAGCCCATTGCGTGTGGGGTCCCCATGGCTGTGGGCAACATGGGTGAACACAAGCACCCCCAAAGCACATGAGAGGTGGAGCTCCTTGGTTCCGGGGATTGTATGCTCCACATCTTCAGGCACTTGCGGTGGCCACGCCCATTCTGGCCCCCCATCTCTGTGCCCAGGTGTGACTGACAGGCAAGTATCTTCCCTAGCCACCCCGACTTTCCTGCCATGCGCCTACCTTCCTAGTGGGGCCCTCCCCCAGTGTTTAGCAGGGAACAGGCCCATGCTGCCTGGCCTCCCCGGACCCCTTACTATTATTAATAGCTGGTTAATTATCACAGTATGGAAAGGAGCTGTCACTCACACTTATTCTGGGAGGCCCAAGACACCCTTTTTTAAGAAAATGAGGACGCAGACAGGAACTGACACTTAGGAGGCGTGCAGAGCTGTGTGAGAAGATGAAGGGAATTGATGGCTGAGGACACAGCGTGCGTGTTTGCACAAAACCCGTCTGCAAGGAGCTGACCCAGTTCCCCGGCTGGAACTGGGCCAGGCCCTCTGGGGGCGAGAGCCTGGGGTCTAAGGAGACAAAGGGACGCAGCTAAGTCATCCATTGACATCGGTCTTCCCAGGGTCGGAAAACCTTTAGTGTAGGTCCATTGTTTATGAAACAATAAAGCATAAATTACAGAAGGAAAAAACAAAGTTGAGCTGCTCGCTCAGGGTGTAGGGTGACCAGCAGGCTCACTGTTCACCTCACTTCCCACAGCCTCGCCCGACTGCCGGCAGATCCTGGCTGACCCAGGAGGGCCATCTGAGAGCCTCACATTCAGAACCCCTGGGTTACATGCCTGCCCCCTCTAAGTGGCAGTGGGAGTGACAGACCAGGCCAGACTTCACAGGAAAGCTGAGACTGAGTGGTCGGGTGTGGGTGGGGCAGCTGTGAAACATCACATGAGAATAACAAGGGCAGAGAGAGAGCTTCAAATCATCACCCCTATTCAAGATGAGCCGTCAAACTAAAATAAAATAAATATGGGAGAGACATGAAGACAGACAAAAAGAAACGGGTCAGGAGATGAATTAATTCTAGATAAAATGAAAAAAGTGAGCCCTCTTTCTTTGGTTGTTGTTAATCCTCATTCAAGGATATTTTTTCATTGATTTTTAGAGAGAGTGAAAGAGAGAGGGAAAGACAGAAAGAAACATCGATGTGAGAGAAACACACCTATGGGTTGCCTCCTGCACATGCCCCCTGACCAGGGCCCAGGCCAGGGAGGAGCCTGCAACCGAGGTACGTGCCCTTGACTGGAATCAAACCCTGGACCCTTTGGTCTGACGCTCTATCCATTGAGCCAAACAAGCTAGGGCGAAAAGTTAGCAATCTCAAAGTTTAAAATAAACCTGTTTAAAAATGTGTCTTAGTGTGCTAGGGTTGCCATAATAAGACACCACACACTGGGGGCCTAAACAACAGGCATTTACTTCTCACAGCTCTGGAGGCTTAAGTCCAAGCTCCCGGTGCTGGTTGGGTTGGTTTCTGGTGAGGGCCCTCTTCTCTTCCCAGCTCACGGATGGCTGCCTCTCACCGCGTCTGCCCCTGGCAGAGAGGGAGGAAGGGAGAGGAAGGCGGACATCTGCGGTCTCCTCCTAAGGACACCAGCTCTGACGCATCCGCGTACCATGGACCGCGCATCACCGCCTTGAAGATCCACGGCCCATGCAATCACACCGGGATTAGGACTTCAACCTATAAATCTGGGGCCACACAATTCATTCCAAAGCCGTCTGCTCCTAGCCCCCAAACTCATGTCCTTATTACGGGCAAGATGCATCTATTCTACCCCAGCAGCCCCCGAAGTCTCCATCCTGCCAGAAGCGGCTCCGGGTCTGATGTCACAGTCTCGCCTGAGTGGCATGAGTGGCGTGGGAGCCACGTGTGGATGGGACTGGAGCTGCGGCTCATCCTGAGGAGACTCCTCTGCAGCCCTGAGCTGGGAAGGGACACGCTGGTATTCTCCCGGCGGTGGGCCAGGCACAGACATTTCCATCCTGAGAGGGGGAAGGAAGGAAGGAAGGAAGGAAGAAGAAGGAAGGAAGGAAGGAAGGAAGGAAGGAAGAAAGGAAGGAAGGAAGGAAGGACGGACTGGGCTCTTGGGGTGGTTACCTATAATTTGAGACTTTGCTTAGACTCTGTTGTGCTACACCGTTTAGGTAGACTGTCTCCCTCCTTGCTGTATAAGGTAAGAAGCCTTGGTGTCTGATTCCACTGCCCACGCCGCTGGGCTGCCTTAGCTTGCGGGATCCCATCTTCACTGACATTTTCTGTGTTCATGCTAGTCAGCGTTAGGCGTAGTCATCATTGTCTTTCAAATGCTGTTTGTATGTTGATTCGCTGCAAACTGAAAAAGCTTTGGCATTACTCCAACGGTGAGACCACTCCTTCCTGAAAGACAAACAGCTCTATCTACCCAGAGAAAAGGGCAGCTTTCTGTCCTTGAAATGGAAAGATGAGCGTTCCAGTGTCAAGGTCAAACGGGATTCCTTAAGTTCAACCTCAAAGACTTCCGGTGGCAGTGTTCACTTGGCAGTGACACGGTCCCTCCCAGGAAAGCTTTCTCCTCTGATTGTTCTCCTTTTAGACCAGTGGTCGGCAAACCTCGGCTCACAAGCCACATGTGTTTCTTTGGCCCCTTGAGTGTGGCTCTTCCACAAAATAGCACGTGTGGGCGCACATACAGTGCGATTGAAACTTCGTGGCTCTTGCACAGAAGTTGGTTTTCGACCTGGGCGAGTCTATTTTGAAGAAGTGGCCTTAGAAGAAGTGGGGGGTGTCTGTCGGTCGGGATACGGGAGACGCGGCGCAGGCGGGCCCACAGGTGCGCGCGATTCATGCAAGAGTTGAGTGAGACTGGCTACAAGACGAGTGTGGATGGGAGAGTTGGAAGGGGTCGACCTTAGCGAAAGTACCTCCATCAGATTGAGGACATTTTTAGCAAAGGCCAGCTTAGGAGTACCCTCATTACGTTAATAACAATGTACCTACCTATATGGTTTAAGTTTAAAAAATTTGGCTCTCAAAAGAAATTTCAATCGTTGTACTGTTGATATTTGGCTCTGTTGACTGATGAGTTTGCCGACCACTGATTTAGGCCCACCCATCCTTTGGCTTCTTGACTCTGAAGATGTGTTTGGCTTCTTCAGATCAATTTTTTTGTCTGTTCTCATACTTATCTGTTTCCTCCAGGAGTCAGCTGTTACATCTTTTCCACCGGGCCTTCTCTCGGTTTCCTGTTGGTTTCTTCTGAATTTTGAGTTGTTTTTGAAGGTACGCAGGAGCGATGGGAAAGGTGGATATCAGGGGCCTGGTTTTCCATGGGTTCATGCACCGCTGCCTAGAATGAGGAGCTGGACGGCAGGGCCTGTGACAGACGCTAGGGGAGCTATTTCAGGTGCTTGTAGGTGTTTTGTTCGTCATTCTCTCCTTCCAGCATCGAGTCTCTGTAATCAGTTCCGATACACATACGAGTCACGGGGGAGCTTTCAAGGCTCTCCTCCAGGGTTCTGATTCCCAGATCTGGAAAACCTATGTTTATTGCTAAAAAAGCACTGTGATTCTTCAAATATATAGATTTGTATAGATGTCAGAGAGGAAGGGAGAGGGAGAGAGAGATAGAAACATCAATGATGAGAGAGAATCATGGATCAGCTGCCTCATACACGCCCCCCACTAGGGATCGAGCCCGCAACCCGGGCATGTGCCTTGACCTAGAATCGAACCGTGACCTCCTGGTTCATAGGTCCACGCTCACCCACTGAGCCACACCGCTGGGGCATGAGTGATACTTATCTGCATGATACTTATGCTGATAAGTATCACTCATGTGAGTGACTGGCCCTTAGGGATCCCTTGGGAAAGATGTGGTCTGATTTCTGAGATCATCTTCTCCTGGGAGTGAAGCAAAGGGCACAGGAGAGAAAACGTCTTGGGAAGATCAGGGCACATTGCTAAGTCATGGATTGCAGTTCCCTGTACATGCGGCAGCCAAAGCTTTGCCACTGTAATTCTTTTAACTCCACGAAAGAGCTGTAAACGGAGTAACTGAGAGCGGCTGCGGTCGTGTAGTTCATCGGACATTTCATTTGGGGACCATCATTCTGCTTTTGTCTTTTGTGGTCGCTGAGCCCTTGGAGAGCAGAACTGGTTGGCATGAACTCTGAAGAGGCTGAGGAAGCCCCGCCCATTCCTGTGAAGGACAGGCGGGGACCAGCTGCCACCCCGGAACCCTGGCTGAGCCAGACCCTCCGCTGAGCCGGGCCAGCTGTACAAATTGGGAACAGAGGCCTTGACTTTCATTTCTGTGGCTTTTATTTGCACATGCAGTTAGTTTGAGGGGAGGTTGGATAATGAGGAGTTTTTTTCATATTGTCCAAATCTGGCACATTTTTATGTTGTTGATTAAGCCTTTGTGTTCATTTGAAACGGTCTGGTGAGCTATTCTGGACATCATGACTGGGCATCGTCAGTGGTAAGAAATAGACCAGGGAGTGGATTTTCGGTTCAGGGTGCTGCCTGGAGTCCTGTGTGACTCTTTGGGCACAAGGCCGACTGCCCACCAGCAGCTGCAGAAGGACTGTGTGGAAGGAAGTGGAGGGGGAGGGGTCAGGATGGTGAGAGCAGGAGCCTGTGAGCATGCGGGCTGCCTGCTGGGGGCCAGCCCACCCAGGCTCACGCTGGACTGGCCCAGGTGCAACGGGCCTTCCTTCTATGCCAGCGGTGGGGAACCTTTTTTTCCACAAAGGGCCATTTGGATATTCATAACATCATTGAGGGCCATAAAAAATTATCCACTTAAAAATTAGTCTGCAAATAGAATGAAACACACTCACACACAAAATTAGCCTGCTATATTTGGTCAAACCTTTAATTAACCCACCCTAATGCCTTGGCAGGGCCACACCAAGTGATTTCTTGGGCCTCATATGGCCCTCATCTTCATCATTTTCCTACATTTGCGTATCTCCCATACTTCTAGTGATATTTCTCTCTTTAAATATCCAATGTGTACTTTAAAACATTTTTGCTTGTGATAACATTATCTTTTACTGAATACAGATTAAAATACATACATAATTACTTAATTGCATTACATAAATACACAAATAATTAGAGAAATACATTACATAATGACTTAACCACATTATATAATTGCATAGAAATGTTTAAAGCTCCCTGACTACATGCTATCTAGGTCAAGTCACATGACACCACTGGGCCCTCCCTCGTTCTCTGGTCTCTCAGAGGCACTGGGCGAGACAGTGGAGAGAAAGGTGGCCTGGGCTCTGGGGGTATGAAATTGGGCAGATTCCCTGACCTCTCTGAACCTCAGTGTCCATGTGTAAGATGGGGAAGATAACCTCTGGGGCTGTTGTGAGGACTGAGATCAGCATGTCGGGAACTAACTGGAGGCCTGAGCCCCTCCCTTCCACGAATCAAGCTGAAGATATTCTAGGAAGGACTGTCTCTCCCGGTAAACGTTTCCTCATCATGGCTGTCCTCTGGGACTCATGAGGCAGCAGCCGACCTCTGAACCGTCATTTTGGATGGAGGCCTTTTTCTCCCTCCACACCCCTTTCCTGGCCCTGGATTGAGGTTCTGGGCTGTTCCTTCCTCCGGGGACTCCTCACCGGGACTCTGACTGCCTCCTTCTCTCTGCCTGGCTCTCCCCAGTCCCATCACCGGCTTCTAAGAACACAGGCTGTGGCCCATCTTCCTCTTCCCACCAACCCAGCCCCACTCCCTGGGAGGAGGCAGGCTGGACAGGTGTGAAGCACTTACAGTTGAAGCTCCTGGACTCAGGAGCTCTGAGCCACTCCCACAGATCTCTCCTGGCTGCCCTGGCTGCACACGGTGCTCCCAGACTGTGGTTTAGACGTGAAGTGGTTTGGATGCCACAGACCCAGCCTTTCCAGCCACTGACCCCACGTCTCTGTGTGGGTCAGGGGGGCTGCCTCTCGGAAAGAACCTGGACGTGTCCCTCCCCGGACGGTTGTTTGAGATGGTTGAGCTTTTTCCTTGCAGGGAAATGCAGTCCCGGAGGCCCTGCTGCTTCTGAGCCCTTTCCAGCAGATAAGACTCCAAGACAATAAAGATTGTGATCTGATGACGTTCCTTTGTGCAAGCCAGCTTGCCTAGCAAAACGGTGCAGATAAATGTGGATGAGAATGGACTTGATACAAATAAATGGACATATTATGTTTCTCCAGCATAAAAATAGATCAAATGGCATGAGGACAGAAATAGGCGAAATGGTCACATAAACTGTCTGAGGTCAGCTGACATTCTTCTCTCCAGGCCTTTTCTAATAGTTTTGTTGCCAGGGCTACAGTGTTTTTGCCAGATTGGAGCAGGATTGTCAACTCTAATGGAGATTAAGTAGCGTTCCCAACTGGATTTTTAAAAACAAGCATCAGCTAATAGTGCTGGCTTGCGGAGCCATGTTCATGAAGAACGGAAAGATCTTGAAAGATGTTTTTAGATCAGAGAACTAATAGAATTTGAAGTTCAGTAGACAAGTTCTGTTCCATAGGTATTCCAGCACAAGCTTGTATCATGGTTACATCGAACAAAATAACTTGAAATGTGATTTCATACATTTAATAAAAGAGAAATATAAATTGTTTACTCATTAAGCCAAAACATTAATTCCCCAAAGAGTAACTACGGTTACTTAATGAAAAATTCTTCCGATTAGTTGGAAAACTGTGTCACAACTGCTCACAAACTCAGGCCTGGTTTATTCTGAAACATGCAGATACGGTACAGGATTAAGTCTCTTACCTTTGGTCCTTCCCATGCATTGGCCAGTCATCTGGGGAAAGTATAAGAAGTCAGGCTCCGTAAAGGACAGTAAAGGAAAACCAATTTGTTCTGGACACACGAAAGCATGAGAATTAAGTGAAATAATTCATGTGAAAGTGCTTGGCAAAGAACAGATGCTGTATTTCCCCCCTGACGTTTTTATATTTTTGTAGCCGGAAATCTCAATGTTAACTTCTAATAAGAAAAGCTGATCATAGTCTTTAGCATCAAAGGAAATTCATCCTAATATGAATATTACATTAGTGACATCTGGTGGAAAATACAGGTTTTTACAGTGTAGAGTTATATAGCTATTCTGATCTTGAGGGTATAATAAAATTAAGATACATTTTTAGAGTAAGCAACAAAATGAAGAGAAAGTAAAATAAATTTTAATGTCTAGGTGGACACCAACATTATTAAGCTAATAATTTTTGAGTCTATATTCTAAAATGTATAGAAGGGTAATGAACCTAAGAAACTCAAATGCATTCTAATAATGTTAACTCAGCCTCCGTGTTTACAGTGACTGAAAGTGGAGGTATAGAGCCTTTATGCTGGTTCATCTCTCCATGCACCACGTCCCCAAGAACCTCCCTTCGAGGTTTGCAAATGGGAACCACTGTGGGGTGTCCTCGAATAGCCAGCAAGGTGTCAGGGAGGACATCCAATCTGAGACATGGATAGAGGCAACAGGTGATGTGTGAAATGATGAGCCTTAAATATCAGAAATCAAATGCTCTGAGCCAGGTGGGGGTGGAACACTTGGGACCCAAAGAGCCAGTGTGATGGTCACAGGTCGACCGCCACAGCCCATGGGCCAGGAAAGCCCCAAGTCTGCGCGTCACTGCACGAAGCCGTGCTCATCGGTTCCGGTGTCTGAAACTGCTGCCAGCCTCCCAGGACCGGCTGGGTGGCTATAAGCCCACGTGCCTGGCCCTTTACAGAAACAGTGCACAGCCCAGGTCTGAGATCCTGTCCATCAGGTGTCCCTGCCCGTCTCCCCCGGAGAGCACTTCCTGCCTCCTGAAATGGGCTCCGCTCTGTGGACTGTGGGAAGTTTCAGGGTCTGGACAGCCACCACGCCTCAGTGGGAGATGAGACACGTGACTGCCCACACGATGGAAAGGACACAGGCCACAGTCCCCTGCAGATTCGCAGGGAAAAGGCTTAACCTTCTACACAGCAAAAGCCAGCTGGTCCAGATGGGCGTGTCTCCATGGAAACGTTCCCAGAGGTCTGACTTCTCCATCTCACTGGTGGCCTGGGCAGAGGGTCCTTCAGGGGCTGTCAGACCTGCGTGAGCTCATCTGGAATGCTTTCATTCCTCCAGTCAGCCCCATCCAAGGCCAAGCCGAGGCATCACCCTCGTGTGGAACCTGGTCTTCAAGACTCACTCGTATCCTGAGGCCCAACACCCCCAGTTGGCACAAGAAAGCACTGCTGTAGAGCAGCCAGCCCTGATCCGTGGGGTAATACGCTAGTTCCCAGATCACCTGTGAACTCCTGAAATGGGTAGTACCACTGCCCATGCACACTGGTTTTGCCTACACCTACACCTGTGCGCTTTAAGGAAGCCCTTTATGGTTTCTCTGGCATTTCTAAATTGGCAGCCTCACTGCCCTTGCACTTTGGGGCCATGATGAAGTAACTAAGGGTGACTTGAACACAGGCACCGTGGTCCCTCCATAGTCGATCTGATAACTAAGATAGCTACGAGGCGACTGATTGGCTGGGAGAACTACTGTGTGGAAACACTGGACAAAGCGGTGACACATGTCCCCAGGGAGGCGGAGCTAGACAGCACAAGATCTCGTCACACTACACACCATCTGAAACCTCAGTGCGAGATGGATTACCTCGGGAACTGTCCATTTCATATTTCCAGACTGTGGTTAGCCGTGGGTAACTGAAACTATGGAACCAAACCCTACAGGGGGAACTGCTGTACTGATTCCACCTTAATCACTGTTTAACTGGAGTAACCCCACACCCGTGTAAAGATATTTTAGGACAAATTTAAAACATGCACACATAACTTTATCAGTCATTTAAAGCTTGATTTTATAAAACACAAAAAGACATCAAGAGTTCTGTATAGCGGAATTGAAACAGGAGAAATAGCGACAGATTTGTAAGTGTAAATTATATACATTAAAGTCAAGTAATTGAGGGTTTTCAATATGGAAACTATACAAATGAAATAAATGGCAAAAGGACCTGCTAGGAATACTGTGACTGTGGCTGATCAGTTACTTTAGAACTAAACAAAGATTCTGATATTCGGACTTTTGCTGTTCCATATTCACCTAGACTTGGAGTCAGGCTACTTGACTTCTGATTTAGGAAGGCATTTAGCTGAATAGCAAAAGTTTCCTATCTCTAGTTTCCACCTTCAAATGAGGTGACATTCCAGTGCTGACGTGATCTGCTGGTTCCCTTCGAACAGTGTCAACCCTATGGAAATCATGTCAACCCATGGAAAGTCAAACAGGCACAAACAAATGGACAATACACACAGTGCAGTGAAGTACAAGGCTAAGTTTCCCCACCTCAAAAGTATCAATGGAACAAAACAAGAACTACGTTGACTTGGCCTCAGGACACACGTGTGGGATTCCATTCCACCCCGCTCCTTCAGTCGTTGACAGGGATCCTGTAGGCCACCATGCTGTTCACCTTGTGGATGGTTGTCGTGAAGGAGCGCAGGCGGACCTGCTCAGAATTGGCAATGAACTGCGGTCCGGACTCTTCCCACTTCTCGGGTACAACCAAGTCTTTGTCTGTGTAGATCAGCAGGTCAAATGAACCTAAATTGGGGATAAGATCACTGAAGCACATTGTGTTCTCGAAACACTGCCCTCCCTGTCTCCATGGTGAATGATGGGTAGTGAGAGCAGACAGTTTGGGTCTCTAAGCACCAGGTTATCGCTCTTCCTTAATGGAAACTTACTTTAGTGCAGAAAATACTGCACTCCTTTTACGTTATCTTATGAAAAATTCCAGTTTTGTTTTTATAACAAGAAAA
The DNA here is from genome assembly GCA_035771395.1 of Myotis vivesi. Classification (NCBI taxonomy): domain Eukaryota; kingdom Metazoa; phylum Chordata; class Mammalia; order Chiroptera; family Vespertilionidae; genus Myotis; species Myotis vivesi. Next base: position 104,666,462 of record JAWPEG010000011.1, read on the forward strand.
CCACTATAAACTATTTGCTGAGTGTCTCATCACGTGAAATGGCGTGTGAGCTGCGGCGCGCGTGCTGCGTGTCGGGAGCTGTCTGGTGCGTGAAGGAGCGCCGGGAGAGCAGGCGTCATCACAGCCGTGGTCTTAGTTATATGAACACGGAACATGCAGAAAGCGAGAATGCGACAGGAATGACACCAGACTGCTGAATGCTGTCAGTCCCTCCTCAGCATTCCCGCATTTCCTGGAATGCACCGCCTAACTTTTGCCTTAGAATGCCTTCTTCCCCACTCACAGCACATGTGGCTGAGAGGACATTAATAAAGGGGTCATTCTTAAAGCGGCAGCTTAGTCTTCTGAAGCCTGAGAGAAACTAACTACTCACAGGAAGCCTCCAGCAGCGGCAGGAAGGTCACCGTGGCGGTGATCTGTCTGATGACCGAGCGGATCTCGTCCTGGATGGCTTTCTGAGACTTCTCCCTGGGTGCACTGTCAAGGAGACCAAGCCAATCCATTCACTTTTAGTTGTTACATTATTTCAAACACTGATAGCATTATTTACCTGGTGAAATGCTTCCAAGTCAATTAAGTAAACTTTAAGGAGTTCGTTTTCCTTTAAATGAGTCTCAGTACATCCTTAGGACCTGTGCTAGTGGCACCATATGTGCCGTTATATCATTTCCTCTACCACTCATCTACTAGGATCAGATGCGTAGTGTATCTGTCAGGTGTTCAAGTTAGGAATCCACCACTTCCGAAAAGTAGAATAGGCAGCAGCATGGAAAACGTGCTGGGCATAATCACTCGGCACTTGTAGTGATGCCCAATGCCGACTTCCCTGCTGCCTCAAATAGTTCTCACAGGCCACACGCTTCCTGTGTAGCCCAAAGGCTGCAGAAGCAAACGTGACTTCCCTCACAGCGGAGCCGCCCCGGACACTGCTTGACGCCAGCATCTCACGGTGGGTGCTTCCCCTCGGGGGTCTGGACACTTAAGAGCAAGACAGGAAGGACTAGAGCTGCACCGGAACCTGGGAGAGTCTAGAGTCTAGGATTATCCCTTCAAACACGACCCTGAGTGGCCCACCTAGCAAACCGTGTGCAGCTCTGCACACTCCCCAGACACTAAAGTCTGGCCTCTCCTACGGAGACTGAAGGGAGGAGGTAACGTACACTATCTGTACAAACCAGCGACGTACTCCCCTCAGCAAGTCTCTTCCCCAGGGACTGAAACAAATTCACGTATGCTAGAAACAAAGTCTACTAAGGAACGAGTTCAATAGAACCAGGACTCATTTCAGTACAGAAAACAAGTTTTGGGGAAAATACACGGAAATGGAAATAACTTAATTCACACTCACCTGTCATCTCTGGCCGTCTTGTCACACTCGATGTCAAACTGCCACCTCTCCAGGACCTCCCCGTCTTCAATATTCGAGATGACCACCACCAGCTTCTGCACAGAGCACTTGTACAGCCAATCTGCAGCACAGGCAGGGGTCGCCCTGCTGGTCAGGGATGCTCCTCGGGCACCTCAGCACCCCGACCCTCCGCCACACTCCTCCCGCCGCACACACACCCTGCCCACCTCAGCACCCCTACCCTCCGCCACACTCCTCCCGCCGCACACACATGCTGCCCAGCCACAGCCTAGCCCGTTCCCTCGGCCTGTTAGTGGGGACAGCACTGGGTGCAGGGGGCAGTGACCAGGCGGCCCTCCCTCTCCAGTTCCCGGCGGGGACGCAGGAAGCTGGTGCTGATCTAACCATCGCACCAACAGATGTCAAACCATCCCTGTGATAACTGCCCGGAAGGTGAGCTCCTCGGTGCAATGAGTGCAAAGTGGGAAAACGGACCCCCCAGCAGTGCTCACTCGGGGGAGGCAGGAGTCTGGCTCTAAGAACCCACAGCACTAACCAGCACAAGAGTGGGAAGAAGGTACCGAGTCTTACACTCCAAAGGGAAGACAGAGGGAGGACGGCAGGCCAATACCGCCGCGGTGAGGAGGGAGAGCACAAATTCAAGACGTGCCACTCCCGAACCCAGCGCGATGGAACCAGACCTGCATTTCAAACTCCTGGCTGCAACGTGGGGCAGGGACTGGAGGCGAGAAGGGACACTGGACAGTGACACAGGCAGGAGGTGGACAAGGCCTGCAGGGGGACTGGGAGACGGGGCAGTAGAGAGGCCAGGGCGATGCCGGGGTTATACCATGATGGGTAGCTGGGCTGCCTGCGAGTGTAAGGGGCGCGAGTCAGGGCAATGCCCGTTTCTGGCTTGTAACTGGCTGCATGGCTGATGCAGTCCCTGAGAGGCCCGAGGACTGGAAGGGGGATGGCCCTGTTCAGCTCTGTATGTGACTCCGAAGCACCTCAGAGCGGCCGCACTCCATGGGGGCCGGAGCTGGGGCAGCCTGGCCGCAGGAGTCTGAGTGGCACACAGCGGTGCACAAGGGCCATCTAGCGGCTGGTGAGAAGGGGACTGAGACAGCCCTGAAGAAATGGGGAATATATTCAGGATCAGCAGTGTGCTTTTTAAAGAGACAGAAAACAATTGAGTAATATTTCAGGCTGTGGGCCACCTAGATCTCTGCTGCACATTCTTTTAAATTTGTAAGAAATATTCTTAGCTTGCGGACAGTACAAAACACAGGCCATGCCCTAACCGGTCTGGCTCAGTGGATAGAGCGTCGGCCTGCGGACTGAAAGGTCCCAGGTTTGATTCCGGTCAAGGGGTCAAGGGCATGTACCTTGGTTGTGGGCATGTCCCCAGTGGGGGGTGTGCAGGAGGCAGCTGATCGATGTTTCTCTCATTGATGTTTCTAACTCTCCTTTCCTCTCTATAAAAAACAAAACAAAACACAGGCCATATGCTGGAACTGGCATCCTGACCTTGCCCACCCTGGCATAGACCCACAACTCTGTATCATTTTAGCTCTGAACAGGAGGAGGTTGGGTGGTAATGTTAAGATTTTGGGGTAGGCGGTAATTTTTTTTCTTTAAAATTATAAATCATCCAAATCGAAACAAAGAAGTCAGAAACACAAGTGAGAACAAAGAGGGTGGAGGCTGGTTTCGAACAGACTGAACAATTCACCTCTAAAAAGAGTAAGTCCTCAGTTTTAACAAAAACAAAGACAGACGTTACACAGCAAGGTCTAGAAACACTGAGATGAAATGTTACGGGCGCAGCTTAGCCATGTCTCGCTTCCCATCAAATCAAGGTGAAGACCTAGACCGCAGCTGCCACAGGTTTCCAGGCCAACCATCTGAGTGCAGCCCTGTGACAGGCTATGGGCGACTTAGCCCTGAAGTTAACAAGAATACGATGAAATTTTAAAAATAAAGATACTTGAAATAAGCAAACAAAAATAGGACTTGTGGATTAAAAATTTTGACAAAATGATCGCTGTAGCCCTTTTTGGACACCAATGGACAGATGAGGAGAAACATCCCACAGCTCAGAACAAGTGGAAGTGAGAATCTCGAGTGGAAAGAAACATGGAAGGGAAACTAATGGAAGTATAAAGGAAGGAAAGACAGATGGGAACCAGGACTGCTCCCACCACACAGGAACTTCTGAAAAAAAATGAAATGTTTAAATTCAGGCTGGATTCTTTGAAAAAGACAAATGGAAACAGGTGAAAAATAAGAACACTCTACTATCTGTTCTATTATTTAGTTCTTTTTCTTCTTACTTCTTTGAAGTCTTAGTTCTCACATTGAATACAATTTTATTTACTTGAACTTAATAATAATGGCTTTAGACTTCATGCAAGTACAGGAAATACATCGTTAAGAATACATAGTGGCCAAAACCGGTTTGGCTCAGTGGATAGAGCGTCGGCCTGCGGACTGAAAGGTCCCGGGTTCGATTCCGGTCAAGGGCATGTACCTTGGTTGCTGGCACATCCCCAGTGGGAGGTGTGCAGGAGGCAGCTGATCGATGTTTCTCTCTCATCGATGTTTCTAACTCTCTCTCTCCCTCCCTTCCTCTCTGTAAAAAATCAATAAAATATATTAAAAAAAAAAAGAATACATAGTGATTTTTTTCCACCGATAATAAAAACCATTATAATTATGTAAAACTGGAAGCCCGGTGCATGAAATTCGTGCACAGGTAGGATCCCTACTGGCTACTGGCTGCCAGCTTGGGTGCCTTCCTTCCCCTGGCCGCCTGCAGCCACCACCACCAGCTCCGCCCTATGGTTGAACTCCTGGCCAAACTCCTGGTTGAGGGGACAATTTGTGTATTAGGCTTTTATTATATAGAATTCAACTGGTTCCATTTGGCCACCCAAACTGCAAAAGTCCCTTTGTAAGGGAGACGATGGAGGCCGTCTATCAGATCCCTAGTATCGATGATGCTATGTGCTTCCTCCCAACAGGAGAGTCACTGCATTTGAGAGGGTCGCTTGTGTTATGCCTTTATATGCAAAGATGACAAACGACCACCAAGACGCTGGAGCGCGTGGGCTGTGGGAGGCCTACCTTTCAGCTGCTCCACCACGTTGCTCAGGTACTTCATGAGCGCGGGATCCGTGGTGACCAGCAAGGTGAGCCCGTACTTCTGCACGCGAGTGAAGGTTTCGGATGGGTAAATGCCGCGCTGATACAAAATGCTGTTGATGCCAAATGCTGCGAGCAAAGAGAGGTGACGTTATACGCTACCGATTTCTAACACCGTAAAATCGAGCATATGCAGAGGCAGCTGCGGGCTCGGGTTTCACGTATGGTGCTGGGCTGTCAATGCCTGAGCACACCTGTGTTTTGTCTTGCTGAGAGCAGTGTGGGATAAAGTGCCACTAAACATCCTCAAAATCTGGCTTCCAAGGAAGAGAGAGAGATACCTGCATCTCTATGGCAACAGAAGAAACATGCCAAAGGCGCAGGTTACCGCTGCCAATGTCATCCCATTGCAATCCACGCCCCAACCACGTGGTTAGCGGCTGTCACCGCCGGGCGCGCCGAAAGCCCCTCTGGCCGCCCCCCCTCCCTCCCTTCCCCTCCCCCCGTCTGTCTTCCTCCCAACAAGTCCCGCCAGGCTCCGTTGGAAGGCAGGACCCGCCCGGCCCCGAAGGACGCCTCCCGAAGTGCCGGCTCCCCACCGGCCCGAGCCACCCGGCAGGCGCCGAGGCCTGAACCCCGCCCGGCCGCCTCCGTCGCTGGGAGGCGGGACGACCCGGGAGCCCGGGACGGGGCCACACCGCCTGCGGGCCTCGGCGGCACCGGGCCGCCCTCTGCACCGTCCCAGCGAGCCCACCGCCGCCTCACCCCCGACCCCCGCCCCGCTGGCGGGGGCCGCCATCCCCGCCCGCCTCGCCCGCCCCGCCGAGGCCCGGCTTCCGCCCGCCCCTCCCGCTCGCCGCGCGGGCGACTCACAGAAGAACTCGGCTACGATGTCGGCGCTGCCGCGCAGGGTGATGCCCTGCTCCCGGGACAGCTGCCGCGCCATGGCCAGGCCCGCCGCCGGCGCGCGCCCCCCGCACAGGCCTCTGCGCAACCCCAGCGGCTCCCGCCACTTGGTTCAAATGTAACGACGCAGCACGCCGCCGCCTCTGCGCAGGCGCACTGGGCTCGCCCCGCCCTCGCCCCGCCCCGCCCGCGTGGAGTCGCCGCGTCGCGCAGGCGCAGGGGACGCCGCCGGCAGTTCCGGGTTGTCGGCCGAGGGAAGGAGTCGCAGGCTCCTCGGGTCCCCGCCCCCTGGGCGGGGCGAGGGAAGGGGGCGGGGCCTATGGAAGGGGGCCGCTTGCTAGGCCGGCGGGTCTGGCTGAGGGCGGCACCGGGGATGGCAGGTGTTCACCCAGCTTCGCCCTGGTGTCCCCGGTGTCGCCTGGTGGACGAGCAGGTGCGTGCGGCCGCGGGGCCACGCCTCGGGCTGCTGACCGCGGGCCGCTTTCCCGGGGCAGGGAAGCGGGCCGGGCCGGGGGGACCCCAGCCTCGCTGAGAGGCCGCCGCCGCCCCCCGTCCCCCCCACCTCCCCACCCCCGAGGCCACGCGGGCGCAGAGGAACTTTCCGGGGGTGATCCAGGGTCAGGGACTCTCCGTGCGCACAGCTCACTGTGAAACAGGTCTACCTGGAAGCGGCTGCGCATGCTGTTTGCAAAGGGGTCTGAGCTGTGCTGCCTAATCCCGGGAGCTGCAAATGGGGAGGCGTCCTTCAGGCCAGGGGTCTCCTGCAGGTTCGACCTGGGGTCTCATCCGAGCCTCCCCGCCCCCCTCCGTGGGTGGCCGAATTCGAGCTGTGGTTCTCGCACAGAGGCCCTTGCTGTTGGCCGGAGGCCACCCTGGCACCTTGGCCAGGTGGCAGCCCTTCTGCAGGCCTTGTCATCTGGGAATCCCCCACTCACCTGCTGAGGTCAGCCCCTTCAGGTCTCCCCTTGCTGACGCTGGTCCGGGAGGGCACAGGCTCTGGCGGCTCAAGGAGAGGGTTACCCGGGACCTGCTCTCTGAGTCCAGAGGCCACCAGTTTGGGGCTATCTTAGAATTCTGTCTGAAAGGATGGTAGATGTCAGACTTTGATCAGTTCCAGAGTAAAATAGTATAAGGGGTGATAGGCTCACGGACCCCAGTGAAATGTTTCTGACATCCTCCAGTCTCAGCACTTCCAGGAGACTTCCTGGGTTTCATAGTAACACTAGAGGCCCCGTGCACGGATTCATGCACAGGTGAGATCCCTCGGCCTGGCCTGTAGGGACCAAAACCAGCTGTCCCACATCCCCTGAGGGGTCCTGGATTGCCAGAGGCTGCAGGCCAGGCCGAGGGACCCCATGGGTGCACAATTGGAGTGCTCAATTGGGTCGCAGGAGGGCTCCAGGGTGTGTCCAGCCCATCTCACCCGGTCCTGATGGGCTGGACCCCAGCAACAAGCTAATCTACCAGTCAGAGCGTCTGCTCCCTGGTGGTCAGTGTGTGTCATAGCGACTGGTAGATCAGTGGAACCAATGGTCGGACACTTAGCATATTAGGCTTTTATAATATAGCAGTGGTTCTCAACCTTGGCTGCACATGAGAATCACCTGGGAATCTTTTTAAAATCCTGATTTCTGGGCCTCATCCTCCAGAAATTCTGTTTCTTTGTTATGGGTGAGGCCACAACATTAGTAACAAAGAAACAGAATTTCCGGAGGTTGAGGCCCAGAAATCAGGATTTAAAAAAAGATTCCCAGGTGATTCTAATGCGCAGCCAAGGTTGAGAACCACTGTTATATAGGATAGTTTGTGAATGATCTGAAGATGCAAATAATTGTTAGTGCAGCTTGCAGATTCTAGAATTTAAAATCCTAGCAAAATACACGTGCTTTTTATATAGAGAGGGAGTAGGTATTAAGTACTTCGTGCTTTATGAGACGATGAAAGAGATAAATAAGGTTTGGAAGGCATGCTCTTTTTGAGGAGTGTATAAATGTCCACACCTAAACAAAAAAGAAAAATGGAGGGCTCACAGATTTGGGCCTGTCTCCCACCTTCCCAGGCAGCCTCCTTACAGATACTCTGCTACCTGCATGCTCCTGGATACTTTCCACCTCACCACTTTTCATAACCTGCTGCCCTCTGTCTAGAGATTTCGTTTTATCTGCTCCAATTCCTACTTCATTTATACTCTTTATTTTAGCTTAAATGTTAGTGCATGAAAGAATTTTTCTTTGTCCCCTTCAGACTATAACAGTGATGGCGAACCTTTTGAGCTCGGCATGTCAGCATTTTGAAAAACCCTAACTTAATTCTGGTGCTGTGTCACATATAGAAATTTTTTGAAATTTGCAACCATAGTAAAACAAAGACATATTTTTGGTATTTATTTTATATATGTAAATGCCATTTAACAAAGAAAAATCAACCAAAAAATGAGTTTGTGTGTCACCTCTGACACGCGTGTCACAGGTTCGCCATCACTGGCCTATAAGGTTCCGTTCTTCCATGTTCCCAAAGCATCTCACGGTGCTATTTTAGAGCATTGCTGTCATGCTCACAGTTGCATTGTTCCCATCACGCGATGACTTGCGTCATATTGTCCCTGTTTTGGTGGAGGGTCCATGATGACATGTAGTGAGTGCCCCACAAATATTTATTGAACGAATGAGCATTTGAATGTTTGCCTAGAAAAGCTTCATGGAGGAACCCCAAACATTTTCTAGTTGGCCAGCAGGTTGGATGGGTAAGTGAGGCCACTTTTAGGGAGATTTGAACACCAGTCTGAGTTGATCGAACTGGGAGTACCAAGGATTTCTAGGTTCTGAGGATTGACATAATTAAAGTGGTGGGTTTTTTTTCCAAATGTAAATTCAGTAGCAGTTGCAGAATGAATTGCGTATAGAACAGTCTAGATGGGTGTTTTGCTAAGTATATAGATTCCTGGCTTCTGCTCCCCTTTATCCCAGTCTGGTGCAGCCAGGATGGGAGGCACTGGTCCCAGGAGCCCCTGAGGCACTGGAATGTGCTGGTCTGAATTGAGATACGCTACACGCATAAAACACCAGGTTTTGAAGACTTCGTATAAAAAATAAAGCACCACAGATGTGTCTTTTAAATAATTACTTATTGAGATTACATTTCCCATACATTGTAGTAAATAGAAGTATATTGTTAAAATAATTTCGCTTGCTTCTGCTCTGTTTTTAAGCTGACTACCAGAACATTTACAATTACGTATGTGGAGCATGTTGCATTTCTGTTCGACAATGCCGGTCTCCTTCATGGGCACTCGGGGAAGACGTCCTCACCAGCATCCCAGAGGAGTCCGAGGCGAGTCCTTCACTCACCCTGTGAGGAGAAGACTGACGGATATTTTAGGAAGGCAGGCCTAGGAGGCCGAGAGCCTGGACTAGATGGATGCTGGAGCTTGGGTAAGGAGGTACATCAGAGCAAGACCCCGGAAACGAGAGGTGAGTTGATGACTGCTATGGGGGAAGGATGAAGCGCAGGGCAGATAAGTCCAAGGTGGCAGGCCTGCACTACAGCGCATCGTTGGCCAAGGCTGTGGGATCTGTGGGAAGCTGCCCAGGCTGAGCATGTCCTGTTTCTTATGCAGTAACACTAGATTCTAGAACCTCTGGAGGGAGCTCCTTCCCATTAACTTTTGGGTGCTTGGTTTGATATTGGCCCCATCTTATCTACAGTGTGCACAATTAACCTTTACACAAAGGTGTGTGGTGTGTTTTTTTAATTGTTTTCAGTTCTTTGACTTACTTTTATGCATAACTAGAGGCCCGGTGCATGAAATTCATGCACGGTAGGGTGCTTAGGCCTGGCTGGAGATCAGGGCCAATTGGCTGATTGGCTGGGGCCTTCTTTTGCTCTGTGCAGCCCCCTGGTGGTCACATCATAGCGAGCAGTCAAACTCCCAGTTGGTGGAACCCCCGAGGGGACAATTTGCATATTAGCCTTTTATTATATAGGATTCTATCCATTCTTTCTAACATATATTGTTTAGGGGAACACTATTTGGACAGGAAGAAGTATAAATTAAAATTTAGTTTTTAAAATTTTTTATTTTTTGTTGTTAATCCTCAATCAAGCATATTTTCCAGTGATTTTTAGAGAGTGGAAGAGAGAGAGATAGAGAGAAACATTGATGTGAGAGAGACACATTGGTTGGTTGCCTCCTGTACATACCCCAACCAGGGCTGGGGAACTTACAACCAAGGTATGTGCCCTTGACCGGAATCAAACCCAGGACCCTTCAGTCCATGGGCCTATGCTCCATCTACTGAGCCAAACCAGCCAGGGCAAGATTTATTTTTGAGAAAAATTCAAGTGTAGTGTATAACCAAGCAGACCTGTAATAATGAAAGCAGTAACTATGGGAAAGTATGCCATAGACAGGTCTATATTCCACATTAAGATGCTAAAACCAGAAGTACTCATAAACCTGCCAAAAGCTAGAACAATGTAATTCTAGACTGAAAGCAACTTCATGACTTAGTTAAACAATCTTATAGATGAGGAAACTGAAGTCCAGAGTGGCTATATACTTAGTCTGAGATTCAGTATCTGCTTAGATTTAGTAGCAGGATCCAGGGTTCCCGGCTGAGTCTCTTTTTAAATGATATCTATCTGAAGACATGCTGGGAAATGCTCTTAATTTTTCAAGGTTACTTTTAAAAATTAACTGATTTTAGACTAAGGATTTTTTCCTCAATAACCTGTATACATAACTCATCAGGGGAACTACAATCTCTCTATATAAAAGCCTAATATGCTAAGTGTCCAACCTATAGTTCAACCATTAGGTCAACTGCTTGACCAGTCACTATGACACACACTGACCACCAGGGGGCAGATGCTTCAACTGGTAGGTTAGCTAGCTGGACTGGGCGAGATGGGCTAGATACACCTTGGAGCCCTCTGTGGTCCCTCCCGGGCCAGCCAGCCCCCATTGGCCCTGATCAGGACTGGGCAAGATGGCCCTGATCAGCCCTGATCGCCCCTGATCGCCGGCTGGGCCGAGGGACCCCACCTGTGCACGAATTTGTGCTCGGGGCCTCTAATCCATAATAAATTTCATTTTAATACATAAGCAGTTCCAAAGGCCAGATGATGGCACTATTTCCATATGAAATGAAACCTTTAGACATCCAGTCCCTGCGTGGGTGCTTCAGTTCAAAGCAAAATGAAGGGGAATGAATCTTGTGGTTTCCAAGGTATTCATATATGTGGGCTACATCAGAGTGAATTGTTGAATCATAATATATTACAGAACTGCCATCCTTTCAGACATATGTGCGCACACGCACACACTCCCATACCCCCAAAACACGTTTATATTTACATTTAATTTTAATATTAATTTGTTTTACATGGAAAGCATTTTAAGTACATGAGTCATTATTCTTATATAGACTTAGGAGAGTTTTTCTTCAAATTGTCAGGTGTTATTTTATTCTTGAGGCCAACGTCTTGAAATAGAGTAGTTTATTTCAAATCTGATAAAACAGATACTTTATGATAATTTTATTAAGACATTCATCTACTAAATTTTGGAAAACAATTCTTGTGCACATAGGCATTTAATTATGTAAGATTGGGGGATTTGCTTATTTAATAAAAGAATGCTGTCCTAAGTCTTGAAGGTTTTTTTTTTTTCTCATTTGATGTGAGGAGAAGAATTATAGTCAGAAATTTTCTATTTGATGACTTAAGGTTTATTTTGTAGATCTCATGAATGTTTATAGTTTCTCTTGGACTTATGAATTGAATTGCATAATGTGACTCCCCTGAAGACTCACTTCCCCACCCACTCTTCTCCTAAGGATTCTGGGCTTGTTGCTCCACGTGTTTGTAAAGGAAGCACAACAAATTTGAATCATGACATTTTATTAATAAGCAATGGCTTAATAAAGTCAACAAATATATCTCCTCACTGGCTTAATTCATAATTTTAAAGATCCAGTTGCAGACATAGGATATTAAATGTTATCTTTAGTAAAAAAAAGTACTAAATATTATAGAGAACGTTACTATCCATAGTTCTTGTAATGAAAAGGATGGGCTGCTTCTTATCGGAAAGCATCCCCATGTTTTATTGTGACTTTATTTTGATAATTTATTATATTTCTATTAAAATAGTATGTATAGTCACTCAGAAGTCTTTTGTAGCTCAACCACGGTTAGGTACTGAAAGGTATAATTTGCAAGATACATGCTACGCTTTCTCATGCTTAATGTCCATAGACTAGTTAATGCAATAGGTGTGTGTGTGGGGGAGGGGAGGGGGGTGATATGGGGAGAATGGCCTCTGTAGTTGGATTAGACAGCACAGTGTATTTTAAAATATAATTGAAATTTAGAGCAAATAAGTACAGGTTAGAAATGGAAACTACCAACGCAGTCTGTGTGAAAATTTAAAAGCCATGGTTGCTGCTAAATTAATGAAAGAGATTTCATGTGTTAAATGATTTTAGAATTATATATTAAACTTGGCCAAACAATTTATGGCTTGTTGATTCTGAATATTTTGGATGTAGAGTTGTTTTTTTTTATTACTGCTTAATATGCAAATATAGCTGCATTAGTTCTGTTAAACCTACCAATGAATTAGGAAACTAATACTTTGAGTAAGTTGGAAAATATCTTTTGAAGAGTTCATAGACAAAACAAAACAAACAAGCCATAAATAGGAGTCTTTCTCAAATATTTGTCAATACCACTTTATAAATATTTATAGGAAGAAAAGTTTAGTGAAAACATGAAAAATCACTTTAAATTCATTTGTTTGTTTTTTCTATTTAGATAAAGTTGGCCTTTTCAAGTGCTGGAACAGTGCTCTGGTAACCTGCCCTGTGTTTGCAGCTCTTTAAACGACACAGTAGTCACGCCATGTTTCTTTGGCTGCAGGTCAGTCATGCACATTCGCTTATTATTTGTGGTTTATTATTTGTGGTTTCCCCTTATACATTGAATATGACAGCATCTTTAATTCTTGAATAATGCACATAACCCACTTAACACCAGCTATCAACAAAAAAGGCTTACTGAACTCCGGACTTTCTTTTTTTTTTAAATATATTTTATTGATTTTTTACAGAGAGGAAGGGAGAGGGATAGAAAGTTAGAAACATCGATGAGAGAGAAACATCTATCAGCTGCCTCCTGCACACCCACTACTGGGGATGTGCCCACAACCAAGGTACATGCCCTTGACCGGAATCGAACCTGGGACCCTTCAGTCCGCAGGCCGAATCTATCCACTGAGCCAAATCGATCAGGGCTGCACTCTGGACTTTTTGGTGTAATATTGGAGATCAAGTGGATTAAAATTAAGTGGCGATTCTTTATGATTGCTTAGTCTCAATGTGGTTGCAAATACAGATGCTGACTTTCACACCGAAATAGATGGCAAGTCATTGTTTTAAGGTATCCTTTCAGGTGGTCCAGACTAATCTGTTATGTTATCATGAAAAATAAAGCTTGAAATCAAGTTTTATTTAATTCGTATGTCTCTAAGAATATTCTTGCGGGCCTTAGAATGAGAAACAGCAGACTGTAACATTTAGATATTTTAAAGGTATTCACAGATTTTTGTTATTCTTAAAAATAAGGTATAGTTAGGAGTTTGTAAAAGTAAAAGATTATTAATAAAATAGGCTCCTTTTTGTTTTTGAAATTTTATATTGAGTCCTATTGATTTGAGTTTCTTTAGCCTCCATTGAATAAATAAAAAATTATAATATTTAACTTCCAAGAGAGCTAAGTATACTGCTATAACACGGAGGCAGGACCTCTTAGGGACTCAGGGGGTTACAGGTTGCTGTCCCAGGTGCTGCCTGCTGGGGAAGGAGGGTGGGCCGGCAGCCATTACTTGTGCCCCTGGGCAGGGGCTGTGTGTCCTGGAGACTCGGCTTCTCTGTCCCTTCCTCTTCTCCTTCTCCATGATCTGCTTGTTTCAAGTGGCGAATCCCATCAGTAACAGGAAAAGTAACGACCACCCCCCAATATAGTTTATTTCTAAATTATAAACATTTCCCACAGTATTAGGTATAATGTATATATATGTGTATGTTTACATATACATACATAAATATTTATAGCACGCACAGATGTTAGAATTTAAGAAAGCTGAGATAAAGATTTATTTTAAGACATTCTCATATCACTAAACATGAGTTATTTTTGCTTTCACTAAACATATTAATGACAATATTAAGACTTATGTGGTTAATATGCTTTATTTTTTTTAAAAAATCTTGGTTTAATTATTTGTGAAGAGTGATTTAAAATCTGACACTTTAGCTTATTTTAAAATACTTGGGTTCTTTGGCTTTTTTTTTAGTTTTTGTTTTTGTTCTTTTTGACCATGAGAACTAAAAAAAGATATATCACAAAGATAAGAAGATCCAAATAGCCCTGGCTGGTGTGGCTCAGTGGATAGAGCATAGGACTGAGGACTGAAGGGTCCCGGTTTGATTCCGGTCAAGGGCACAAGTCTGGGTTGCGGGCTCGATCCCCAGTGGGGGGCATACAGGAGACAGCTGATCAATGATTCTCACCACTGATGTTTCAATCTCTCTCTCCCACTTCCTTCTTCTCTGAAATCAATACAAATATCTTTAAAAAAAGATCCAAATAGAATAAATGCGCCTTTCAACTTAGATGTTGGTAAATGCATGAGATTACACTACTTATTAAAGTAAGGGTTTAAGGCTAAATTGATAGATGAGGTAGATCCAGTGAGATGAGATTTTTAAAATACAGGAATTCTTAATACACCAAATATCAAAGCAGCACAGTGACAATTCACTTGTGCTTATTCTAACATAGAGCAGTGGTTTAGTGTGATTAGTGGGATGGCTTCTGTATAGTGAGAACCATAGCATTTTTAACGTGAAAGCAAGTTAATGCCCCAATCTGTTACTCAGCCACATTTTAGATTTAAAACTTAATTGAATTATTACAGCATGTGAGGCAGTTATCATTTGATTGAATGAAATTAACCCTCAGTTTTATACAAAAGCTTCCTTCCTGGGCTCCCAGTGATGCCCAGAAATTTCCAGGCGGAAATTCTCTTCACCCTGGAGGTCTGGCAGCTATTGTGTAGGCGTAGGCGGTCCCCTCCTTTGACAGGCACATTCAGGTGACGCTAGGAGGGCAGGACCAGCTTCCTTCCTGACCTTGTTTGCCCCTGGGACACGCCCCCTTGAATCTGACCCTGAGGTGCTTTGTCTGGCAGGTGGTTTCCTCCAACACAGGCTGTGCCTAGTGCTCCCCGAAAGCCCCAGCAAACTCCTGCAGGTCGCGAGCTCTCTCTGCAGAGTGTGTCCCTCCCAGTTCTCTGAGGCAGACTCTGGCCACCTTCACGTCCCTTCCTGGGACCCCAGCTCCTCTCCCAGCTCTGCCTGACACCCCTGCCCTGCGCCCATCCGGCACTTCTGCAGGCTGCAAGCCAGTGGCAGAGGGCCCACCTCTGCATTTCTGTCCCTAGAAGTCACAGTCCTTCAGTTCCCAGTGCCCATAGCTGCGTTGAGTGCTGCCATTGCCTATGTGTTGTCGGCATTCTCCGTGGTTGGAAGAGAGTGGAAACCTGGCCTCTCATGGGATTGTGCGTGGACGAGGGTGTCCCACTGGGTGATTTCAGAGTTGTGAGCCCCTCTAGGCCCTGCTGTGCCCTCTCCTCGACGCACTGAAGGGTTTGGTCTCTGTGTTCACAGGGCTGTTGACCTGTACTTTTCTCTGTGTGATGGCATCCCCTGGTCTGGTTTCCGCGTCACTAGTCGCCGAGCACAGGCATGGACATCAGGATGTCTCTCAGGTCACCTGTGCCATCCTGAACCTCCCTGCCCGTGGCCCTGACCAGGGCAGCTCAGCCTCTCGCGTGCTCTCAGCTCCCCAGGACCTTGTGAAAATCA
The DNA here is from genome assembly GCA_035771395.1 of Myotis vivesi. Classification (NCBI taxonomy): domain Eukaryota; kingdom Metazoa; phylum Chordata; class Mammalia; order Chiroptera; family Vespertilionidae; genus Myotis; species Myotis vivesi. Next base: position 104,681,792 of record JAWPEG010000011.1, read on the forward strand.
GAGCCCGACTCGGAGGCCTGGGGAGCCGGGTCTGTGTGTCTCATGACTCCCAGGGAGGCGGCTCGCTCTGGACCACACTCTGAGCACTAGACACCAGGTCCCTGCAGGTCACCTCGTCCTCGGAGCCGTGGCCCTCCTCCTCTCTGCTCTCACCGTCCAGAGTGACCCTTCACTTCTCTGCTTCCTGCCATCGTCCTTATCCCCAAGGCCTGCCTGACTCCCAGGTCACCGTCTCTATGGAGTGTTCTCCCCCACCCCTGTCCTCACCCCCAGCTGCCCGAAGCTGCTCGCTCCCTCCCTGGACATTTTGAGAGCAGCTCTCAGCACAGCCTGCCCATGGGCCTGCAGCCGCCGCACGGGGTCACAGCTCCCTGTTAAGCTGGGCTCCCGGCCACAGGCGCCTGTCTTCCTTCCCCAGGCGCCTGTCTTCCTTCCCCAGGCGCCTGTCTTCCTTTCCCAGGCACCTGTCTTCCTTCCCCAGGCACCTGTCTTCCTTCCCCAGGCACCTGTCTTCCTTCCCCAGGCACCTGTCTTCCTTCCCCAGGTCGCTCGGCTCCTGTGTGAGGGCACATGGCGGGCGGCGCTGGGGAAACATTTCCCAAGTCAGGGACACGGAGATGCGTGGGTCGGGAAAGTGGGGAGTCACTCTGTATAGCAAATGTGACACAAGTAAATACAAATGTTCCGTTTTAGTTTAAGTCATTGACTTTCCGTTTTTATGCAAAACGCTCCTATTCTTTTTGAATTTTCTCCACTGTTCTAGCTGTTCACCCAAGCAATGAAACATCCCCAATACATGTCCATTAATTCTTAGCAGAGCAATGTCTTCTCTGGGCGCAGCCTCCAGCTTCCTCTTGCTAAGGCCAAGCTCAAATGTGTAAAGATATACACATTGTGACTAACGATTTCTTTTAACTCTGCTGCCAGAGGTTAAAACATTTTTGCCTAAATATGTAGATGCTGTATGTAGAATTTTAAACTTGTGACCGGTATAATCTTTTTTTTTTAAAATATGTGTTTTTATTGATTTCAGAGAGGAAAGGAGAGAAAGAGAGAGATAGAAACATAAATGTGAGAAAAGCATTGATTGGCTTCCTCCTGCACACCCCCTACTGGGGATGGAGCCTGCAACCTGGGCATGTGCCCTGACCAGGAATTGAACTGTGACCTCCCGGTTCATAGGTCGAGGCTCAACCACTGAGCCACGCTGGCTGGACGAAACCTATATACTCTTATTAACAGTGCCACCCCAATAAAGTCAAAATTATCAGATCTTGGGTTAAATATATTTAAAAACCATAATTTTTTATAATGATCTGTGAAATACATTCACTACATGTAAATTTTTTAAAAAATGTTTTTGCCTGAAGCTGGTAAGGAATGAGAAAATGATTGGGAATATAACTGCCTTTTTAACATTTAAATAAAGAGAATAGTAACCCTACTTATTTTATGTTTTATCATCTGTAACCAAATCCCCCCCCCCCCCCGCAAATTTCTTTTTTTTTTTTTCTGGGAGTTTCCATTTAATATTTTCAGACCATGGTTGACCCCAGGTAACAGACACCAGGGCAGGTGAAACCACGGATGGGGGGGACCGCTGTTGTGCACGTTGGACTGGTGTGGCCATAGCAGGTTAGGGTGATCACCCACCCCCGTTTGCCTGAAATGAGGGGGCTTCCTGGGATGGGACCATTAATGCTGAAATGGGACAATCCCTGGTAAGCCAGGGCCACTGCGAGTGGAAGCTGAGTCCATCAGACTCACCGATAAACCACATGGAAGGAAAAGAAAGAAATCTCCGGTGACTGCCAGGAATTTAGCTTGAACAACTGGCTGGGTGATGGTACTATTTACTGGGTGCCGGAAGCCGGTCCATCCTTGCTGCTTGACACAGTCGCTGCAGGAAAGAAACACCTGCACAGCATATGTTTCAAGGGACCTGGCATATATAGCATATTGTTCTTAATATGTTTGCTCTCCTTAGCGCCATGTGTTTTAACCAAGGTCACCTCTCCGAGCCGCAAATTTCTTTTTAAAATCCTATTTGCCTAATGGAGCAATTTAGGGATCACACTGGGTGAAAAGTTTTTTAAGGGTTGTATGTGCACTTATCCCCATTTCTCAAGGATTCTGTAGCCTTTACAGCATCTTCTTAGGGAGAAAAACCAGGTGTGCCCACTGCTCTCACACCAGGCTCCCAGGCTCCGAGTCCCTGGGAACTCCTGCTTACATCGCAATATAAAATGCGAGCACGCGTGTAAGACGGCTGTGTCCTCCTATGAACTGTGGTTTCCATGCCAAGGCTCTGGGCTTTGCTGACTTCAGATTTCAATTTACATAACATTAGCACCTTTCCCTGAGAAGGGAGAGGGTTAGGGAGACATTTCCTCCCTCTTCCTGTGCAATTAAAAAGAACCCATGGGGCACTCATTCACAGTTCTCCAGGTGAGAGGCCCTGTTTTCATGCCGTTTTTACTTTCACTGCTGACCTCCCACCACTAATTAGAGAGGGAATTCAGGGCAACAGAAACAAGGCTCCATGCCTGTACTAGACCGTTCTTCCCCCGGGTAAAGAGTCAAGTATGCCAGGGCTCCCGGACCCGAAAGGCCCTGCCCGTCACGGACTGGTTTCTCATTCTTGCCATAACATCCAGATGGGCTGAGGTTTCCCCAGAGCTACCGGTTCTGGTTCCTTTTTCCTTAACAATGGCGTCCTCCATTGACCCCCTTCTTCGGCGTTTTACTAGGGAAGCAGCCAGGAGGAATCAAGCCGGTCCTAGGACTGTGCTCAGAAATCTCCTCAGCTGAATATTTCGTTTGGTCGCTGGCAAGTTTCACCTTCTACAAAGCACCAGACCATCAACACAGTTTACCCACGGTCACGGCCACGACCACGGCCACGTTGGGACCCGCACCTCATTTCCTCCCGAGACCTCACAGAATGGCCTTTCCCATCCGTACTCCCACCCAGATCCCGCTCACGCACACTTACGTGTTCTCCACGCGCGTGGAGGATTTTTTGTAAAAAACAAACAAACCTCAAAGCTGCTCTGAGCCATTATGCTATGGAATCTAAAAAGCTGCTGTTTCCTTGCGGACAACTATTCGGGCCTCATGTTTTCTCAGGTCCGCCTTGCAGCTGATGTGCTCTGGCTTAGCGCTCACCTTCCCGAGGTGCACACAGTGGTACCTGCATCACCCTGCCTGCTGGCTGGTCTGACTCCTCTGGTTCCCTCCACACTGTGTGCTTGACACAGAGTTACAGCTTCAGAGAACGAACCTCATCTGCAGAAATCGGTGGACATAAGACACTGGGGGGTAGGGGAGGCTGGGGGAATGTCAAGGGGTTGGGGGGAAAGGAGATATATGTACTACTCTTTGTAATACTTTAAGCAAAAAAACAAAATAAAATATAAAATAAATAAATAAATAAAAATAAAACTATGGCAGTAAAAAAAAAAAAAGAGAAACATGCAAATTAACCGCCCCTCTGATACAAGCCAATCAGGAGCAAGTATGCAAATTAACCCAACTATGATGGCAGCAGCCACGGAGCTGGAGGGAGCAGGAGGCTTGGGTTGCCCCCGTAATGGAGGAAGCCAAGCTTCCTGTCTGCCCTGGACTGCCCTCAGCTCTGCTCAAGGCTACAATGCTTTAATTACAGAAGATAAATAAATCACAGGGGAAAAAAAGGAGAGGCTGGGAACTTAGGTTGCTGGTGGGTGTGGCCAGCCTTAAAACAGCCCTCAGCCCCTCACCTAGGCTGGCCACATCTCCATGGGGTGAGGGTCCCTGCTGAGGGGCTTGGCCAGCCTGCAAACAGCCATCAGCCCCTCATCAAGGCTGGCCAGGCACCGCAGTGGGGACCCCCATCCTGAAGGGGGTGTGACCAGCTGCAAACAGCCATCAGCCCCTCATCCAGGCTCTCCAGGTACACCAGCAGGACCCCCACCCTGATCCGGATCACCCTTCAGGGCAAACCAGCCAGCCTCCACCTGTGCACCAGGCCTCTATCTTATATAATAAAAGGGTAATATGCAAACTGACCCTAACAGCAGAATGACTGGAAATGACTGGTCACTATGACACACACGGACCACCAGGGGCATACGCTCAATGCAGGAGCTGCCCCTTGGTGGTCAGTGTGCTCCCACAGGGGGAGCTCTGCTCAGCCACAAGCCAGGCTGATAGCTGCCAGCACAGTGGTGGTGGTGGGAGCCTCTCCTGCCTCCACAGCAGCGCTAAGGATGTCTGACTGCAGGTTAGACCTGCTTTCTGCTGGCAAGTGGACATCCCCTGGGGGCTCCCTGGCTGCTAGAGGGATGTCTGACTGCCAGCTTAAGCCCAATTCCCCGGGGAGTGGGCCTAAGTCAGCAGGTGGTCATATCCTGAGGGGTCCCAGACTGTGAGAGGGCACAGGCCGGTCTGAGGGATCCCCCTGAGTGCACAAATTTTTGTGTACTGGGCCTCTAGTATTGTATATATTTAGTTAAGTATTTTCATGCATGTAGCAAGTACAAGTAAATCCACTAGACCCGTGGTCGGCAAACTGTGGCTCGCGAGCCACATGTGGCTCTTTGGCCCCTTGAGTGTGGCTCTTCCACAAAATACCACGTGCGGGTGCGCACATACAGTGCGATTGAAACTTCGTGGCCCATGCGCAGAAGTCAGTTTTCGGCCTAGGCGAGTCTATTTTGAAGAAGTACTGTTGATATTTGTCTCTGTTGACTAATGAGTTTGCCGACCACTGCACTAGACATTCTAATCCACATCTAAACATATGTTCTTATCTATCTTTCCCATTACCATGTTTTCTCTAGATATATTCTTATCTTTCTAAAGTCAGTGTTCATTATTCAGGCTTTCCTCTTTATATTGTTTTATACATTTGAAGATTTCCCAAAAACTATATAGTTATTAACTGTTGCATAAAATGCAACTGATTTTTTTCAATTAAAGTTATGTTCACTTTATAAAAAGCATCGTGTTTTATATAGTGTTGGAACTGTGGGGGGGGGTTTCATTAAATATTATTCTGCTGAGCTTCATCCATATTGGGCTTGTTACCGTAGTTAGTGTTTTTTTTTTTTTTTTTTACCACTTTATGATAATCCATTATGTGGTTACTCCATAGTTTATTTGTGTTCTCATTGTGAACACTTGGAGTGTTTCCCACTTGTTTTTCTATTGTGAACAAAATTGCTATGAACATTGTTGCACATGGCTTCTATTGTACACAGACAAGAGTTTCTTGTATAAATTTAATTATATATTTTAGGAGTAGAAGTATTTCCTTAAAATATATGCAGTGTTCAGCCTTAGGAGGTAATGCTAAACTATCTTGAATATATTTGCATCTGAATAAGAGATTCTGTTTGGCCATATATACTCTAACATTTCATATTGTCACATAGTTTTTATTAATTGAATAATGTAAAAGGGCATCTCAGTATGATACTGATTTAAATTTCCCTGATTTCTAATAATTTTGTTTCTTATATTTCTTCTTCAGCAAAATTCCTATTCATATACTTCGCCTTTTTTTGTTTAAGTAGTTTTCTTTTTCTTACCAATTTGTACCTATTTTTAAAATATGCTTCACACTATTCCTTTTGGTTGTGAAAATTGTAAATATATTCCCCCATTTATAATTTGTCCTTTTACTCTTTTTTTTTCTGGGGAAAAAAAGGTAGTAAACTAATGAAGAATGCAAATACCATCTTTATCAATCATTTCCATTTTATTTCAAGGATTAATGTTAACCTAGTGAGACTTTGAAAAGCATCTTGATTATATTGTGCTTTACCCATCTTGCATCACCATTTCTGTTCACTCCAATTTTACTTTTACTTTCTAGTAGAAACAGTAAGACAGCGTCGTAGGCATGATCAAATGTCCCTACTGGCATCCAATGGGGCAAGTTCCAGCCTCTCCAATAATGGTTTATTCCGATTAGAAGGTTTCTAACCAACATTATATATCAATCCATATGTCCTTAATATTCAGGTAAGTCTATTGCTACTATGTGGAAACTGAATAGAGGGCATAACAAACTAAAATGAAATGAATCGCCGAAACCGGTGTGGCTCAGTGGATAGAGCGTCAGCCTGCAGACTGAAGGGTCCCAGGTTCGATTCCGGTCAAGGGCATGTACCTTGGTTGCGGGCACATCCCCAGTGGGGGGTGTGCAGGAGGCAGCTGATTGATGTTTCTCTCTCATCAATGTTTCTAACTCTCTATCTCTCTCCCTTTCTCTCTGTAAAAAATCAATAAAATATATTTAAAAAATAAAATAAAATGAAATGAATCACAAAACTGTCCAGAATATTATCAGCGTACTAACAGCCCATATTGTCAAACCTCTTTACCTGTTTGTCTTCCTCATCAAAATAAACTCCTTGAAAGTAGAGGTTGCATCATTTCAAGAGCATCAGCAATTCCTAGTGAGTGCCTGGCACTCTGCAGAGATCTTTTCAATTAATTAATTAATTAATGCTATTATCTTATCATATGTGATGTTATATGAATCTTTAAATGTAAGAAATTGGTTTAAAAGTTATAAAAACAGTAATTTTGAAGGGGTAACAAAATGTGATGCTTCCTCAAAGTGAAATTGAGAGAAATGTTTCTGGTGAGAGAGTATGCATTTATATGCAATGTAAATACAGTGTTCACACAAATATTTGAGGATGTAATATGCTACTATTTGTGAAGAGTAGCTTTGAGAATCATTTCTTCCTTCAGATTCTTTAGTAGAGCTCTCCTTAATTAACCTGGTTATTGTTCCCATTCCATTTCAGAAGTGCATTCTCTGTCTCTCAAACACAG
>JAWPEG010000011.1:104819209-104870166 GCA_035771395.1 Myotis vivesi
GTTCCTGCTCTCTCTGGGATGAATCCTGCTCCCCCTTCATCCACATTGCTGAAGCCCTAACCTGCACTGGGATGGTGCCAGCAGATAGGGCCCTTGGGAGGTAATCAGGTTGAGATGAGGTACTGAGGATGGGGCCCTGATCATGGGATTAGTGCCCTTGTAAGAGGAGACACCAGGGAGCTTGCTGTCCCCTCTCTGCCATGTGAGAACAGGGGAAGGCAGCCATCTGCAGCCAGAAAGGGAACTCCCTCCTGGTGCCCAATTGGCCCACACCTTGATGGTGGACTTCCCCGCCTCCAAACCTGTGAGAAATCAGTTTGGGTTAAGTCACCGCCTGTGGTGCTTTGTTACGCAGTTGGAGCTGACACACTGTTGAAGGCAGCCAGTTTATGATCCCCTATAAGTTGGGAAAACAGCAGGCAAACAGGCGAGGTAATACCCTTGAGTATTAGCTTAACAACCTGATATCCCGATCCCCAGGCCTTAGCCAACTGCGGTAAAATACTTGGTCTCATTTTATTAGTGTTTCTTTAGTATTGGAACCTCTTTCTCCTTTCTTATCCCCTTTCTTTATGTGTATTTTGCAGACAAGTACACTACGCACTATTCCAGTGTCAATGTTTTGTTATGGATTTTAACCGATGGGTCCATCGGAGGGAATTGAGTGATGATCAGCCCCAGTCCCTGACATGGGCACTGCATTTGATCCTTGACTGGAAAAATCTGAACACGGGAATACCCTTTCCGCTCCTCTTTGTGGCTGGCTCTCCTGTTCAGTTATGCTATGGCAGCTTTTCATTTTTGTGACATTTTTAGAATTTAATATTTCAGTTTTGTTTGCTTATTAAATCAAGGAGTAGGAAGTGACTTACACTCACATTCTCAGTGGGTTGTGAAGAGAAATTACATATGTAGGGCCACGTTGCTGGCATGTGGCATGGGTTTCCAGGTCCACGATGACTGGCCCACTGAAGCTGGCTCTGCAGAAGGCTGCCACCCTAAATGCATGCTGGGAGGGTGGGTCTCATGGCTGCGATGGCTGCTGCCCTAATGCATGCTGGGAGAGTGGGTCTCATGCTGGGAATGCTGCTAGGTGTGAGCTGTGGGCTGCTGGGCTGTGACCTCCCTGGGGAGTGCCTGAGGACCCAGAGGAGTGGCACTGCTCTCGGGAAGACAAAGGTGTTAATACTTTTCTCAGAAACGAGGTCGCCCAGAGACACGGAAACAGCAGTAAAAGTAGTGCCTGTGGTGCTACTTGCCAGGCAGGGAAACGGACACTGCCGAGGGCCTCTCGGGAGTGGTGTTGGGTTCATAGTAAAGTGGTTCTGTGAACATATGAAGGTTGCAGCCTGGACCACAGCTGGCCTCCTGCTCACCCTGCTTCTAGTCCATGCCTGACCACAGGACACTTCCCTTCTCCATCTCTAACTGTTTTCCTTTAAAACTTTTCATTACTGTGCTTCACTTGTATTTTGCACCGTCAACATGTTTTAAATTACAGAAGCAATATACACCCCTGGAGACAAATTTAAAAGAGACGAAAGTGCCCAGAGAGAGCCATGTGGTGAGGAGTTGAGGGCTCTTGGAGCAGCCGAATCAGGTTACCAGGATGCCTTGGGCCTTAGGGCAGAGGGTCTCCCACGACTGCACAGAAAGTCAGCGCATCAGACGGAAATGCTGCCAGTGCAGAGATGGTGATGCTGTGCCCACGGAAAGGGAAGCGTTGCCCGTGCCAATTGCCCACACCTGGTTTCACTGTCTCTAAGCTCACACCTCTATCAGGAAATGTGACAAGTTTCAGAGCCTGAAGGGTTGAGAGAAGTTACTGGATGCTGACCCTCCTCATCCACGGTGGCCGATGGAGATGTGGAGATGTGGTCCCTTTGAACTCAGTCAGGAGAGGGGCCTTGGGAAGACCCGCCGGGTGGTGGTGTCTGTGGGGCATGGGGGTGGAGGGGTTGGGGCATGAGCCGGATGCCAGCACCTGAGAAATCCTGCGGCGAGGGATAAAGGTGTCCTAGGTGACTGGGAGTTACTAAACCAATGCTTTCTCTCAAGGTGGAAAAAAAAGTAACAATTCCATAAAGAATGATGAGTAACATCACATTCATTGCTTAGAAATTAAATACAGGAAGTTCACTTTACATTTGATTTTAATTTTTGAAAACTCTGTGTATCTTACCTTGTGACTGTTTCTCGTAGGTAGAACTCTTACCAGGGAAAAGACGCGTATGCTTGTGGAATTTCACTAGAAAAGGAGTTTCCAATCTGAAAATGTCACATTTCTATTCCAGGTGAAGCAGAAGAAAAAGGGATGCACAGAAGTAGCTCTGGCACTTTGTGGATATAACGCCCTTTTGTCATGTACTTGTTCATGGCACTTGCATGTGCAAGCCTGAGAGCCAGGCAATAGAACACGCAGCCCCCTGTCTCTGGGTCTGCGTGACCATTCACGTTCACCGTCTTTGATGCTCCCTGTCCCACTGATTTGACATCACATTCTGGCACCTTCCACGTGGAACCCGAGTGAGCATTTTCACAATATACGCTCTGTGCTGGGCGGAGGGGCAGATGGGTTGGAGGCTGCCCCAGCTTGCCTTCCTTGTCATAACCCACTGCACACGTCCATCATGCGTGAGGTCACCGAGAATGATCATGTGTGAGGTCATTGGGAATGATCATGTGAGGTCATCGGGAATGATCATGCGTGAGGTCATAGGGAATGACATCACTCTCACCACCTCCCCGACTGCAGAACCTAAGGAAATACAATGACCCTTGTTTCTTATTTCTTCCTCTTACATAATCATGTCCCAAGTGAAGCAGAACACACACACACACACACACACACGCACAGGCTCACACACGCGCAAACACACAGTACAACCTGAAATCTGCAGCTGCAGTGGCTTTCTGAGGACATATTTGGCTGTGGGTGGTCATATGTGCTAAAGGTTCAGGAAATCCCGGGGCATTTGGGCACCAACTGGAAGAGGGACTCGGTGATCAGAGGGACCCGGAGGGAAGGCAGCGCGTGGCTTTGTGCCTCGTCCTCCTGCAGGAGCCGTGGAGGGAGCTGCTGCCCTCCTGGGAGGGAGGACTGTGTAATGAGGTCCCGACTCCCATCAGGTGTTCAGTCCCATAGTGAGTATTTGTGATGACCTTGACCCGTGGGTTGCCCCTGGGGCCCCGCTGAGAAGCTGCTAATATGGTCCCGCACAGAGCTGACCTTCTAGTTGGAGGGACAGTCAGTCATCAGCCAGTTCCAGAGATAGTTTTACATTTTCAACTCCTTTTAGTGCTGTGAAGAGGAAGACACGTTTCTAGAAAAGTCTACATAGGAGGTCCTCAGATGACCCAGGGTCAGAGCGCCTCCCTGTGGCCTCGCTCTCTGAGAGAAGCAGGGACAGCAGCAGGAGGAAGTGGCGGGGAGAAGAGACGTCCCAGGAAGAGGGACCCCGAATGGGTGCCATGTCCTTGAGCCAGAACAGAGCAGCCCGGGCAGGAAGCAGGACAAGAGCGCTGCTCTGCCCCAAAGGCCTGTGTGCCTTTTCTACCCGGATGTGGTCATGAAGGAGAAGAAAGGAGGGGTTTGCAGGCAGCAGCCTTGGGGCAGGAGACAGCTCTGTGCTGAGTCCTGGGTCTGAGTCCTAATCAGACTCGTCAGTGCAGTCCTCTCCTGCCCCAGCGCCTCAAGTGTGCCCAGCGGGTTCCTGTGAGTCTGTGGCCAGCGAAGCTGTGTGCCCTCCATCCCTCCATCCTCAGATGGAACATCTGTGTGCTGACCTTGCCTTTCACCATTTTACTTCAGGTGCACGGGGGAGGGTGACACATCTACTTACACACACGTGTCCAGATCCAGGGGAGCCCTTGGGATTGGATGTAGGGTCACGAACTCGCAGGCTGATGTGGTGACTGGTTTGGGGTGTCTTCCTAGCAGACGGGAGTGAATTTTGCCTGCAGATGTGTAGAAAGGGAGTGTGTGTGGCTGAGGTGGATTGTCCTCATGGTAGCTCATTTTCCTCCACGTAAGAGGGTCGTGTGTTCTGCCATTGTGTGTGACCTCCTGCTCCTGCGGGAGGAACAGCCACGCCTCCTATGTTCTTTGGCCTTGGCCATGTGGCTTACCTTGTCCGTGGAATATGATGCACGCCACCTGTGAACAGAGCTCAATGGGATTCTGCTGCCGAGGCCAGGCCTCTTGCCTCTCTCCTGTGAGGTCATCCCACAGGGCGGCTCCGTTACCTGAGTGCAGGAAGGGAAGACACAGGCAGGACGCTCAGCCACTGACACGTAAGATGGGTGAGAACTAAATGTGTGTTTAGAAACCACTAAGATTTTTTTTGGACTATTTGTTTTGCAGCAACACTGACTAATGCAGCACTTACAAATATTAATGGATTTTTCTGTATTGATTTGTTTAGCCTCATGCATTGGCTCCTGATTTAGGTTGCTGTAGGCTTTCATTGCTGTCTTATATTTTTTTTTTTTTATTTTTTTATACTTTATTGATTTTTTACAGAGAGGAAAGGAGAGAGATAGAGAGTTAGAAACATTGATGAGAGAGAAACATCGATCAGCTGCCTCCTGCACATCTCCTACTGGGGATGTACCCGCAACCCAGGTACATGCCCTTGACCGGAATCAAACCTGGGACCTTTCAGTCCGCAGGCCGACGCTCTATCCACTGAGCCAAACCGGTTTTGGCTCATTGCTGTCTTATAAAAGTTTGCATATACTCTTATATTTATGTTTTTATGAACATGAAGTTTAATTTGTACCAGGTCAATGAGAATATTGATGAATTTTCATTTACTTCAAAGTCCTACAAGTGTTCATATATTTGACTTCACACTGTTGTGTCTTTCATGATTGTATGTTAGAAGATATTTGTGGAGGAAAATTATTTTTTTCTGATTGTTACATAGGAGGAAAAAGACCATTTAATAATATTAATAAATAAGGTTTATCATGGGCTCACTATGTCCATCATGGTGCTATAATACTACACATTTATTATCTTACTGAACACTAAAAGATTCTTCATGACAAAAAGTTCTATTATTATTTCCCGGATAAATATCAGAGACATGGGTAATTTTTGCAAGATCACACAGCTGAACAGGTGGGAACAGCTGGGATTTGAACCCAGAACCCAGGCCCTTTACCCATGCTGCTTCGTTATTTTGTTTGGCCAGCAGTGATACACAGTGCCTCCAGGTCCCGAGTTTTTGGTAAGCTGAATACTTCTGAGACTGAAACTAAAAGCAATTTTAGCTTCAGGCTCAAGAGAAACAGAAGTTTCTCCTTCACTACCTGGAAGAACTTGAATCAAGGTCCTGGCCCATAATAAGGATTATTAGTGAGAACTCCCTTTGACCTGTCCATAGGGCAGGGGTAACATCTATGTACTGAACCTTTGCTCTTCCTATCATCCTGCAGTGACCCTTGGGGACCCTCCAAGGTGCCTGAGCGCATCTTTAGCTCAGGATATCTTGTACACCCGACCCCCTTTTCTACCTCGGAACCTCCTGTGTGTGAGGGTCTCTGACTCTTGTGTATGTGGAGTCCCGTACACATGAGATTAAGTCTGACTTGCTTTTGTCAGCCTGCCTCCTGTGATCTGATTATTCCCCAGCCAAGAGAAACAGAGGTGGGAGAGGGACATTTCCCTTCCCCACAGAGTCATCAGTGTCTTTGATATACTGAGGTGAATTATAACTTTACACAGGAGTATAAGAATGCTTTATTTCTACGACTTATTTAACTAGGCCTGGGTCATAGGTCAAAATTTGGAAAACATTTCATCTAAGGAAGGATTAAACTCATCCAGAAAAACCTAGGGGTAAGTCAACCCACCACATTTAAAAGGAGGAGATTCCATGCATATAAAAAACGTCCTATTAATTGAAAGCAAAGTTTGTAGATGAATGACTTAATAGTGAAGCAAACAATAGAGCTAATAATAATGGAACTGTAGTAGGACAGTCATGGTGTGGGGGACTTTAGGGTTAAAAATACCTTCATGTTTCATATGCTCACTTACACTTATAAATCAGATGTAAATATTTTAAGACCGTTCAGCCATATTTAATTTAAATCATGATTATTGTATTTTAAAAGGCAGTTGTACAAAGACAGGTGGGATAATTCAAGGATGATTCAATGGAAAGAACTGGCTCCTAGGGATGAAACACAGCCTTCAACACACTGACCTTTAACATCGGCCAAGGCACTGAGGCTATCTCTGGCCAGAGGCTATGCTGTACCCTTGGGAACAATGTTCTGTGTGGAGGCTGTTCTTATTCACTAGAGGCCTGATGCATGAATTTGTGCATGGATGGAGTCCCTCTGGGTCGCCTGCAGGGATCGGGCTGAAACCAGCGCTGCCTGGAGCTCCTACCTGCCGCTCCCACTCATCCGACCCCACTGTGCCTGCTGTGGGCTCGCATCCAATCAGTCCTGATTGGGAGAGGCTCAGATGCCTGCAGCAGCGCTCACCAGCCATGAGCCCTGCGTCTGGCATCCTCCCAAGGGGAGTGGTCTGCAGGATTGGGCTGAAACTGGCTCTCCGACATCCCCTGAGGGGTCCCAGACTGTGAGAGGGCACAGGCCAGGCTGAAGGACCCCCCTGGTGGTCAGTGCACATCATAGCAACTGGTTGACCAGTTGACTGTCTGCCGCTTGGTGGTCAGTGCACATCATAGCGAGCGGTTTAGCATCCTTAGCATATCATTAGCATAACACTTTGATTGGTTGTTTGGTTGTTCTGCCGTTCGGTCTATTTGCATATTACCCTTTTATTATACAGAATTGCTTGTGCAGCGAAGGTATTTTCCTTTTCCTTTTCACCTTCATACTAGATGCATTCAAGTTATGTAAGATTCCTAAAAATCTCTCTCCGAGGTCACGCCCTGTTGTTTTCACCAGAAAACTCCTGGTGGTCTTCCACTCAGGGTTGGGGGAAGTTCTCGGAATGTCGTCTTCACAGTTGGGTTCCCTTCTTCCCTGAACCTCCCGGCCTTTTGCTCATAGACAGCGGCGTCTCCATGGCCTCAAGGAACATCACTCTCTTAGACCATCAAAGACAAGGCGGTCCAGGTGGGCCTCACATGTAAAAGGGATCCCCAATGAGTGGAGCAGAGTTATATGCCAGAGTAACGGCCAGAGACAACAGCCAGGGAAAGGCAGACACCCAGGTCTGATCTGGGGAGATGGATAGGTGTGGGGGGTCGGGCCTGGGAGGCTGGGGGGCCTGGGAAAGAGGGCGAGATCTTCAGGGCTTGGACGCCTTTCAGGGGCCACAAGGGCATCTGTTTCCTGTACAGTGTTCACCTCCTGACTCTCTATTTGAGTTTGTAGTTTTCTTGATAATTTTAAAAAACTGGATTAATATATTTTAAAAAGTTCTTTAGGGAAACCTTTGAACTAAAGGCTTTGCTGGTGTGCACTGTGACAGCTGAGCTCACAGCTCAGGAGCAGTGACTCCAGTGTGAAGTCACCTGATTTTCATTTAATTGACCCTGGGAAGTCACTGACCTGCAGGTTTTGTGTTTCTTTACCAGGAAACGGGGGGGGGGGAGGGGAGAGGGGGGAGGGGGGTGGTACGGAGGGGGCGGAGCGGGGGTGATAGTCCTGATAGTTGACCGACAGGTTGTTATGAAGATTTTATAAGTTAATATTTGCAAAGCACTAAAACAGTGCCTGGCCCATGAGAAGTGCTGAGTGTTTGCATGATCAGCATTGTGCTTTTATTGAGTGCCTCCTGTGTCCACGGCAGCATGCCAAACGCTTTCTCCCATTTAATCCTCGGCACAATCTTGTGAAGTAGACATTCCAATGCAGTGCATTTAATTAAAAGTCAGCGTAATGAAGCCATTTGCCCCCATCTGCATGGTAAGCAGTAAAGATGAGATTTGAAGGCAGATGGGAATGTCTTTATTCAGTTAAATTTATATTCACACAGAGTATAAATGCATATAGACACAGGCTTGTATATCTATATCTATCTATATATATATTTTTATTGATTTCAGATAGTAAGGGAGAGGGAGAGATAGAAACATCAATGTTGAGAGAGAATCATTGATTGGCTGCTTCCTGCATGCCCACTACTGGAGATCAAGCTGCAACCCAGGCATGTGCCCTGAAAAGAATCAAACCAGGATCTTTCAGTTCTCAGGCCGACACTCTGTCCACTGAGCCAAACTGGCTTGGGCACACAGGCTTGTCTTTGCACATTCCCTGTAGAACTGGGTGCACAGCATTTACCCTCGGAGACCCTGTGCCTGCACATCGTAGACTCTCAGTGCCTGCCTGTTGTGTCCTCTCACCCCATTCCAAGCCCCTGGCTCCTCCCACTGCCCCATGCTGCCTTCCACCTCCCACTAAAGGGGGAAAGGAACCTTCTGGAAGTTCTGTGAGTATTAACCGGAGAGAAGAATGCAGCTCATCCCTACAGTGGAACCTCTCCCCCGCCACCCCGCCAAGACAATCAAAACACTAAATTAACAACAGACTTGAAAAGATACAAAATCTGGATTCTCCCCAATGCACTGGGCTGTTAACTTGGAAAACTGTGGAGGGCTGTGGCTACTGCCGCAGGTCCTAGATAAGGAGGTCAAAGGTTATCAGGAGACCAGGAGACATCCCAGGGGGAGCTTGGCCTGGTTTTAAAGCTACTGATGGGTGATGGGCAAACCTCCATAGACACTGGAGAGTGCTCTATACGGAGGCCATCGATATAAAAATGTTATCAGGGGTCAGAGGGCTTTAAGAAAATAAAACTATGTTAAATTACCATTTACTGAAAACATCCGATTTCATGCAAACATGAAATGAGGAATTCAGTACAAAGGGCCTTTTCTGAACATCACTCTAAAAGTTACCCATGCCAGTGGGTCGACCAGTCTTCCTCATGACATTTGGAAGTGCCTTTTGAGTTAAGGATTTGTTTTCTTCTAAAGTAGTCTGTTAATTATTTATCCTGAAGCATTGTGTTAACCCTCAAAGGCTAGGCCTGACTTGCAGAGGTAGCTAGCCAACGTCATAGACGCATGTCCACACAGGCCCGCTGGCTCTCGGACCCGAGTGCCTTTTCTCCATCCGTGCCTCCCACTGCAGGTGGCACAGACGTGCTTTTCTTTTTAATCTGAACAGTTGCAGCTCACAAGTTGGTAAGTTTTGTGGTTAAACTTCTTGACTAACATTTATTAGAAGTTATGACGTTCACTATTTACCAGCCACTTCTACATTTTCCCTTAGAATAGATTATTTATCTATCTATCATCTATCTATCCATTCGTCCACCTGTCTGTCTGCCTGTCTGTCTGTCCGTCCATCCATCTGTCCATCCATTCATCCATCCATCCATCCATCCATCCAAAGATTTGCATTTAGTCTAGTGGCTCATAAATGATTTGCAAAGTGGCCTCTATTGTTTCCTGGCTCCGCCCCACCTTTTTGTAATATTAAAAGGGCTTTTTGTCTTAATACACAAGGAGAAAAAGAAAAGTTTTGTTTTCTAGCTTCTAAGTTACTCATGAGAAGTGTCTTTGGGATCTGCATTTTATTTTATGTGTTCAGATTCTTAACTGAATGTGTTTATTCTAGCTTCAGGACGGGCAATATTACTCTGGGGGTGAAACTTTCATTCTTTGACCTGTGACTCTGTTTTCATCGGCCCTTATTTTAAACCGAAATGACAGGTGTAACATCTCTTCGTCCCTCACAGTCATTCTTGGCACTGTTTCTAGGCACTGTGGGTGCAGGGACGTCCCTGGGCTGGGTGCACAGGCACCTCTCTCCGCTCCTGGAAGGTGTGCTGGGCAGCTGCAGGACAGTCTTGTAAGGGACCCCCCTTCTACTGTAGTCATTGCGGGAAAGAACAGCTTTAAAGGCGTTTCTCAACAGACCTTGGTGTGTTTCACCCGCTCAGCCCTCCACTCGCAGCAGGCGTGTTTACTGGCTGTTTATGTCCACACCGGGCCTTTGTTTATGTCTGTGTCTCCAATGTCCCCCCCTCCTCATCACCGCCCAGAACGCAAGTCCGGGACGGCCTCTCAGAGGGAGTCGTCTTTAACGCAAAACTTGATGAAATCACGTTTTATTTGACTTTGTTTATTTTTAATAAATCCTTTGCGATTTTTGTCTGGATGAAATGCAGACTGCATACTATAGCTTTTGGTAGTCCCATCAACAGATTGCAAACTTCTATAACTTGCAACCATTTTAGAATTATCTCCCTTTGTTAAACTTGTCAAATCACACACAAAAAATCAATAACATATCAATCAGCATGAACCACACGTATTTTTGCATGTCTGTTTGTGCGTGCAGGTAGACTTGGGGACTAAGGGATCCCCGGTGTAAACCTGCAGTTTTTATAAAGAACTCGTGTTGCTGTCAGCTTGAGGTCTCCCCAAACTCTGGAATAACGTGTTTGAGTGGAGAGAATATACAGAGGACCTTCAGAAAACTCAGGTCACGGTGGGCGTCTGAGTGGTTGTGGCCTGTCAGCATCATCATACACATCCATTGTTGAATAGTATTTTATACTCACCAGTAGAGGCCTGGTGCATGAATTTCATGCATGGGGGCAGGTGGGAGTATCCCCCAACCTGGCCTGCACCCTCTCCAATCTGGGACCCCTCAGGGGACGAAACCAGCAGTCAGACATCCCTTTCACAATCTGGGACCTCTGGCTCCTAACCACTTGCCTGCCTGCAGGCCTGATTGACCACAACTGCCCTCCCCTGCAGGCATAATTGCCCACAACTGCCCTCCCCTGCAGGCCTGATTACCCCCAACTGCCTTTCCCTGCCATGACCCCCCTCCTCCACACCATGCAGAGCCGTGGGACCCCCAGGCCTCACTGCATGGAGCGGCCACCAGGCTCGCCTCTGCTGTGCGTGCGGCCATCTTGTGGCAGACATCTTGTGAGGACATCGCGCAAGGGCATCGTGCAAGGGTGTGATGTCACCTAGGCTTTTATTATATAGGATGTGCCTTCATGTACAACATGGTCCTTGTAAACACATGAAATACGAAAAAGAAAACACACCCGGGAGTGTCTATTTTCCCAACGAGAGGCAACAGGGCCAGAGCGTGGCCAGAACTCCCTTCTGAGCCGTGACTGCCTGCACTTCATGGTGCTGCCTTCACCAGACAGCCTTCCAGCGGGAATCATCGCTCCTAGCAGCCAGGAGACCTCCAGGGACAGGCGGCACCGGCGTGCTGTTTATGGTATGTCCCAATATGTAACTCCCCTCATGGGTCAGTAACTGGCTTTATAATTAAACACATTATTAGACTGACCCCTTAGTCCATGTCTTCCAGGGAAGACTAGTACATTATGACAGAAAGTGAGTTACATTGCTCATATAATAATTGTTTTATATTCAAACCATTTAAACTAGTTTCTTAGCCTTTTCCTCTTTCTGCATCTCCTTTAATGTTTCATAGGACACCCATTCTCGTAGTCATTTCCATTCCATTCAGTGAGCTACCCTTTGTTTCTGTCTTCTCTTCCCCTTCAGTGTCTGCATCCCCAGGTCACTTTGCACACTTCTTTCAAGCTCCACTTGGTATCACAGCTTTAACGGACCGTCTCCAGTGGCAGCAGCACACCTTGTCCCGGGCGCTGATTCGGGTGGGCCCCCAGGTGAGGCCCTAGAGCTGCACAGTGTTCCATTGTGTTGCACAGGTACCACGTGTCCCTGTGGGACTATCTTTATGGCATATTATAGACTTCCATTTCATTAATATCTGTGCCTTTGCTTTGTTATCGGTAAAATCATCAGGAAGAAGTTACTGTACTGAAAGGAGACACCACGAGAAGAGCGTTAGCCAGTCTGGGTCCGGATTCCAGCTCTGGCACGAAGGAGCAATATGATTGGAATAAGATCAACATCTGAGTGTCAGTTTCCTCAGTTGCAAATGCAGGCAGAACTGATATTTTCTGTGACTCTTTCAGTAAGTATATCATTACACCAGTTTGCTATCTAGAGGGGCAGATGGATTGTCCCTCTATTGCAGCATTTTAACTTCATCATAATTATTTCTTTTGCCCTGTCCCCCCACCAGATGGCTCGCCTGTGGCAGGCGGGCATGCTGCGCTTTCTCTTCTTCTCGTGTTCCCGGAATACTCAGTGCTTGCAAATATCCCAAAACGACTTCTCATCATACCGCCTGGTATGCCCCACTGACACACAGGGCTGACACCTTTTTCTGGGCTCACTGGGAGAAGAATGAGTGCTTTGCAAAGGTTAAATTTTAAGGAACAGAGCTGTCCTTGACTGTACTTTTGGCGTGTGAAACCGCTGTCACGGGCGTTACTTTTGCTTTTGTCCAGCAGGTGGCAGTGGTGCCTTAAATAAAACCCTGTCTGTGGGAGTGGGACAGAATCTCCTGCATACTTAGGAAGCAGTTGTCATAGGAATCCAAGAGAACATCACACAGTAATTTGGACCCACTTAGTTACATGCAAAATGAAATAGTTAAGGAGTGTCCATCTCTTTAAAAAGTCTCTCCGGTTTTTTTGTTTGCAATGCCCCGCAGTTACTCCGGGGAAGCGGAGACTGGGCAGAAACACAAGCTACAGGATTATGTTGGCAAAAAGGTCCCTCCACAGCCAGCGTGTGTTCTGAGATGCTGTTGGGCTGTAAGTCCTGCAAGATTCGGAAAAGCAATCGCCACGAGGAGTACAGATCTTTCCAGTTCTCCCTTCCCAGACCTTCCCCTGCCTCCGGACACTTCGGTAGCTTGCTCACCGCCTGCAACAGAGAGAGACAGGCTGAGCTGCCGCTGAAACCTGGAGAAGAAAAGCTAGGACAGGCCAATACTCCCCGAGTTTAACTTGAGAAAATTGATGTTGTTCACAATTTTTTTTTTTTGGCGTTGAAAGCCTGATTCGTAATCATAACATCCTCCTTCCTGAATATTATGTTTCTTTTCCCAAAGGAGCAACCAACATTTTTCTTTTCTTTTAAAATCTGAAATGAGCAAATGTTTATGCACAATGTCTTGAAGTGTCCTTTGTTTTTCTTTGATCTTTAAAATCCCTTTACTGCCTTTTTTTATTACGTGACACTAGGCTATCTTAGACGTTAATAACTATTTATAACTTTTAACTATGCTAGCTTTGTAATTTCTCAGCTGCTGGAAATGAATAACTCATATACAAGAAAATAGGATTTCCTAATATAGTACGAGCAGTGTGATAGTATTACACTCTCATAAATAACTATTCTCACTTTATTCAATTAGATCAAATTGATGATTTGCCCTTAAGCCCATCTTTAAGGTGGTTCCCTTACCTAAGAGATTTAAGAAACACCAAGAAGCCCTCTAGAGAGGTATGGTAATCCCATCATGCTTTTGATGGAATAAAGTAATTACTAAGGACTCACATCTAAAAAGCAGAGGAGTGGAAAGGACAGGAATGTGTAGGTATTTAAACTCTCTGACTTAGTAATGTATTCACAGAAAGGACTGGAATGTTCTGCTCTCATCATTCCCTAACACTCCCAAGCGCCCACTTCTCCTCACCACGTCCACTCCTGTGTCCTGTGTGGTCCTGAGTCAGGGAGGGGTCGAGGAGGGAGGGAGAGCCAGGAACGGGGGAGCAGCAGGAGCCCCCCTCTCAAGCTCCCCCATGGAGAACTGCGTCCATGGGGCCCCTGTATGAACATGCATCGACAGGCCAGGTTTCTCCACTCACCCCAGGTCCTCGGAGGAAGAGCCGGCTGGCGCGGGTGTGCTGCTCTCTGTCCGATGGTAGGTACCTGTCAGACGCATCCATCTGTATGTGCTTTGTATTTGCCTTGGGAATCTTAGGTTTTCTGTTTGTGTCTTTCCAGCTCTGATTTGTCATGAAAATAGACAGATGATCATGTGTCCATTGCTTTTAAGATTTAGGATGGGGCCGGTAGAAGAGGAGGATTCTCCTGGTCTGTGTGTCCAAGGTGGAGTGTGAAGGCCAGAATCGGTGCCTGTACCCACCAGCAGGTACCTGAAGGGGGCGCTGGAAAATGCACTGGGGATGTGGGCAGAGCTCACACAAAGGTGGGCGAAGCAGGGTTCAGGCGGCTGGGATGCCTGTTCAAACCATTTGTAAAGTTTAATTTACATTGTTTCTAGGAGTGTGTACTTTTTAACATTTTAAAAGAATAATATGTTTGTATTGATTTTTTAGAGAGAGAGGAAAGGGAGAGGGCTAGAGAGATAGAAACATCAATGAGAGAGAAACATCATCCATCGGCTGCCTCCTGCACGCCTCCTACTGGGGATGGAACCCGCGATCTGGACTTGTGCCCTGACCAGGAATCTAACCGGCGGCCTCTTGGTTCAGGGGTCTAGGCTCAACCGCTGAGCCACACTGGCTGGGCCTAGGAGTGAATTCTTTATTAACTTCTCCAACTGGGGGTGGGGGAGTCCCCGTTCCAGCTCCCCCTTGGATGTCTTACAAATTATTTCTCTTCTCCCCACCATCAAGGAAAGAAGCATGTATGGTGTACATGATTTTGCAAAGCATGTGAACTGAAATGATTTTTATTTTTAAAAAGCAAGTAAATGATTTCAACACAAAAACCTGCCGTAAAACAATAATTTAAAAAAGCTGCACCGTGCGGGGTGCGCTCACTTATAGGAAAAGCGTGGGCAGGAGAGGAAGCCAGGCCCATTCACAGCCTCTTTGCTGAGATGCACGTCCCAGGAGCCGGCGTTTCATCGCCTGCCCGGGGTCGCTGCCTGCGAACCGGAGCAAACAGAGCTGCTCACGGGTGAAACGCATATTTATGGCCTGAATAAGGGCCCAGATTCACAGACTGTGTGACAGCGCTGGGCCCGGGACAGGGCGATGGGGCGGGGGGCTGATCTGCATGTCAATGCGGGGCCCTTTGGGAATAGCAGCCTCCAGACAATGCTGATGTCTGGGCCCGAGAAAACCCATAAAGTGTGGCCCCACCTCTCAATGGCCGGGCCCCTGTTTTGTGCTGTGAAAACTGTGAAACAGGGTCAGCGAGTCCATTCTCCGACGTTTCATTATGTTCTCAATGAAGCGATTGAAGCCGCGCGGAACCCGGAAACCAGACAGCCAGACATCACAGGCCCCTGTGGGAAGGCGGCCCCTTTTGTCGCTGCCGAGTCCCGGGTCCTGGGTCCTGGGTCCCAGCGGGCGCTGGGCCCTGAAGCCCCGAGGGAACCCAACCCGTCAGCACAGCACCCACAACCCTTGCCCCAGGAAAGCGTGAGGAGAGGGCTCTTCCAGCTGCCGAGAAGCGGGTCACAGGTGTCCGCACACCGGGCGGCGGGCGGAGGGGACCTTAGGAGGTGACAACACCCTCTATCTGCCCGACCGGGGGCCTCAGTCTCGCTGGGACGGAGACCCGAGCCCGCTCAGCGCTGCTGGGGTTCCCTTTGGAGACAGTGGCTTCCAATTTCTCTGTCCCACCCCCTTGGCCTCCCAGCGAGAGTGCTGGCAGGACATTGACCTCCAAGGCTGGAGTGTAGGGGGTCAGGCGCTGGCACAGCCCTGGGGTCAGGGGTAAAGGCCATGGTATCTCTCTGCCTCTGCTGGTTTGGAAACTGAGGGCCTGGTGGTGACTTCAGGCTCCATCCTGGCTCCTTGTCTGCCTGGTGATGCACCTTCCCCACCCGACACGGTCTATGTTCTAAAAAGCTTTTCAAACCCGTGCCGCACACGTGGTTTCGCTTTTGATTCTGAATTTGCTTTTTCTGTGTGACCGGACGTGTTCCCCAGGGGACTCCTATGTTGCTCTCTAGGGATGACTGAGCCCTGAGAGACCCTATGTGTGGGGTGGGTGCTGGGTGAGCCGCTTCAGTCGCTTCGTTCAGAGCCCCAGACAGCCCACTTCACCTCCTGTCACCTGTCCTATCTCCTGTCCTCCTATCATCTGTCCAATCACCTGTCCTATCTCCTGTCTTATCACCTGACCTCCTATCACCTGTTCTCCTATCTCCTATCCTATCCCTTTCCTCCTATCACCTGTCCTCCTATCACCTGTCCTCCTATCTCCTGTCCTCCTATCACCTGTCCTATGTCCTGTCTTATCACCTGACTTCCTATCACCTGTCCTCCTATCACCTGTCCTTCTATCTCCTGTCCTATCACCTTTCCTCCTATCACCTGTCCTCCTACACCTGTCCTATCACCTGTCCTATCACCTATCCTTCTATCTCCTGTCCTATCACCTTTCCTCCTATCACCTGTCCTATCACCTGTCCTTCTATCTCCTGTCCTATCACCTTTCCTCCTATCAGTTGTCTCCTATGTCCTGTCCTATCACCTGTCCTATCACCTTCCCTCCTATCACCTGTCCTCCTATCACCTGTCCTGTCACCTATCCTTCTATTTCCTGTCTTATCACCTTTCCTCCTATCATCTGTCCTCCTATCTCCTATCCTCTTATAACCTGTTCTATCGTCTGTCCTCCTATCACCTGTCCTGCTACTTCTCAGCTGCAGGAGGACAACTAAAACCCACCTGATAGAAGCAGCCACTCCCTCACCAGTCATACCTACCTGGCACCAAGGAAAAGTCGCTGCCCTGGTGGAGAAACCAGCGGCTTCACTCGCCTTGACTTTCGGGGAAAACTTGCTCTCAGGCCCTTCTCTGTTCCCTATGTCCTTCCTGGCACCTTCTACCTCCTCCCCGGTGTCCGTACAGCTGCTCCTTTCCTTCTAAACCCCTGTCTTTCCTTCAGGTCTTCACTGACTCTGACTATGTGGGCAACTCCAGACATGGTCATCTGACCCCAATCCCACTTCAGTAGCTGAGCCGTCTCTCTGGTCCCCAGGGCTTGTTTACTTCTCACAAACAATACATTCATCTGACACTCAGCCCAGGAGACTGCGTTCTCGTGCTGGTGTTGCTTTCCTGTGTCCCAAGTTCTCCCACTGCCTTCAGAAGAATGAGTGCTGAGCTGAGGAGTTCCTTCTATGGAACAGAATGTGGCAGAAGCAGTGGTGGGATGTAAGGCTAGGTCAGGGAAGGCTTTGGTGCCTCGTCCCTACCCCCTCCACCCCAACACACACACACACACACGCACTTCCTCAGAGTCACACAGCCTGGAGAGCCTTGCCCCCTATGGGGAGGACAGTGTCACAGCCAGCGCAACGTGTAGCCCATGGGGGCCACGGAGGCTTTAGATGGCAGCCCCAGCCACTGAGGGCAACCTCCTGGGAGACCACAGGTGAATAGTTCCTGCGAGCCAGCTTACAGACAGTCTGTGATCACAAATGCTGTTAGATCATGTTTGGGTGGTTGGCTATGTAGAGTTTGGGGTGGTTGAATAAGCAGAGTTTGGGGTGGTTGGCTATGCAGCGTTTGGGGTGGTTGGCTATGCAGAGTTTGGGGTGGTTGCCTGTGCAGGATTTGGGGTGGTTGGCAACGTAGAGTTTGGGGTAGTTGGCTAAGCAGGGTTTGGGGTGGTTGGCTATCTAGAGTTTGAAGTAGTTGGCTATGCAGGGTGTGGGGTGGTTGGCTATGCAGAGTTTGGGGTAGTTGGATAAGCAGAGTTTGGGGTGGTTGGCTATGTAGAGTTTGGGGTGGTTGGCTATGTAGAGTTTGGGGAGGTTGGCTATGCAGTGTTTAGGGTGGTTGGCTATGTAGAGTTTGGGGTACTTGGCTAAGCAGAGTTTGGGGTAGTTGGCTAAGCAGAGTTTGGGGTGGTTGGCTAAGCAGGGTTTGGGATGGTTGGCTGTGCAGAGTTTGGGATGGTTGGCTATGCAGGGTTTGGGGGGATTGGCTGTGCAGGGTTTGGGGGGTTGGCTATGCAGGGTTTGGGGGGGTTGGCTATGCAGGGTTTGGGGGGATTGGCTATGCAGGGTTTGGGGGGGTTGGCTATGCAGCGAGAGATATATGTCTTCCATCACTCCCCAACATTCACATATTTTCTGTGCCTGAAGATTGCTGAGTCCCAGGGCTCTGACTTTGAAATGATTGGTATCCATTCCTTCTTTGATGTGACAGCCATGTTACCTCCCACTCAGGCCCAAGAGTTCCCCTGGGTGGTCAAAACCTGCCAGTGACTTGCCTCCCTCACTCCCTGTGTTGTGTCTGCAGAGCACCTGGGCCATTTCTTCTGTCATAGCATCCCCTGGGAGCTGAGAAGCACCTCCCACTTAGCAGGTGGCCGTGGTGAGCACACCTGTGGGGTGCACCCTCCACTGTGGGGGTGTATGGCTCCCGTGGTAACCACACCTGGGGGGGGGCGGTGCACAGCCCCACTGGTCACCAGGCAACCCTGCCTGATGGATTCCCATCTTTTCTCTCAGAATAAGTGACCGCTCTTGGGAAAGGAGCCCTGACTTTCTGTTCCCAGCAGCGAGCAGTCTGGCTTCAGGTGGGTCCTCACCAGGAGACACGGCTGGTGTCCTCCTCCTCTCAGGTGGCCTGACTGTGGTGTCCTTTCTGAGGGTGTGAGCAGGGGTGTCGCCCAGAAGCTGGTGACGACGTCAGGGCCACACAGGGGCCCGGAACCAGGTGGCACATTCACCTCGGCTGGTCCCTTGCCTTTGTCTTGCCTTTCCAGATAGAATGTACTGGGGCTGCCGCCTCTCCTCCTCGGGGGTACACAGCCCTGCCTGGCCCACAGCAGGCAGACAGCCTATGGCAGGGGGGAAAGGTCACCAGGGTTGAGCTAGAGGGCTCTCCGATGTGAAAGCAGCACTTGATACTCATGCAGAATGCATTTGCGTTGCTTTGACTTGGTCCTCATCTCTTCAAAGATGTGCAATTACTTGTCCCGGAGGCGATGTAGCCACAGTGTTCCGCGGTTAACATTTCTCCTCAGTACCTTGAGATGCTGAGAACGTCCAAGGCATTGAGTAGTCTGTTTTGCTCCTAGATCGCCGGACCTCTGTTCTCAAAGTGCACAGGGAAGTCATCGTGGGCCACGCGGCAGCTTGACCGCCCTGTGTGCCAGGTGGTGGCCCTGTGAACAGGTGGACAGTCTCAGATGCACCTGCTGGGCAGAAAACCACTGTTGCTTTCATTCTCTAGTTTTCCAGGTGAGTGATGGCTCAGCCAAATGGGAAGAACGCTGGGAAGCAGACTGGCATCAGGTGCAAATACAAAGAGATTGACCTTCCCAAGGTCAACATGCTGCAGTTGACTAATAGGCCCCGATCTTGTCCCTCAATCCCCACGTCACTTACCAGGCTAGCTCCTCCCTTCTCCCCGTTCGTCATATTTCCCAGGCAACGGTGAAGGTCCACAAAACTTTTGGAAATAAATATTTGTTATCATCAGTCCTGAAACTAGAAACGCAATGGCTCTACCGCTAAAACTTTACGGCTACAGCAGGGTTTATTTAGTTTTTTTTTAAATTTTTTATTTTTTTATTTTTTTAAATATATTTTATTGATTTTTTACAGAGAAGAAGGGAGAGGGATAGAGAGCTAGAAACATCGATGAGAGAGAGACATCGATCAGCTGCCTCTTGCACACCCCCCAGTGGGGATGCGCCCGCAACCAAGGTACATGCCCCCGACCAGAATCGAACCCAGGACCCTTGAGTCCGCAGGCCGACGCTCTAGCCACTGAGCCAAACCGGTTTGGCTACAGCAGGGTTTAAAACGGACTTCTCGCTGCCTGTGGAACCCTAGGAGACAGTGGCAAGTCATTCTTCTTAGGAAATGTGTCCTCATGTGCGGACAGGAGCCAGAACTCCATCCTGAGGAATGGCTCTGTGGGGCCCGCTGAGTGTTCCGGAGCCGGAGCTACTAAACAAAATAAATGGCACCTCAGAACATGCGGCCGTCTTTGGTTTCGAGTAATACATTTCATCATGTTTCCTGATCCCTGGCTACCATTAGCCTCTCTCTCAGACGCCAGCGCCTGCAAAACAAGGGTTTGTGGACCTTGGGGTCGGGAAATTGGGTGCAACTTATCTTTCCTGGCTTCAGGACTCCTCCCGGGCCCGCCCTCATTAAACGTGACTGATCTGAAAGTAGGGCGATGCTGGGAAGGTTAATGTCATGGCCAGAAAGAATGGAGTGGCTGCCTGAAGCTCAGTTCTGCGGAGGGGCTGTGTCCCGCAGCTCCTGTCTGTGGCTGTCTCCGGGCAGCACATCACCTGAATTTGCTGGTTTCAGGGGGAAGCAAGCCCTGTTTCCTGAGCCTCTTCTTCTAAAGCTCCCGTGGAAGCCGCATGAACAAGGCAGAGGAGACACTGGCTTGCAGGTGTTAGTGTCTATCCCTTAGAAATACATGTACTTAAGGGCAGGATGTCAGCAGCCTGTGTCTCTAGGTGGCTGGTCACTGAGGTTTTAGTTTATGTTCCTTTTAGACATTTTCTTCAATCATCATTCATTACCTTCGCTATAAAAGCAATCAGTATAGTCTGTAACATATTTAAATATATAAATATTTAAAAATCCTATGTAATAAAAGGCTGATATGCAAATCTACTGAATGGCAGAACAACCAGTCACTATGATGCGCACTGACCACCAGGGGGCAGACGCTCAACACAGGAGCTGCCACCTGGTGGTCTGTGCACTCCTCCAGGGGGAGCGGGCCTAAGCCATCAGTCAGACATCCCCCAAGGGCTTCTGGACTGCAAGAGGGCATAGGGGGGCTGAAGGACCCCCTCCCGAGTGCACGAATTTCATGCACCTGAGCTCTAGCGATCCATAATTACATTAGCAAACAGGGGTGCGTAAACCTTGTGAGGCACATGGGTCTTTCGAGGCAGCCAGAGGAGAAGTTACCCCAAACTTGTGGCTCCCACACAGCCCAGCAGCACAGAGGGTAGAACCTCCCTCCTTCTGCTCCCTCCCTGTCCTGGCCCAGCACTAAGTGTCAGGAGTGTTCCTGGCCAGCAGCCCCAAGCAGGGGGCCCTTCCACTGCTCCTCCGTCTCTCCGCCATCCTGCCTCTCAGTACCACCAGGCTGGTTCATTCCTCAGTTTCCCTGAGCAGTGGCTGCCACGTCACACAAACCAACTTCTCTGCTCCAGGCTTGTGCTCCACCCACACAGCCCAGATGAATCTTGTCCAGATATTCTTTACCACATCATACGTCTGTGAAAGAACCCGATAAAGGCTCTAGCTCTTGTTTCCTCCTACTCCAGGTTTAAATTATTTTTTTTAAAAAAAATCTTTATTGCCGTAACTGGTTTGGCTCAGTGGATAGAGCGTCGGCCTGCAGACTGAAGGGCCCAGGTTCGATTCCCGTCAAGGGCATGTACCTTGGTTGCGGGCACATCCCCAGTAGGGGGTGTGCAAGAGGCAGCGGATCGATGTTTCTCTCTCATCGATGTTTTCTAACTCTCTATTCCTCTCCCTTCCTCTCTGTAAAAAAATCAATAAAATATATATATTTTAAAAATCTTTATTGTTGAGATTATTACAGATGTACCCCATTCTCACCTGGTGCATCACATGGAGATGGGCACATTCTATTCAAAGCAGGAACCCGCTACGAACATGTTCACATACTAGACAAGTGGCATTTTCACATGAGAGGCGTGACCCATGTTTTAGGGAAATAACTCAACGGGCTCTTTGACTGAATAGTGTAGATTCCCTGCAGCACGGATCACAACAGGAGTGCCAAATGGTTCTTCCAAATCACAGGTAGAAATATGGAATCTCTGAGACTGTGGGAATGTGAGAGCGTGGGAAGCTCAGAAATGCTGGAAATGATGAGGTGGCAGGGGGTCTGAGGAGACATGGCCAAATCCGTGGCTCTAGGGACGTGTGGACAGTGAGAAGTCACCATGCCAGGAGTGGCTGAAGAGTGAAACATTTAGTTTTGAATGAACATCTGTCCAGTGCTGTAACCACGCCCACTGTCCCGGCCTCCAGGGACTCTCTGTCTATGGTCAGCTGTCTCCTGGGAGAGTAAGAGGTCAGAGTCAGGGCATTGGGGATGGAGCCACAGAGCAAGGGCAGAAGCTGAGAGGTGACAGCCTAGCATGTATATGAAGGAGTAAAATCCGGAAACCCAAGCCGGAGGAAGCTGGGGGAATGCCTCTCCACTAACTCAGCTATTCAAGGGGTTGCTAGGTTTCTCATAGATGTAAGAAAAGGAAAAGTTACCTTATTTAAATATTAGAGGGAAGGGAACGCCAAAGAGTTGGGGACACTTAGGTCACTGTTTATGCTGTCACATGATTTTGAGCCAACTTTAATTCATCTTTTAGATGTGTAATAGTTTTATGCCTATAAACATCTCCTCCATAAGATCAAAATCTAATGGAGTAAATAAATCTTACAGTCTTTTTTGAGCATAGTATGTATTTTATTTTAAAAATTTATCTTTATTACAGTTGTCTTCTTTTTCTCCCCATTGACCCCTCCACTCCATTCCAGCCCCTGCCCAGGCCCTCACCACTTACTGTCTGTGTCCATAGATTAGGCATAGATGCATATAAGTTCATTGGTTGATCTCTTCCCACTCACCCTCCCCCGCCTTCCCTCTGAGATTCCACAGTCTGTTCTATGCTTCCATGTCTCTGGATCTATTTTGTTCATTAGTTTATTTTGTTCATTAGATTCCACAAATGAGCAAGATCATGTGATACTTGCCTTTTTCTGATGGGCTTATTTTTAGGTCCCTCCATGCAGTTTCAAAGGGTAAGAATCCCTTCTTTTTCACTGGGCCTAGTAGTCCATGTGTGAATGTCCCACAGCTTATAGTTTTAAATCTCCACAGTGGCTGCTTGGGGCAGGTGCTCAGTCGGTGCTGTTGGATGGAAGGGGGAGAGAGATGCAGTTGAGTGAAGAGATGGTTTTCATAATCACAGGGCCAGCATCCAGCACGATTGCCGATGTGGGAAGGGGCGGGGCCAGCGGTTTCTATAGCCTGTGTACGCATTTCTTTTAAGACTTGCAGCAAATTTATGTTGACGTTTATGTGGGAAGACAAATGAGGCTGCATTATCAGGATTCCTATGAAACAGACTGGTCAGCAGATGTGTTCTCCTTGCACTGAACAGAGAACAATGGGGGGCCTTGCCTTCTGGCTGTTGGGGTGAAGGTTTGTGGAGTTGGATTAACCAGGGGCTCGGATGCTCCTGCTGTTTCTTTCTCTGGATGTCACATGGCCAGGGGAGTTACGAAAGGCGAGGAAAGGCGATTTTATTCTGCATACGGTCTGTGCTTGGTTGCAGATTATACATCACATGGGCTGTCTGCAAACAGTGGTAGTCACTGAAGACATTTGAAGGCCTAGAATTCCTCCCATTACTAAGTTAGCCTGTTGTTTTAAAACCATGGTTTGGGGCAGAAAGATAAGGCACATAATTTTACATATTTAGCTAAAACCACATAGTTTAACTCTTACCTGGCCCCAAACGGCAGACTGAGTGAGTACCTGTCTGTAAATGAGGTCCTTTTACACCCTCAGACAGTGAAACCAGGACTGAGGCGGGTCGGCAAGGCTGTGCTCTGAGGGGCTCATGGAAGAATGTCCAGTTCTTGTTTAACCCTCTTTCACCCGAGGCCTCTAAGCCTGGATACATGGAAAAGTGGAGACTTTTTGTGAAAAAGAAAAACCAATCTGATGAGCATGTTTGCAGCAGCCGCTGCGAGCTGAGCTGTGGGTGCTGGAGGGAGGCGGTTCAGAGCAGGTGAGCTGAGGGTAGGAGTTTCCAAGAGTGATTCAAAGTGCTGCTTCTCAGAAAATGCCATTTGGTTTTAGTGTATTTTTGTTGATTTCAGAGAGGAAGGGAGAGGGAGAGAGAGATAGAAACATCAATGATGAGAGAGAATCATGGATCGGCTACCTCCTGCACGCTTCCCACTGGGGATCGAGCCTGCAACCTGGACATGTGCCCTGACTGGGAATTGAACAGTGACCTCCTGGCTCATAGGTTGACGCTCAACTACTGAACCATACCAGCCGGGCTCAGAAAAGTCTATTTGAATGTGACGTGTGGTGTTTTGGACGCGGCCAGTGCGCTCCCTGAAACTGCTCATTTGTGTCAGTGCTGACAGCTAGTAAGGCCTGGAATGAGTGAACACGAGTATTTCTAGCTGTGTCCTTGAGGTTGTTACAGGTCTGCCGTGTCCCGAGATGCTGATAGGATCAGGCTCTGGCCTGTACCTCATCTCCCAAGTCCAGGTCAGTCATCCAGGGGGGCTGGGCAGCTGTTTCCTGCGCCCTCCCGCCTCCCTCTCTCTCCCTCTCCTATAATAACTACCCCAGAGGGTCCTCAACGTGTGCCAGGCCCTGGGAGAGCCTGTGACCCACTCTCCTGCCTCCGTGTCTCCCTCCCCTGCGCCCGTCCTGCATGAAGGCAAGCAGGTATTTTCCTAAAACAGAGGCCAGTTCCACTTCCTCCCCCAGCCCTCAGCGGCTCCCTTGTTCCCCTAAGACCCAAACCCCTCATCTGCCTTCGCAGCCTCCGCACTGCACTGGCTGGCCCCAGGTTCCTCTCCTTGCCTGTGCGGGTTGCATTCGGACGCGGTGCTTCCCCTCTTTGCTCCGCATCCATGCACCGAATCCCCTCCATCTGACACACCCTGCACCCCTGTCCGGACCCCGAGTCGTACCCATTCCTCCTATCCAGGTCTTGTGTCTGTGCGTGGAGACAGTCTCTGGTGCCCAGCGTTGCGCTTCTCTCACCCAAGTGCCCGAAGGTCCTGCCACTCCATCCTGGACTCACTGCGCAGAGGATGGCACCCAGGACCAGTGTCCACTGGCAGCTCAGTGCCCCATGTGAGCTTGTACACAGCTGACATGCTCCCCACAGGTGGGGCCAGCATGGGAAGTCGGGGTGGCAGGCCCCCCCCAGGGGTCCTACTCTGTCACCTGCAGCTCCTGGCAGCTCGGGCTCCTGGGCTTTGGAACACAGTCCTGCTTCCCTCTCCCCCGGGGCTGCGTGTGACCACACTTCCTCTCGCAGGAGGACCCGCCACGGCGCACTAGTGTTCACCCTGGCGGCTTCATCTCATCTTTCTTTGTTGTTGTTAATCCTCAACCCAGGATATGTTTCCATTATCTTTTAGGGAGAGTGGAAGGGAGAGGGAAAGACAGAAGCATCGATGTGAGAGACACATCCATTGGTTGCCTCTTACATGAGCCCTGACCAGGGCCTGGGCTGGGGAAGAGCCTGCACCAAGGTATGTGCCCTTGACTGATCCCCAGGCTGATGCGCTATCCACTGAGCAACACCGGCCAGGGCGTGACTTCGTCTCATCTTGATCACGTCTGCAAAGCTTTTTCCAAATAAGCTTACGGGTCCAGGCCTAGGCCGTGTGGGGTAGGGCTCTCACATGTCTCCTTGAGGGGGACAGAGTCCAGTCATGTGCTCAGCACCCCAAGGGCTCGCTCAGGCCTCATCTCTTTGCCTCAGTACCTTTCTGGCCAGCAAGGTGCAGGGACCATGTCTTCTTCATGTCATTCCTCCCTCGCACCTAACGTTGCTCAGTGTTCACCCTGATGGTGGACGGAATCAACCTGTTTATCTAAACAGAATTGGAGAGACATGAAAACGGTTCCGAGGCTGCCAAGAAAGACTGGCCACGCATCAGCACATGGAGGTGTTCCAGAGCCTCAAACACCGGTGCTTACGAATCAACACATTTTAAAAAGCTCAAACACGCCACCAGAGCCCAGCAAGTTCCACGTGGGAGGCGTGGGTGCGGAGGGAAGTAATGATCAGTTAAATATGCCTTCAGATGGGCTAATAAATGGGTTAAGTCAGAAAAGTAGGTTAAAACTCTTGTGTTACCTTCAGTTTGTAAGGAGGAACTTTAGAGAGAACGTGGAGGCCCACCAGGCCCAGAATAATGCTCACATGGAGTCAGCGAGCCAGGCTGGACAACCCCAGCGTCCGGCCACGAGAGGCCACTCACCTGCCCTGCCGGGGGGATGGGCCCCTTTCATCCTTCCAGGCAGGTGACCCTCGAGGAGAACACAGCAGGGGCAACACCTCTGCATACCAAGGTCAAGAAAATTGTGTCCCAATGTCACAAGACAAATCAGAGTGAGTGGTGTTTGTTGTGTTCCACTCTGTCACCAGGGAAAGTCAGCAGACAGCTGCTGGGGCCATCAGGGAGTGGGGCAGTATGTGAAGCTGGAAATGGGTGCGAAGCTGGAAATGGGTGTGAAACTGGGAATGAGTGTGAAGCTGGGAATGGGTGTGAAGCTGGAGATGAGGGTAAAACTGGGAATGGGTGTGAAGTTGGAAATGGGTGTGAAGTTGGAAATGGGTGTGTGAAGCTGGGAATGGGTGTGAAGCTGGGAATGGGTGTGTGAAGCTGGGAATGGGTGTAAATCTGGGAATGGGTGTGAAGCTGGAAATGGGTGTGAAGCTGGGAATGGGTATGTGAAGCTGGAAATGGGTGTGAAGCTGTAAATGGGTGTGTGAAGCTGGAAATGGATGTGTGAAGCTGGGAATGGGTGTGTGAAGCTGTAAATGGGTGTGAAGCTGTAAATGGGTGTGTGAAGCTGGAAATGGGTGTGTGAAGCTGGAAATGGGTGTGTGAAGCTGGAAATGGGTGTGTGAAGCTGGAAATGGGTGTGTGAAGCTGGAAATGGGTGTGTGAAGCTGGAAATGGGTGTGTGAAGCTGGAAATGGGTGTGTGAAGCTGGAAATGGGTGTGTGAAGCTGGAAATGGGTGTGTGAAGCTGGAAATGGGTGTGTGAAGCTGGAAATGGGTGTGTGAAGCTGGAAATGGGTGTGTGAAGCTGGAAATGGGTGTGTGAAGCTGGAAATGGGTGTGTGAAGCTGGAAATGGGTGTGTGAAGCTGGAAATGGGTGTGTGAAGCTGGAAATGGGTGTGTGAAGCTGGAAATGGGTGTGTGAAGCTGGAAATGGGTGTGTGAAGCTGGAAATGGGTGTGTGAAGCTGGAAATGGGTGTGTGAAGCTGGAAATGGGTGTGTGAAGCTGGAAATGCGTGTGTGAAGCTGGAAATGCATGTGAAGCTGGAAACCATAAAGGAGGGCCATGTGGAGAGCACTGATTTAGATGAGTGTTCCCTTTCCACCTGAGATGAATGTCCTCTGTGGAATCTAGAGCAAGACAAGCTCAGAAGGTCCACTTTGGTGCAGCAAGCATGGAGATGATGCTCAGCAACTCGAGTCCTTTCCAAAAACTGAATAAGACTTACATTGGGCAGCAGATCCAGAGACATGGAAGCATGCAACAGACTAAGGATCTTAAGAGGGAATGGGGTGGGGGGAAGACATCAACCAAAAAACCTATAGCATATAAGAATAACCCATTGACACAGACAATAGTGGGGTGATGGCCTGGGGTGGGGAAGAGAGAGGGGAGAAGGAGGTTAGTGGGGGGATACAAAAGGGGACATCTAATACCTGCAACAGTAAAGATAAATCTTTAAAAATGCAAACATCATTGGACTTTTTTTTGTTTATTTACAGTTGCAGAATGACAAAAGTTATTGATTAATTATAATCCTTTATATTACTAGGTGTACCGTTAATAATGGTGGATTTTGTAATCAACGAAAACACAATAATTTCAAGAGAAACATCAAAAGTGCTTTATTCAAGGTAATGTCCATCACTAGCTACACATTTCCCCCATCTTTCAGGTAATTTGTGGAGACCATCCCAATAAAACTTTTCTTATTTTGAGGCAAACCATTCAGAGACCCAATTTTCCACTTTTTTGTACGTTTTGAAGTGCTGCTCAGAAAGTGTGTGTGCCATTGATCGGAACAAGTGGTCATCTGAAGGAAAAAGTCTGGTGAGTACAGCGGGTGGATTAATACTTCCTAGGCAAGATCTTTTAACGTGTCCTTAACTGGTTTTGAAGTGTGTGATGGTGCATTATCATGAAGCAAAATTACTTTGCCGTGTCTTCTGGATCATTCTGGTGGTTTTACGATCAAAGCGTGGTTCAAATTGATTATTTGTTGTCGGTAGCGATCAGTATTGACGGTTTCACCTGGTTTTAGAAGCTCATAATACACTACACCTTCCTGACCCCACCAAATGCAGAGCATTGCCTTCTTTCCAAAGCAATTTGGCCTTGCAGTCGATGTTGATGGTTGACCTGGATCAATCCATGATTTTGTGCCTTTGGGATTCTCAAAATAAATCCACTTTTCACCACCAGTCACAATTTGATGCAAAAAAAGCCTTTCTTTCATGCCATTGAAGCAACATTTTACTGATGACTTTTTGGTTTTCCATTTGTCTTTTGTTCAATTGATGTGGCACCCATTTTCCTTCCTTTAAAATCTTTCCCAGTGCTTGTAAACCATCGGAAATTGTTTGCTGAACAACATTTAATATTTCTGCAAGTTGTTTTTGAGTTTGACATACACTTTTTTTTCAATAATGCTTGTCATTGTTGGTCTTCAAACTTTTTTGGTTACCTGGACGTTCTTTGTCTTTCACATCGAAATCATCACTTTTAAAGAATTTAAACCAGTGTTCACAAGTGTCTTGAGATGGAGCATGTTCACCATAAGCTTCCCGAAGTATACGATAACTTTCGGCAGCACTTTTCTTCAAAATAAAGTAATGAATTAAAACTTCCTGCAAATGCTCTTTTTTTGGCACAAAATTCAACATTTTTTAGCATAAAAATATCTATGATGTTAACACCTTCAGAAAATTTGACAGGTGAAGTTTTGAAGCTTGCTGTCAATACAACAAAATAGCATACATATTAAATCACATATAAATCAACATATGTGTAACTCCATCTATTGAAAAAAATCTACATTATTAACTGGTACACTTGGTACATGCATCCAAGTTCTTTGGGCGAGATCTACCCGAATCCTTTTTAGTCAATCTCAGACCACCACCTTTAATCTCCAGGAAAATATATGGTTCCATGTATTCCTGTGCATTAAAAATAGTTCCTTATCCAAACTGGCACATACTAGCAAAACCTAACCTTTAAAAATCATTCTCCTTCAAGAGCACAGAAAGAGTTCAAAAGTAGGAGTTAAAAGAACAATTTTCCTTTTAGCAGTGTCTTTACTCCCAGACAAGAGCAACAAAGGCAGCAATCTGAATGATCGTCTCTCCCGGCCTCTTTATTAGCTGCTCAGTGCCTGTCCCCCAGGCCTCGGGTGGAATGAAGGCTCAGAGTCCACAGGAAAGCTCTGCTGGGCGCTTTCTGCAGAGCCCAGGATTCACCTGAAATCCTAGAAGGAAGAACGATTTGGATGTGCGAGGTCCCCGCCACATCTCTGAGGAGGCAGATAGTCAACCACTCTCATGGCTTTTCTTCAATTCTTTAAAATATGTTTTGATTAATTGCAGAGAGAGGAAGAGAGAGGGAGAGAGAAACATCGATTGGCTGCCTCCTGCATGCAGCCCGAGCATGTGCCCTGACCAGGAATTGAACCGCTGACCCCCTGGTGCACAGGACGACGTTCACCCGACTGAGCCACACCGGCCCGGCTCAGTGTTTGTCTTTGGAAGTTAACGTACCCTGTTCCTGTGCTTTCGCTGTGACTTGCCAGCATCGATGTCTGTTTTCTCTTCTACATCAATTAATGGGTCCTTGGTTCTGTGAGCAAAAGCAAAAGACTGGCCTCCTGGGTAGCACCTGCAAAACTGCGCAGCGGCCGAATCAGGAACAGAACACGTTGCCTATCGAGACACAGGATGTCCTTGTTCTGTCCGTTGAAGGGCAACACCCTGTTCACGTGTGAGCCTCGGAGGAAGGAGCTGGCGAAGAGCACACAGGCCTGGTGCGAGTCTGCCTCGCAGCCGCTCAGGGGCGGTGCCAGGGCGACACTTACTCTCATGCCGTGACCTGACCAGCACCCTGGCCTGCACCACCCTGGACCCCGGACCCTACCGCTGCCCCCTGCACTACATAGCGTTTGCTGGTGGACAGACCTGCTGTCTGCTGTCGGCTCTGACTGAGACCACAGCTTTGTGCGTCTCCCATCAGAAGCTTAACAATTTAAATTTTCAAATGTTTTAGAAATGTTTAGGGTGATTGTTTTTATCTTTCAGAAGTCCCTCTGGTTCCCTGTATTCACTTTTGCCAATTATTTCGAATATGGGCAGCGAGTGTGTTTTGTGTAAGTTGTACTCACAGCCTGAAGAGTGAATCTAAGGCAGTGGGTTCGGCAGCGTTTGTCTTTGTCTAATGAACAGTTCCAGGTCCTGTGAGTCATGGCACTCTGTGACAGGATCCCACAAGCCGACTTTAATTTTGTGAAACTGCTTCTCATCAGGAAAATCATTTACCTTCTGTCCAGCAGCTAAGCGCTCCGTCCAGTTCCCAAGCCGCTGGCCGCCTGACAGGGCTTCTCCCTGCTCCCCCCACTCACAGAGCGATGTTGATGGATGTGGACCAGCTCTGGGCTCTCCCAGGAACACCCCACCCCAGCCAGCGCAGGAACAAGGGCTAAAACAAGGCTGGGGTTCCCGGTCACTGGCGGATAGGAAGACATTCAGGTCTTGAGCTGGAGGCCCGGCGAGGGGGTCTCGGCCCTGGAGGCCAGTTCCTGAGTCCTCCTCTGAGCTGCAGCCCCAACATAAGACGGGGCTGCCTGGGAGGCTGGCAAGACTCACTGCTGTCACGCCTGGGCATCCTCCCCGCCCTGCCCATCACTAGCAGAGGTCGGCCTGGCAGCCTGGTGTGGGGGCTGACCTCCCCGCGGGCCGCAGAGCCCGGACAAAGGCGCTCAGCGTCTGTGGCAGCAGGAGGAGGTCACCTGCCTTTCCTCCTAGGGAAAGTGATGGGGAGTTGGCAGTTCATTTCTTTCCAAGGTAACCACTGAGTTAATTTCTGTTTCCCCGTCACAGAACCAAAAGCTCTTCTCCTCGGGGAAATTTTATTTTATTATTTTTAAATATATTTTATTGACTGTTTTACAGAGAGGAAGGGAGAGGGATAGAGAGTTAGAGGGGATGTGCCCGCAACTAAGGTACATGCCCTTGACCGGAATCGAACCTGGGACCCTTCAGTCCACAGGCTGACGCTCTATCCACTGAGCCAAACCAGTTAGGGCCCTCGGGGAAATTTTATTTTTCTTTGATTATTATCCGCAGACGACAGGAGAGCTGTGTCTTCTGGGGATGGAAGCAGCCAGTCAGAGTTAATTAGTTCTCTCAGGACGCACTGCGTTTGGGTGACACATCACTGCGGGCAGGCGCAGTGGCAGCCAGAGGCTCCATGTAGTGTGATCTCACAGGAAGGTGGCTGCTGTGGGAACAGTCACAGGGAGCCACACACCCCTTCCCCAGAGCTGGCAGCGTGAGGCTCACCAGGGAGTAAGTTGTCTCATCTGCGCTCTTTCCTCTAGGATGTCAGGCGGCCGGGGCAGGATGGGGTGGCTGGGTCCCTAGTGAGCTCAGGAGCTATGTTCCTATTTTATGACCACAAATCAATTGCAGTTTCTCTTTCTCTGTGATTGTCACAGGTATGCTGCTGCATCCTGCAAACTGCAAACTACACAAGGAAATCAAGTGATCGTGTATCTTTTCATAGGTGGGTGTTCGAAGCAGGCTCCCAGCGTTACACAGTTCCGTCCAGGGCACTGAGGTGAGTGCTGCAATGGAGTGTTTGTTCTCGTCTTATCCGATGACAGGCAAACATGCCAAGGACATGTGACATCATTAGAACCTAAGATTTCAGCATTGATATTATTCGCAAGGGATCCTCTTATTAACTTATGAAACGTGTAGACTGCCCTGGGCTCAAGGTCTCAGTCCCACAGAAGAACAGTCCTGTCACCGATGATGTCGGCAAAGGGTGACCTCAGACTCGCACTTGAGGCAGGTTACACGACAATATCATCACGCCGTGGCCTAAGAAAGATTGCCTTGTAAGTCGGCGAACTCTGAAGATAATCACCACAGAAATGTCTCTGTTAATTTAAAAAGTAAATTAGCAATTAAAAACTAGGCAAGGAGCTAAACAGGGATACTTGCTTCAAGTTCACTTCTCTACTCATCTCATTTCTTCCTTAGAAAATAACAGTTGGGAAAGAGAAACCAAGAAAACAAGTGTCCTTTCTACAACTTTCCTAGTCAAAGCCACTATTTTTTCCTTCCTGGCTTTATTTTGTACAATCATTTCATAGCAGGGTAACCCCTTGACCATCCAAAATCTTTAAAAAAAAAATTCTTATTGATTTTAGAGAGAGAGAGAGAGGAAGGGGAGAGAAAGAGAGAGAGAGAGAGAGAGAGAGAGAGAGAGAGAGATTGACTTGTGGTTCCACTCATTTAGCATTCATTGGTGGACTCTTGTATGTGCCCTGACCTGGGGTCAAACCATAACCTTGGTGCATTGTGATGATGGTCTAACCAACTAGCCAGGGCATGGTGATTCATTAAAAAAAAAATCTTTATTGTTGAGAATATTACAGATGTCCTCCTTATTCCCCCCATAACCCCCCTTCACCCAATTCCCGTCCCACCCCAGGCCTTCACCACTCTATTGTTGTGTCCATAGGTAATGTATATATAAATATGCTCTTTGGCTAACCTCTTCCCCACCCCACCCCCCCTTCCCTCGGAGATTTGTCAGTTCGTTCCATGTTTCCATGCCTCCAGTTCTATTTTATTCATCAGTTTATTTTGTTCATTAGATTCTTTGTTCATTTATTTTGATTTTTAGATTCAATTGTTGACAGAAATGTATTTATTGCCATTTTATTGTTCATATTTTTATCTCTTCTCCTTCTCTCCTCCTCCTCCTCCTCCTCCTCCTCCTCCTTCCTATTCTTAAAGAATACCCTTCAACATCTCATGTAATAATGTTCGGTGGTGATGAACTCCTTTGGCGTTTTCTTCTCTGGGAAGCTCTTTATCTGACCCTCAATTCTAAATGATAGCTTTGCTGGGTAGAGTAATCTTGGTTGTAGGTTCTTGCTATTCATCACTTTGAATATTTCTTGCCACTCCCTTCTGACCTGCAAAGTTTCTGTTGAGAAATCAGCTGACAGTCATATGGGCATTTCCTTGTAGGTAACTGACTGCTTTTCTCTTGCTGCTTTTAAGGTTCTCTCTTTGGCTTTAACCTTTGGCATTTGAATTATGATGCCTCTTGGTGTGGTCCTCTTTGGGCTCCTCTTGTTTGGGACTCTCTGTGCTCCCTTTTCTTGTAAATCTATTTCTTTCACCAGGGAGGGGAAGGTGTCTGTCATTATTTCTTCAAGTAGGTTTTCAATATCTTGCTCTCTCCCTTCTCCTTCTGGCACCCCCATGAAGTGAATGTTTGTGTGCTTGAAGTTGTCCCAGAGGCTCCTTATACTATCTTCATATTTTTGGATTATTTTTGCTTTTTGCTTTTCTGATTAGGTGGGTTTTGCTTCCCCATATTCCAAATTGCAAATTTGATTCTCAGTGTCCTCTACTTTACTGTTGCTTCCTTGTAAATTATTCTTCATTTCAGTTAGTGTATCCTTCGTTTCTGACTGGTTCTTTTTCATGTCTTTGATGTTCTCACTAGTTTCCTTCTATTCTTTCATTTGTGACATGTTTCTTTGTCTCTGCATTTTAGCTGCTTCCCTGTATTTGTTTCTATGTATTAGGTAGAACTATTATGTCTCTTGGAATTGGTAGAGTGGTCTTGTGTAGTAAGTGTCCTGTAGGGTTCAGTAGCTCATCCTCCCCGGTCACCTGAGCTAGGCACTCTAGGTGTGTCCTGATATGGGCTGTGTGCATTGTCCTGTTGTAGCTGAGCCTTGGTTGCTGTCAGTGTCTCTGAGAGGAGTAGTCCTCCAGGCCAGTTGGCTGTGAGGACCAGCTGAGTCCACTATGGAAGATCTGCTGTGCAGGAGACACCCCCGAGGAGCAGCACTTGTGTCAGTGGGACTTTGGTGCTCACTGAGTCTGCCTCTTGAGTGGGTCGCTTGTGGATGTGAAGAGCTTTGGGAATCTTGGGGAAATAGAAGAGAAACAAAGCAATGATGCACTATTTACCTACACGAGCATTCAGATCACTATGTTGGTAGGTGTTTGACATGTGTATTATAGAAATTAATAAATTGAGAGATTGAGATTCCCCTGTAGGCAGCCATCAGTAGAAGCCCAGGTGTGGTCTGATGGAGGTAAACATTTGCTAAATACTTGCTGGCCCCTTTAATACCAACTTCCCCCCTTAAGTTAAAGCATTCATTATAATAAAATAATCTACCCCAAATTGAAAAGAATCTTATAATAGAAAGTCACATAACCCATTAATTCCTCCAACTTTAAGCACAAGATGATGTCACCAACAATATTTAACTTTATTCTATTGAAAACTGAAAAGAAACTCTTTGAAATAATCTGTTATAGTTTTAAAAATGAAGGATTAAATTAAAATTTAAACAGAATGACTTTGGAGGGTGTTATTTTGACAAGACAGCATGATGTCATTTTGAATCAAAGAAAAATTTTTTTCTCCTGCTGCTTGTTTGAGGGGAGAGAAAATGAATTTACAATCCCTTTGATGGCCTTCGTTTTCATTAATTTGATTTTCATTACATGTTGAGATCAGAGATGCTCATCGAGATGTCAGGGACATCACTCTTTAGCTGAAAAACCAGCTCAGGGTTTTGTTTTGTTTTTAATTTATTGAGTATTGTAGCAATTTTCTGACAGTAAATAGTTCACCACAGAAAATAACATAGAAGGAGCATATTTGAAGAAAAATTCGAGGAAAAGTTCATTTTAGATAGTATGTCTTTAGCTGTGCAGTTGCTTTTCTATATGAATGGGGGTTGGATGGGGGTCTTAGGTATCAG
Source organism: Myotis vivesi (assembly GCA_035771395.1). NCBI lineage: Eukaryota > Metazoa > Chordata > Mammalia > Chiroptera > Vespertilionidae > Myotis > Myotis vivesi. The sequence continues at coordinate 104,853,867 of JAWPEG010000011.1, forward strand.
TTCTCAGGGATGTGAGCATTATCAGATGTCAGGGCAGCCAGGGGGTTCTTAGAGTTTCCAGTGGAGATGAGAATCAATGGGTGTGGGGTGAGGTCCCTGGAGTGGCATGTTCACAGATATTCCGGGTCATTCTTACTCAAGTGACTGGTGGTTTGAGAAACACTGTTGGGAAGATAGACCTCATTTTTTTTCTGTTTGTCCAGCTACGTGAGGTCATTCTCACCCTCCTTGCCTGAGCAGGACAAGTTGTTTTCAGAGAAAGGTGAGGAGCAGAGGCAAAAAAGCAATCCTTTCTCTTTGAGTGGGATTGGAAGGCTCAGTGACAAATGCTGGCTCCTGAAGCATCTTATTGTGAGAGGCGTTCATTTTGTGAGTGTGCCCACCCTCCTGTAAACATTGATCTGCAGCTCAGGGGAGAGCGGAAGGAAGCTCAGGGCATTCCTGGGCTCCTTGATCTGATGCATAAATCATGCCAACATGTCCTGAGATTGTCTCTTTCGGCAGAAAGAACAACTGATACAGGGAGTTGGTCAAGTGTAATTGGAATCAGGCTCCATGGTGACAGGTGAGGTTCAAGTCCTCTCCCAAAAAGCAGGCTCTCTCAGCATGTGAATCTCCATCTCTGTGGACTGCCTTCGAGCCTCTTCCTCTGGCTGCAGGCTCCTAACTCCTTACAAAGGGGAGGGTTGGGTCCTTCCTTAGGAACCAGAGGTAAAATAACATTATGAACATTGTGTGCCCCATGGGGAAATTGTGATGCATATTTAAATTCCATCAAATATTCACTGAATTCATACTATGTCTTCATATCACTTTCCCAGAATTATCATTTATAATCTTGTCTAAATGTTAAAATTGTATGAAATTTTCTAAAATATTTCTTAAAATTCATTTCTTACCTAATGATGTTAGGGTTGTTTCTGTTCATCTTGAAGGAGATACCCATGGTGCTCTCTCTGGCTTGGGGATTCTATCAGCTAAAGCTGGGACGGTGAATACATACATATGAAATAAAGAAATGAAGCAGAAATAATTGAACGATGTCCACCCACCAGTGCATACCTGGGTTACTCTGAGTGATGCCCACCCAGCAGTGCATGCATGGGTTACTATGTTTTGATCAGTATACATCTCTACTACTGATATCAGAGGCCTGAAAACACCTGAAGTGTGACCCTTAACCGAGGCTCATTTGGAATTTGAAACTAAAATTATGTCATACTAGAGGCCCAGTGCACGAAATCATGTGCGGGTAAGGTCCCTAGGCCTAGCCTGCGATCAGGGCCATCTTCTGCCCGCTCGCCACTCCCCAGTCCCACCCCACCATTGCCAGCCACCTGGTTCCCCTCTCTGGCCCCCAGTCCCACCCCACCGCCACCAGCTACCCGGGTTCCCCATTCTCCATCCAGAAATTGGAGCCTGCAGGCCCGTGGGGAGGGACCAAGAGGTGGTCAATGCATCTCATAGCAACTGGTCAAGCAGTCGTTCTAGTCATTACGCCGTATGGTCCCTGGGGTTTTATTATATAGGATGATGAGTATATTACCTGTCAATGAGAATTACTTTTTGCCTGGTTTAATTAATTTATTGATACAATTTTAATATCTATCTCTATACATCATAATATCATTTCGGTTCTCTTTATTGTTTCTTTTTAAAGGATTTATTAAAAAAGCAGGTTTTGATTAACATACTTATAGAAAAGAAAAACAAAATTTCTAAATCAAAAAGCTAAAATAAGTAAAACAGAAATATCCACTTCACATCTGAATAGTATTTATCTTAATGCTATTTATTTTGTGAAATATAATATTGTATAATGATAATTCATTTCTGTTGAACCCTGTCATATGTTTCTGTTCTGAACAGCACTTGGAGTCCATCAGGGGCCCTGTGGGATGGGAGGCAGGTGAGGTCAGCGGCCAAGCCAGTTTCCCCTGACCTGCTCCCCACCCTCTATCCCTACCCTGTCTTCAGGCTCCTGGGATGGGCATTGCAATAAAACTCTCTGGTGCTTCTGAACTATGAGGACTGGATGCTTTCTCTAGTTATTTATTCTATTTTCATTTAAATGTAAAATAAGAGTGCTCCTTTGATATTTCGAAGGGTGGAGGAATGAATAAACAGTGAGCATCTGCTCATACTCTGATGGGTAACTTCTGACTAGTAATTCCTCTTGATATCATAATCTCTCGTTTTATATATGTGGAAAAATGAAATATCTGGGCCTATTTCCTCATATTATTATTTATAATTCTCTTCTTCCTTCTAGGTTTTAATTTTGTATCTCCTGGTATTAGGATTCATTTTTGTACCCTGTCTCAATTTTTTATTTCTCTGTTATGTTGTGAAACCCCAGGCGGATATAATATTTTATTGACTGTTGCCATTAATATTGATTCTATTTATTTCTGCTTTGGACCTTTGTTATTCTGTTGTAGTTCATTAACATTTTGAAGGCTACATTCATTTTTCAAGCCACTAGAATCTCAATTAAAACATTTTATTTGGCTTTGAAACATACTGGGAATAATTTGACAGCATAGTAGCATAATAAAGGGGGTAGCAAACCTAAATCCGTCTCTATTTGAAAGTCCACAGCATGCTGCCGTGTAATTATAAGTGGGTGCCTTGTGATTATCCCCTTTGGGGGTGGAAATCATACTCATGTTCAAGGGAGGGTTAGGGGAGTAGATTTATTGTTCTAAACCCAGGTGGGTGGACTCCTTCACTCACACTGAGAACGGGTTGGAAAAAAAAGAAAAAAACACCGAAACGGAAACCTATGGGTAAGAAGATGAAGAAGATCTTGGAAAGTGACCGGTAGCAGCCACTCCCATCCGGACCCACGTGGCAGCGATGACTGAGTGCCTAGCAGAGTGAGGGCTGGCACAGGGGCACAGGACAAAAGGTGGTTCCCTACCCAGGCTGTCCGAGCCAGGGATTGCCCTCAGGGGGAGTCCATAAGGCAGGGACGTGGGGAGGACCCTGGGGTCTGGGGCAGGCCCTGGTGGCTGGAGGAGGACCTGGGGGCTGGGGGTTGGGTCAGGACCTGGGAGTTGGAGGAGGACGTGGGGGCTGGGGGAGGCGTCCTACAGGAGGTGCCTTATGCATTCCCTGAGCACTTTTGTTCCTGACACTGGCTGTAGACAATATGGCCAACGTTGGATTTTGATTTATTGTGAATTACGGCAGTTTACGTTATTGCTATTTAGTTTGCCTTTCCGTTATTATTACTTTGAAAGAAAGAATTGTCAGGCAGGCTTCTACTGCTCCCCATGAAGCCCCCCTGCAGGGACGCGAAGGGGACTGGTACCTCCACACCCAGCAGCAACCAGCGCTGCTCAGCCTGGTCTCCTGCTCCATGACGTGGGCGGGTTGCAAACCCTCATTTTACTTCTCCCAACAAGAACACTCTCAGGGTTTGCCTATCCGTGTACCAGGGCATTCCTCCAAACATTAGATGATAAAAGCTACCCGACTGTCTACTTCTCCATGTTCTGAATGAATGTTGAGAGGAACAATGACTTTGAGACCTGAAAGGAAAAGGTGGGTGAATGGTTCTGGGACCATGGAATGTGCTCCTCACACCCCTCATACAGAGCATGTCTAGCCGAGAGAGAGAGAGAGAGAGAGAGAGAGAGAGAGAGAGAGAGAGAGAGAGAGAGGTATTCTCAAAGAGAAACACCTGGCATTGGCCAGAGCCGGGTCCAAGTGTGGACAGGGGAGCCTAAGAGATGCAGAACCAGCCACCGAGCAGTGGGGAGCTGTGCTCCCTGGTCTCCACTCTCTTCTTAGCAGTCCTCCCAGGCCCCAACTAAAGGGTTATTATTATTATTTAAATGTTCCACAAGGAAAGGTTTGTCCCCTTTTAAAAATACTTTTGCAGTCCTGGCCGGTGTGGTTCAGTGGATAGAGCGTCGGCCTATGGACCAAAGGGTCCCGGGTTTGATTCCAGTTAAGGGCATGCACCTCAGTTGCAGGCCCTGGTCGGTGCACCTGCAGGAGGCAACCAGTCGATGTGTTTCTCTCACATCGATGTTTCTCTCTGTCTTTCCCCCTCTCTTCCGCTCTCCCTAAAAATCAATGGGAAAATATCCTCGGGTGAGGATTAGCTAAAAAAAAATAAATAAAAGATAAAAAACTGAAAACGTTCCTTAAAAAAAAACTACTTTTGCAGAACACAGTCCCTAATGTCTTGCCTGGAGGGTCCCGGCAGGACAAGACGGGAGACGGCGGTGCTCGCAGGCACAGCTCATGCACAGGAGGGACACTGCCTGAACAGGAACCTCTTGAACATCTACTCACAGAAACGGGGCTGGCAGGGCCCACCCCACCTCCCGCCCTTTCTGTATGGGAAGGGCTCGGGAGGCTACACTGAGGCTGCCACTGCGGCAGGCAGGCTGGCAGGCAGGCTTAGACAAACCCACATGAGAAAGACTTCCTCTCTCAAGGCCATGGTGAACATGAGGAGACTTGGCCCTTGGGCACCGGGAGAGGATGGACATCTATGGGCAATGAAAACTGCGGAAGAAATTACCAGCGCGAAGTGTGTAAGAAGCAGCAACTGGTTTTCAGTTTTGTAATTTTCCATTTAAGAAAATGTCTTCAAGCCCTAACCGGTTTGGCTCAGTGGATAGAGCATTGGCCTGCAGACTCAAGGGTCCCAGGTTCTATTCCGGTCAAGGGCATGTACCTTGGTTGCGGGCACATCCCCGGTAGGGAGTGTGCAGGAGGCAGCTGATCAATGTTTCTCTCTCATCGATGTTTCTAACTCTCTATCCCTCTCCCTTCCTCTCTGTAAAAAATCAATAAAATATATTTAAAAAAGAAAAAAAAAGAAAATGTCTTCAAGAGGCTCAGTTATACGTTTACTTACTAAGGCCCCAAAGTAAAAATGAGGCAATTGGTTATATAAACAACATGCTCTTCAGAGCATCGCATTTTAAATCCTTAGTTACGGTTATAACGCCTTTCTCCGATTTAATTACAACATTAGTTAGGGATTAAATAGCAGTCAACTTAGAATATTTAATATGCTGTTTGTATACTCTTGCATGCATTTTCCACTTTCTTACAACTTTAACTGTTAACTTTAAAGATTATACATATATCATTTAGATTTTGTCTTATTGAGTTATTCTTCTAAAAACACCTTATAGTTCCTGCTTCTTTTCCTTCCTTCCTGGCTATTAGAGGACACTTTAAATTGCCATGACCTATTCCAGCTGTGTGCCTTTCATAGCGAGTGATGGGGGAAATGAACAGTACTTCATGCAGATGCTGCTTCACCGGGTTTTCCTTTTCCTTTTTTTAAAAATTAAATATATTTTATTGATTTTTTACAGAGAGGAAGGGAGAGGGATAGAGAATTGGAAACATCCATGAGAGAGAAACATCGATCAGCTGCCTCCTGCACACCCCCTACTGGGGATATGCCCGCAACTAAAGTACATGCCCTTGACTGGAATTGAACCTGGGACCCTTCAGTCCACAGGCTGACACTCTATCCACTGAGCCAAACTAGCTAGGGCTCCTTTTCCTTTTCTTTCTTTGGCTCCAGTAAAACTAAACACTGTCGCCCAAGTCTTTGTAAAAATCGTCTGCTGAGACGCTATTGACCCATTTCTTTATTTTCCATTATGGAACCAGCAGGTGCTTTCTCTAATTACTGGAAGGGGCACTCCGTCTCTCTTGTGTGTGGTACCCACTTCCCCCTCCTCCCTCGAGGAGTCACCCCATTGTTTACAGTAAATCTGAGGTCCTGGGTGCAGCCCCATCTGGGCGCCCGGGAAGCGAGGGCATGCGACCTGCCGGCTGCTGTAAATGCTTCACGTGGATCCCACTGGGGCGAGGCTGAGGGGCAGGACAGCGCCCGGATTCACTCCAGGGCTGCGGAGTCCGGTCATCCCCACAGCAGGAGGCCAGTGGGGTGGCTGAACTGTGTTCAGATGGAACAACACACGGAAGGTCATGTGTCATTCCCATCTCTTCCCATCCCATTTCACAGCCGTTATTAGACGACCAGAGGCTAAGGGGAGACAGAATGCCGACTTCTGATGTCCTTCTTTCATTATGAAGCATGTCATATGTAAAGATAGACTCACTCGTGTGTGGATGAGCCATGACTATACTGTGATCTCCAGGCAGCCCCTCCCCCTCCTCCACAGGGAAGACCTAGGGCCCCGGGGGCTCAGGGCCCAGGTTCCGCTCTGCTCCAGGGTAACCACTCTGCTCACGTGGTCATGTTTCCCAGCATTTCTTCCTGGTTCCCCCAGGGCTTCTTTGCCTAAATAAAATGGTTTTGGTTTCGAAGTTATTACCCATATTTACTTTTAATTTTTTAAAATCTTTATTGTTGAAAGTATTACCTATGCCTCTCTCCTTCCCCCCATTGACCTCTCCCAGCCAGTCCCCACCCTGCTTTCACCACCCTATTGTTTGTGCCCAGGGGTGGGGGTGATGCATATATGCATACAGGTCATTGGTGGATCTCCTCCCACCCACCCACCACCCCTCGTCTTCCCTCTGAGGTTCCACAGTCTCCTTGATGCTTCTGTGTCTCTGGATATATTTTTGTCTATCAGTTTATTGTGTCCCGGTTTTACACTTTCTGCAAGTGGAATCATACTGTTTGGTCATGGGTGCCTTGCTCAGCACTGTGGTGTGAGCGGTCTTGCAGCCCTACTGTTCACTTATGTGGAAGCTTCAGGCTTCTCCCTGCCCTGTGACAGATGGGCCCACAGGGACAACCCTGCCAGCACTTTCTTGTATGTGTTCCCTGAAACACATTTGCATGACATTACAAAGGAGGAGAATTCCAGGGTCACGGGGCATGTTCATAGAGATGGTTAGTGTCCTGGGCTTGTTTGCTATCAGGTCTATTGGGTTTTCCCACACACCTTTAGGACTAATCATACAGGAGTCCACACAGGGCGGGGCAGAGGCAGGCACACAGTGAGGACCCGAAACAGAGTTCATTCTTATATGATTATTATTGCTTACTAGAGGCCTGGTGAACTAAATTTATGCATAGATAGGGTCCCTAGGCCTGGCCAGAGATCAGGGAGCCCCCCTGGCACCCGCCTTGGCTGGCCTGGGACCTGCAGGCTGGGGGCAGCTCCTGCATTGAGCATCTGCCCCCTGATGGTCAGTGCATGTCATAGTGACTGGTTGTTCTGCCATTTGGTCAATTTGAATATTAGGCTTTTATTATATAGGACTAGAGGCCCAGTGCATGAAATTTGTGCCGGGGTGGGGGGGTGGGGGGGGAGGTTCCTCAGCTGGGCCTGCATCCTCTCCAATCCAGGACCCCTTGGGGGATGTCCGACTGCTGGTTTAGGCCTGATCCCTGTGAGATCGGGCCTAAACCGGCAGTCAGACATCCCTCTCGAAATCTGGGACCACTGGCTCCTGACCGCTTACCTGCCTATCAGCCTGATCCCCCTGACTGCTCTCCCCTCCTGGCCTGATCCCCCTAACAGCTCTCCCTGCCTGCCTGATTGCCCCTAACCACCTCTGCCTCAGTCCCACCACCATGGCTTTGTCTGGAAGGACGTCCAGAAGATGTCCGGTCTAATTAGCATATTACCCTTTTATTAGTATATAATGTATTATTTTCCATATTAACAACTGTAAACCTACTGTTGCCCCACCTTAGATTAGCTCATGGGATAGCAATTGGGAATGTATTACATTTTAATGTACAATTTTTGAGAATTTACAGATTTACAATGTTGAGTTTTCACCATCAGGAATGACATTAGCATTTTTATTTGTTCAAATATGACACGTCTTAACACTGACTATTTTATAATAAATACCAATAAGTTCTAGAAAACACGCTTACATAATTAAGTACATGCCTATTCAAATAAAACTAACCAGGCCCTGCCTTTCATTCTGACTTGGGCTAAACAAAATGAAGAGGGGAGAAGTCCCCTACTAGATAGACTTTGTCGTTTCCACCAGTGTGTTTTTCGGCAAAATTCTATTACAGAGAAAGGCTTTATAGACAATTCTTAAAATGTTGTGTAGCAAAACCACAATTGGACAAAACCTTACGAAACACATCCACTCTGCCATGTAGTTGGTGGATCAATTATTAGTGGATAAATTCATCTCACTGCAAACTCTGCAATGAAGGGAGGCAGAGAGATGCAGAAGGGTCTCTCCAGTTCCCTAAAGATTAAAGGTGAGAAACTGCTACAGAGACAAGAGCAGTCACCACTCCTGTGGACAGTGGCTCTGCCTCCGTGTGTGACTCACGGAGGTACCGAATGGCCCCCTAGCCAGGAAACAGTGGGCTCAGCGAAGCACCACATCTGAGAGACCTGCTGAGCCTCAGGTCACAGGACAATGGTCTGCAGACATATGTAAAGACAGGAGAGCCGGAGAACAGGGACCGTTCACCAGAGTATTACAATGAAAGGACTGAGGGTAGATATGTCACCTGCTGAATTAAAAGGAAGCCAGGGGGCATGGAGGGCTTGGAGGAAAGGCAGAGCTCAGAGAGGAGCATGTCGACATGGAGACACCTGTTACAGCAGGTGTGGAGGACACGTGGCCCCTAACTGGCTGATGTAGAAGCAGCAGCATTCAGGCTGCGGATCAAGTTGGGGGCCAGCACCAGGTGTGTCTCCATGTATAACAGGGGCTTGGGGCGCAGGGGTGGAGAAGGCGGTTTTTCATCCTGGAGTCGGGATGTTTCCCAGACAGTTCACTTAGAAGGAAAGAGAGGCACAGGTGGTGGGACCAGGCCTAGACTTGCACACTGTCATGGAAAGTGTACAAAACTGTTGAGTAACTAAAACCTCAACTTTCTGGTCAAGGACCCAAAATGGAAGGAATTGAAAAAGAGAGACCTTAGGGTCATTTATAAACTCCTGGGCTCACTCCTGAGCTCTAACTCTGGATTTGATCCCAAACACAGACTAACAGATACTGAGAGCTAACAACAGACACACAATGGCCCAGCTACCAAGTTGACTCTAAGTGACTCTCATACGGGGCAAATCGGAGTAACACTGCAAAGGTTTGCAAATGGAAGCAACATTGGACGGATGTAACGTTCACATCATCAGACTCTCAGAAGAAAAAGTATTTAAAGAAATGATGGCTGAAAACGACTGCAATTTGACTAAAGACATAAATCTACAGACTCTGGAAATTCTAGAAACTCAACATGATAAACACAAGGAAATTGAAGCCCTGATACATCATCATCAAACTGCTGAAAATTAAATATGAAAGAAATGTGGCACCTAGAAAATTACCCATTGCACTTAGGGAATGACTCAGATGACTTTGTGTTTCTCTTCAGAAACCATGGAGCTCAGAGGAAGAGGAGCAACATTTTACAGTGCTGCAGGAAGAGAGCTTACCCCAGATACTGTGCTCAGTAAAAATAGAAGAAATAAAAACATTTTCAGATGAAGGAAAACTAAGAGAGGTTGTTGTCAGCAAAACCATTATAAAATAATTGCTAAGCCATAGCCAGTTTGACTCAGTGGATAGAGCATTGGCCTGCAGACTGAAAGGTCCCAGGTTCGATTCCAGTCAAGGGCATGTACCTCGGTTGCAGGCTCATTCCCTGGCCCTGGTTGGAATGTGTGTGGGAGGCAACCACTCGATGTGTCTCTCTCTCTCTGTCTCTCTCCCTCCCTTCCACTCTCTAAAAATCAATGGAAAAATACCCTTGAGTGAGGATTAATAAAATAATTGCTAATATCAGTTCTTTGGTCAGAAGGAACCTGACACCAGAGGGAAGATGTACCATCAAAAATGAATAAGAACAGGAGAAATGACAGGTTCTGTGTAAATAGAATACACTAGTCTTCTCTTGAGTTCTTTAAAATGTATTTTATAGTTAAAATAGGAATTTATAACAACTTGGGTGAATCTCAGAGGCGTTTTGCTGAGTGAAAGCCAGTCTTGAAAGTTTACCTCGTGTATAAAACCATTTACATGATACTATTAAAAAGACATATGTCACCTCCTTTATGACATTTTCTCTAACCTCCCAACATCGCCATAACCTCCATGTCTATTGTATCGTCTTAATCATAACATTACAATCATTATCATGACATTTATTCACAAGTTTCTCTTTTTGTTTATTGTCTGTATCTCCCCCACCCCACCCATTTGTCAGTGAATTTATTGGTTCTATTTACTGCTGTGTTCTTAGTGCTTAGAAAAATGCCTAGTACACAGCAGACACTCAGTTGCTCAATATTTAATGGTTGAATGAATGTGTATTTTAGTAAGGCTGATACTAACCCATTGGTCAAATGGATTGAAATGTGGCTTCCTAATGGCTACTATTTTTTGAATGCTAAAATGGCTGGAATCCCAGATGTTGTTCTAACACTTTCCTTGTATTCCTTAGTATAACATTAACAATTACTTCACCAGAGACATGTCATTCTTTTACTCAGTATATGGATGAAGAAAAGAGCCACATAGAGGTAAAATAATTGCCCAAAGTCACCCAGTAAGTGGTGGACCATGAGGTGAAACCAGGAAATCTGACTTTCGAGCTCTTACCAGGATGTTCCTTCCCCGGCTTCTCGTCCTTGTCTTTGCTCTTGTCTAGAAGCATGAGCATCAACCGAGACACCATTCCAGGAACCCAGGCTGTGATCACTAGAACCCGGAAAGGAAAGAAAGGGCACACAGGACACACACAGAAAGTGCTGAGGATGGATGACATGCCTGTAGTTAATGGAGGTTAAAGGGCATCTCTGAGTTGGAGATGGATAACACCTACTTACTATTTCTGTGAATAATAAAGAGAAGAAAAATAAAGAAGTCATTCATAGCCCCCTTGCCCCCCCATAAAAAAGTAAAGAAAAGAGAGGAAACAGACTTTGGAGGCAGGAATACACCTGAAGATGATGAGTAGGCAGACTGATGAGATAGAGATTGGGGATTGGAGACTATGTTACGTGTCTTGATTGACAGGTACCTGTAATTCACATTTTCATAATTTTGAGTTTGGGGTAATTTTAATATTGGGGTTATATGTATTTTTTCTGATGATGTGTCTTACAGTTAAAGATCTTTGAAATTATATATTATGACATGGAGAGAATAAAGACGGAAAAGGATGCTGGAGGAGAGGACTTAAGCCATGAGGAGAGTAAAACCCCAGCCTTCTCTGATGCCACTTCAGTGAGGGAACCGATGTCCTCTGGCCAGCTGCCCTCATCAGCCTCTGGAGGGACTGAAGCGACAGGGAACAAGCTCACCTCCATTGTTTCTCCATCAGTGAAAGTTTAAAGTAATTTATGAGGGGAAGTAGCCACAGTGCTCCTGATGTCCTTACACTTAATGCCTGGGACCACTCCTGCTCTGGTCTTACATAGCCATGGCGCAGGGTAGGAGGAGCTGTGGGGTCATTCCTCAAGGGGTTGGCGCTCCCAGGTCAACCCAATATACCCCTTCTCTTGGATGTCATCAAGATCTCCACTTCGATACGTTTCTCTTTCCATGTCTGAGGAGTCTCTTGCTGGACATTATACATGTTTGTAGAGCTGAATTTAAGGCTCACTCCCTGGTGATTAGTAGGCTACCTTCTTCTCCTAAGACAGCGGTTCTCAACCTGTGGGTCACGACCCCTTTGGCGATTGAACGACCCTTTCACAGGGGTCACCTAAGACCATCCTGCATATCAGATATTTACATTATGATTCATAACAGTAGCAACATTACAGTTATGCAGTAGCACCGAAAATAATTTTATGGTTGGGTCACAACATGAGGAACTGTATTTAAAGGGCCAGAAGGTTGAGAACCACTGTCCTAGGGGAAACCCTACATTCATTTAAGACTAGGCTTTAACTGGACTTTTCTGTTACCTTGAGGACACTTTTCAATATCATAATAAAATTTCTCATGTATTTTTCATGGCCACAGAGTCAAGATCAAAAGCCATGAGCTTTAAAAGTTTAGGAATTCTCTGAACCATGTGACGTGGGTATCTTTGTACAAACCTAAGAGCAAAGAAAGCTTCTGAAATGAGGGTCAGATTAAGGGTGAGATGTGCAAGAAGATTTGATTTTTTGAGACATTCAAGGGGGAAATTAATAATTTAGGAAAAAATAATAGATATATTAAGGGAAAAGAAGTTGAATTTAAAAAATATTCTACCATGTTTAAAGGATTGTAGGAGAGGCCTAATGGACTATTTCTAAGAATGGCTAAAAATAGTTGGTTCTAAACCAACAAAGATTATTTTTCAAAGTTTCATAATGTCTATTTTCTGGCTAATGGGATAATTAAAATGTCAACCAAAAATGGGTACAATTCAATTATAGCCATGCACCCTATGCAATTAAAAATGCCTCACAGCAAAATAAAGTTGTTGTTGTTATAGGGGCTTTTCACTAGGCTAAGGAATGCATGATCAGATTTGATTGAGGTGACGCAGTTAGGCCACCTTCATTCTCATGAATCCAATAAAGATCCTGGAAAGTGAACTCTTAAAAACATTTAAAAATGTTCAGCCTGGAGGAAAATAGATAAAGTCATATTCTGTTGCGTTAGAAATCTTAGAGCAGTAATTACCCTCCCCAGAGGTGAGTGAGCAGGAACATTTGGCGGACTGCAGGAGTTTAATTCCTATTAAATGGCCTTCTCATCGGCTTAATAGCAGGTCTGTAGCAAAAGTTCCTCATTTTCACTCTCATTAAGTAGAAAGTGCAGGGATGTTAGATGACTGGAAACTAGTTTCTGGATTTTTTTGTCCTCTGCATTGATAGATGTATAGATAATTTCCATTAAATTATATAACTAGAAATCCTATATAATAAAAGGGTAATGTGCAAATAGACTGAATGGCAGAACAACCGAACAACCAATCAAAGCATAATATGCTAATGAAATGCTAAGGCTGCTCAACTGCTCACTATGATGTGCACTGACCATGGGGGGGGTGGGGCGCGGGGCAGACAGTCAACTGGTCGACCAGTCACTATCATGTTCACTGACCACCAGGGGGCAGATTCTCCGACCAGTAGGTTAGCTTGCTGCTGGGGTCTGGCTGATCAGGACTGAGTGAGATGGGCCGGACATGCCCTGGAGCCCTCCCACAGTCCCTCCCAGGCCCGATCGTGCACCAGTGGGGTCCCTCAGCCAGGCCTGTGCCCTCTTGCAATCTGGAACCCCTCGGGGGATATCGGAGAGCCAGTTTCAGCCTGATCCTGCAGGCCACTCCCCTTGGGAGGGCACCAGATGCAGGGCTTATGGATGGTGAGCGCTGGACTGATTGGGAGCAAGCCTGCAGCAGGCATAGTGAGGTAGGGATGAGTGGGAGTGGCAGGTAGGAGTTGCAGGAGGTGTTGGACTTCAGGTTTTGGCTCGATCCCTGCAGGCCACCCAGAGGGAACCCACCCATGCACAAATTAGTGCACCGGGCCTCTAGTTATATATAAAACAGGAAGAAGATAAATATGAAATAAAAACCTGTATAGCTTGATTCAATCAGGAGTTTTGTTGACTCTAATGTCCAACCTGTTTTGGAAAAGAATTATTGGTGAAATCTCTTATAAAAGATAAAGGACTGGTTGATAACTATTACCTGAAATTAACTTTGTTCTCTCAATTTCAGTTCTCTCTGTTCTCGATTTTCTGAAATTTCATGAGAATGTTTTTGTTTGTTTTTAATTAATTGCTCTGTAGGATGAGTCCTTTGGCTCTGAAGATGTATAGTGCTCCTCAGCTCTAGAAAGTTAGGAAAGTCTGAAGCATGAACCAAGACAGGCTGTTAGGTGGGGTGCGGTCTCAGGGAATCCCAGGGCGGGGCTAACATCATTAGCCAGGTTGATGGTGACTCAGATATGGCTCACACCTGTGTCAGCAGGGGGCACGCTCAGTAAAGGAACAATGGTCACTGCCAGCACTTCTCTGGGAGCAAGCTGCCTCTCCAGCTTTTGCTCTGGTGCCTTTTGAGTTGCTGCTGCTGTGTTAGAGCTCAGAGAGAGCAAGTCTGAGTAAGTCCCTGTGGGCCCTTTAAGAGGAACTGCCTGGGACTCTAGTAGCCTTCATGTCAACACAATCCCTGCTGGTTTTTACAGGCAGAATTTATGGGTTTTCCACCTGGAACCCTGGGCTTGGGGGCCTGGTGGGGACTGGGACCCCTCACTCCTCAGGGGGTACCTCTGCAGCTGAGGTACCCCTCCCTCCCTATTTTTAACTGGCACATGTGGGTGTGGGATAAACACAACTTCCTCCTCTCTATCACTCCTACCAGTTTCAATGTGGCTTTTTATTTATTTTTTTTAGTATCCTTAGTTGTAGGACTTTCATTCAGCTAGATCTCAGGTGGTCCTGAATGATGTAGTTTAGTTGTAATTTTGATGTGGTTGTGGGAGGATTCAAGTAACTACGCATCTTGACCAGAAGCCCAGTATTTCTTTAATAATCTTCCTACTCCCTTCCCCCTCCAATTTCAATTCTTTGTTTCTGGGCCTTCTGGGTTGTTTTGTTTTGTTTTATACCTTCTACATTTTTTTATTTTTTTAATATATATTTTATTGATTTTTTACAGCAAGGAAGGGAGAGGGATAGAGAGTTAGAAACATCAATGAGAGAGAAGCATCGATCAGCTGCCTCCTGCACACCCCCTACTGGGCATGTGCCTGCAACAAAGGTACATGCCCTTGACCAGAATCCAACCTGGGACCCTTCAGTCCCCAGGCTGATGCTCTATCCAGTGAGCCAACCCGGCTAGGGCGATACCTTCTACATTTTTAAAACGTATTTCTGTTTATTATTTCCCAAACTCCCTAAATTCTGTGGTTGCAAGTAGTAGACATACTGAAAATAGCCTGTATTTGAAATCTTATCCTTCTCATCACATGAGGACGATGCTCTCAGCCATCTTGGTTGTGTTTTGAAGGAGTATCACAGGTTCATTGTGGCAATAAATATCATCTCTCACAAGTTTAGTTTCATACAGGTTGGGGTTGTTAACGCCCACCCCTTCAATGCCCAACCTCATTAGAATAATGATGATAACAATAATGAACTTGGTAATGGTAGCTGGCATTTAATGAGCATTGCCTATGTGAGCAGCATGGTTGTAAGGATTTACACGTATTATTCATTTAACAATTCCACGAGATGAGTACTATAATTATTTCTTTCTTTTTTTTTTTATCAAGCATCGGGGCAAGGGGATGCGAGAGGACTCTCAGAGCTGGGATGTGAATGTAATGGGCACTGGAAGTTTCATTCCTACTGAGGGGATAAAACACCAAATGGTTCTTTTTTTATATATATATTTCTACACAGGAACATGTTCTATATTTGCGTTTACAGCTTCAGGTAAGCGGAATTTTATAAGAGACAAGCAATTGCATGTGTTTATCCTTGGAGTCCTCTGGGGATCCTTTGAACATTTTATTGGCACATGTTTTAAATCGCCCGACCCCCGTGGAACTTCCTTTGTTTATTTCTAACTCTTGACTTCTGTCCTGCTTTGTAACCCTGCTCCTGACCCTGCTTCTTTCCTTCAAGCTCTAAGGAAACAAGAGACATTTTAAATTAATACTGAACTTCTAAGTGGGCTGAGCTGGACTAGAGATAACGCCCTGATAAAAAATAAGCAAAAGGTAGATATCTGGGGATTGTTTTTTAAGAGTCCTTTTTGGAAACTATTCAAGATGTTATCTTGAGTAGGGAGGCTGGGAGGGAAAAAAGAGAAGGACGCAAAATTAATTTTACTATTTCTTTTCCTTCCTTTAGACTGTTTATTCCTGAATCATTGCTGAAGTGTGTTAACATTAAGTGATTAACTCAGAGACACAGAACATATACAATTAGGAGGCCTCTGGCCCTGGAAGCAGAGACACACACGGAGAAATTTTATTCACTGTTTCTGAAATTCATAGTTATTTCAAGTCAGATACTAGTAATATTTTTAAAGTCAATTTTTAAAAATTCCTCTCTAGAACTTAAGGTTTAAGTTCATATTTTACAATTAACTACTCCGTTTTTGTTCCTTGATATCTGTTGTAGTAGTTCTATAAACTATATAAATTAATACCATTTGAAAGATTGTCAGAGATTCTCTCTAATTTTCCTTTGTTTTGCCAGGAATTTGTTGACTTTATTTAAGATCACTTTTTTTTTTTGGCCTTTACTGAAAACAGAACACATATTACCTAAAAACAGATGGAAAATACTTCATGATTCTTAGCTAGGTCCTCAGAGTCTCCCATTCCCGCCCCCAGTTGTTTACATTTTGCGGAAGAAACAGAAAGCAATGATAATATTTATCTGGTCACTACATACT
>JAWPEG010000011.1:104885106-104914599 GCA_035771395.1 Myotis vivesi
CCGCGCCCCCTCCCCCCTCCTCTCCCCGCCTTCCTCCTTGGGCGGGAGGCACAGTGCGGTGGTAAGCCTTCCCTCCACAGGCTGGCAGGGCCCCGGATTAGCAAAAATAGGTTTTCTGTAGCAAAAACCCGAGTGAGCCCTGGCCGGTGTGGGTCAGTGGATAGAGCGTCCGCCTGCAGACCAAAGGGTCCCGGGTTCGACCTTGGTCAAGGGCACGTACCTTGGTTGCATGCAAGAGGCAACCAAACACATCAATACTATACTTCTCTCTGTCTCTCCCGCTCCCTTCCACTCTCTCTAAAAATCAATGGAAACATATCCTGGGGGAGGATTAAAAAAATGAAAAGGAAAAAGCCCGAGGGAGTGTCTGAGCCCCTGGGCCGGGGGTCCACTCGGCAGCCTGGGGTTTGCAGTGCAGCAGCTCGAATGTGGGCCATGGTCCTGTCTGCACACTGCCCCCCCTTCCCCCCCCACTCCCGCTTCTAGCTGAGCAATGGGTGTTCCCAGAGCCAGAGCCTGGGCAGCAGTGATGCCCTGAGTCACGTGAAGAGAGTGTGCAGTGTGGACCCCACAGAGGCCCTGGTTCCCAGCACAGAAACAGCGAAGCGCGAGAAAGCGAATGAGCATCAAAGGCGCTGTGAATGCGGGGCCGCCATGGAGATGAGCTGTGTCAGCCCAGCCCAGACGGGAGGGGTCTGAATTGGACACACAGCGCCTGTGAAAGGGAGGGACCCACACTGCAGACAGACTGAATAAAGCGTTTATCCAGAAGCCACACAGGCCACGCAATGAGCTAGGTCAGGCCGAGCTCAGGCCGCCACAGCGCGCCAGGAGCCGCCGTAACTAATTTCAAAAGGAGCAGAGAGACCCGAGAAGCAAACAAGACGGACAGATCCTTCTGTTCCCCCTTTCGGTCCAGTCGAGGCAGTGTGGCATCAGAAAGTAGGAGGAGCAACCTGGTTTAGCAGGAAAGGTGTCCTGCACAGAATAGAAACTTTGCAGTGACGGTCAGGATCGCTGAGCCGTGGGGAAGTTGTTAGGTGTCCAAGGAAAAAAGCAGGGAGCTCACAGGGGGATTCACTTTTGAAAGAGACTGAGAAAGCTCTGCCCCAAGTAGTCCCACGTCCACGCCAGCCAGGCCCCTGCCCCTGCAGCCAGCACCGGTCTCAGCACAGCACCCTCTCCCTTTAGAGGTTTAAACTTCTTTCCAATTATCTTTAAAAAGACCAACGACTGGTGCTTATCAACACGCCTTCTTTTTTTTTTTTAACTTTTAAACATTTCCTTGGAATATGAATGTGCCACTTTGTAAAGACATTGGGAACCTAAGTTAGGGGGGTAGTGATGGAGAAAATAGCATAGGTAGACTTGTGTTTGGAGGCCATTCCGTATTTTTAAAAGAAAATTAAAAATCTGTCTCTTTCTTTCTTTCTTGAAAAAAAAAAATGAGCTCAGGACTTGAGAGAGTTTTGTTACCTTAATTTTTTTAAGGCGGAAACTCACTGAATACCAAGCAATTAATCCTGCAGAGGAATAGCAACAGAATCGCCTATGAAAATCTCAGATGCATGCTCCATCCTTGTCACCCAATAATTAACTCCATTTCTCTTTCTGGGTCATGGGGGAGATCAGGGTGAGGTGGGGTCATCTAGTTCTTATTGCACATGCACAGAGTAGAGGCACCCCCCCCCCCTCCCCCCCCACCACCTCCTCCGGCGCTGGTACCCCGCTCTCAGCATTGCTCTGGCCGCTTCCCGCACCAGCCCCCCTGGAGTGGGACGGCTGACCAGTCAGCCAGGTGGAAATTCTGCCTCCTTACTTGTTTCTACCTCCCAGTTTAAGGAAATTACGGAATTCCCTTATGCTTTCTTCCTTCTATTAATAATTCTAACCCCTGCGCTGACATAATGAGGCTCTGCTGTTGGGGATTCGGTTTTTAAATGGAGCCTGGGAGAGCCAGGTGGGAGTGGGTGGGCCAGCATGGCAGGAGGACCCCAGGGCCAGCAGACCATCAGGCACACCCATAGCTTTAAGAGCTCCCGCAGGCCAGGGCAGGATGGCAGCATTTTCTTCTAAAAGGGGACACATGGAGATACATTAGACTTGACGTTGTCCATGTAGACTCTGGGAACCGAATGAGAATATGAAGGATCCACAGCCATGTCCACACAAGGGCAGTTCTTTGATGGGCCCCCAAGGTACCATCTCCTCAGTTACTATACGTTGCCTTTCAGCTGCCATGTCCCAGGTTCCCACAGTTGTCTCGGTCAGCTTAGTGTGACCATCTAGAATGAGGACTCGGACGCACGCAGCCTGGACGGAATCTCTAGCTTGGTGGCACTGGGCACTTGCTCAATCAATTGGAATCCCAGTTTCCATGTCCAACACAGAGCAAGCACTCGATAAATGCTAGCTACTGGGACCATATGACTTCCAAGAAGTTATAATTTAGGTCCTGCTAGTCAACACTTTTCGGTTTTCAACTGTAACTCTTCTCATTCTGTCCCCTGTTGATCTTCGTGGGAGGTGCTTCGTGGCAGGGACCAGATTTGTTCCATCCTCTGGTGTCTGGCTCCTCACACAGCACCTGGCACCGGGGAGCTGGCCTGCGGATGGCTGAGGGCCGATTGGAGGAACAAAGGAAAAGAAGGCTGTCTGTACTGAGAGATTTATCTTCTCGTTGAGTAGCTGCTATGCTTTAAAAAGATTCAACAGAGGTTTAGAGGCATGGAAGCCTTTAGACACACGTTCAAAACATAAACTTGGCTCAAAACATTCTAAAAACCTCAAACGAACCTTTGGACACATCAGTAACGAGGCTCAGCTTTCGTTGGAAACGCTGTGTGCGCAGCGACGCGGTCCCTGGAGGTCCTGAGTGCTCATCTGCATGCGATCAGGGCGCCTTCGGATCCACCAGGCGCTGCGGATTGAGTCGCTCTGGTTGTCCATGGAGACGCATAAGGCGTATTTGTTACTTGGACGGCCCTCAAAGGGCAGGAAACTGGGAAAATGTCCGAAGAGGCTCCTCCTAATTTTTGTGGCCAGAATGCGCATTCTGTTTCCTCATAATACTTGCTATTATTACCTCACGCTGCCCCAAGCAGTAATTCTATATTTAACTGTTTCACTTTGAAGCCAGCGGGTCTCAGCTTAGGCTCAGATTTTATTCTAATAAGTCCTGCTTTACAGTGATTTCCTGGAACACGAAGCAGATATTTCCGAAGAACTAATGTGTTGTAATGCGTATTGAGCGTCTCTACCTCGTAAAAAAAAAACCCAACAACCTTGGGTTATTAATACAATGAGACATGATGGGGTGGAGCAGCTGGGCCATGGGTCAGACTCCTGCTGTCCTGGCTCCAGGAGCCCTGGACCTCTGACCCGGGACAGAAGAGCGACCTATAATATAATTATGCTAAAAACTGCACCAGTTTCAACACGCACACTTTGAGTTTAAAGTGCCTCATGCATCCAGAGATGTACACAAATCCTAGGCGTGCACTTGACGACTTTTTATAAGTTGAACACATGGGTGTAAACAGTCTTCAGATAGAAATAGACTGCGAGCCGCTTCCAGAGGCTCCTCCCCGCCCCCTGTCCTCTTCCGGCAACTCACCCTTGGTGTTCCTGCCACAGAAATGGAGCCATAGCGTGCGCAGTGTAGCTGGAGTGTTTATCCCTACGAGGTCGTGTGTCCATTTTGCCATGTGCATGGGGTGGTTTTCTTATCTTTGTTATGGTGTATACTAGAGGCCCAGTGCATGAATTCATGCAAGTGGCTTGGCCTTCGCAGCCACGCGGCTTGTCTGGGCCCTCGCAGCCCTGTCTTCATCTGGAAGGTCATCCAGAAGGTCATTCTACTGTCCAGTCTAATCAGCATATTACGCTTTTATTATTATAGAACTGCTCGTGTGCATATCCAGGGATTGGAACTTATCCTGCAGTGATGAACCATGGGATGGTTTCAGGTTGCGGTTGTTTTTGCCATTTCGAATAGTGCTGCAGGGACATCCTTGTACACACCGTTTGGTGCCGATATTGACGCATTTCTGTCAAATCTACCCTCGGGACTAGAAGGGCTCCATCAAGGGAATGCCTGCTTCAGTTCAGTAGATTCTGCTACTTTCCCACACCGGTTAGAGTGGTTTGAAGTTCACCAGCAACACGTGTGCGTGCGCACTGTGCCACATTTGCTGACACCGGCTTTTGTTGAGCACTCTGCATGCATTCACTGGGCATTGTGTCTTTCCTTCTTTTTTTAAAAAAATATATTTTATTGATTTTTTACAGAGAGGAAGGGAGAGGGATAGAGAGTTAGAAACATCGATGAGAGAGAAACATCAATCAGCTGCCTCCTGCACGCCCCCTAATGGGGATGTGCCCACAACCAAGGTCCATGCCCTTGTCCAGAATCGAACCTGGGACCCTTCAGTCCACAGGCTGACTCTCTATCCACTGAGCAAAACCGGTTAGGGCAGGGTCTTTCCTTCTTGAGCAGCTCGTCCGATGTTTTGCTCCCATTTCTATGTCGTTGCCTTTTCCTTGGTCTGCGCAGGACTCTGCTAGGCTCTGAGGCAAGGCCTTCGATGTGTGTGCTGCAGTGTTCTTGTTCTGCAGGCTGCCTTGCGTTTAGACTCTGCTCTGTCTTTGAACAGAAGGCTCACTGTGAAGTAGTCCACCTTGTACATTGATGGGTACATACATCTCTGTACACACAGATGCACGTTAATGTAAGCCTGGAGTCCTGCTGGAATTGACTGTGAGAGTTAAAATTTACCCCCAGCCCAAAACGTACCCCGGTGACATCGCAGAGTGTGTTGAAGACATTCCTCTCCCTGCACTTGGCCTTGCTGCTGCCCTAAGTCCAGGGAACCTCACCAGGGGTCCCTCAGGGGCCATCCTGCAGTGTGCTCTTGCAGTGTGGGAGGTGGGCAGACAGTTCCCTGGAGCTGATGCCCTCGGGCTGTCAATCAGAGAAGAAACATGGACACGAAGTGGGACAAATCACATGACCATGGTCCTGTGGGGATGGGCTGCATCTATGCGGTCTCCCGCCACCTTCAGGCCCCGCTTTCCATGACAGGTGATCTGCTGGCATGGATGCCCTTTGCGTGGAGCAGTGTGCCTCTGGCCGGGGGCCTGGAGAGCTGCTGGAGGGGCCAGAGAGGCTAAGGCTGGGCGGCTGCCCCACACAGAGGGTGACACCAGGGAAATGAGAGCTGGGGAGTCACCTGTGCCCTGTGCTGCTTCCCCTCCAGTCTCAGGGCTCCCGCAGGCGTCTCTCAGCGCCTCTCCACCTGGGATGGCGGGAAGGACACGGTGGGGCTGCAGCTCCGCTCTCGCTGTTGACTCTGCACAAATATGTCACTTGTATGTTCACAGGAACTCTGTTGTGCTTGGTTTGTCTATTCTTGCAACAACCCATCCTTTACTAGTGGTTGTAGCTCATAGGATCTGATCCCATAGCTCCTCCAGATCTCCCTCTTCTTGTGATTGCCTCCCATATGCTTAGCCTTCGCATTGGCTGTGAATTTTAGCATCGACCTCCTGCTGGGACACGGGTGGGGTTGTGTTTAATCAGCTGGTGAACAATGGATGCACATTGATGGGACGTCAATCCATGAGCACGTCACCCCCTCCCACTTATCTAGGCACCTCAATGTCTTTCTCGCTTTTACACTTTTAGCAGAAAATTCTAGCACATATTTAATTAGATGTCATGCTAAATGAAATCTTTTTAAATAATTTATTTTCTATTGTTTATTTTAGCTACATATAGATACCATTTGTTTTAGTTTGTTGATATCTTTGTCAGAAATACCACTAAGCTTACTTTTAAAAAATTCTTTATTGATTTCAGAGAGGAAGGGAGAGGGAGAGAGAGATAGAAACATCAATGATGAGAGAGAATCATTGATTGGCTGCCTCCTACACACCCCACTGCAGATGGAGCCCACAACCCACCCATGTGCCCTGACTGGAATCGAACCCAGGACTGTTCAGTCTGTAGACCGATGCTCTAGCCACTGAGAAAAACTGGCCAAGGCACTAAACTTTCTTTTTAATTGTTACAGTTTTGTGAAGACTCTTGAAGTTTCTATACAGAAAAGCAAGTAGAAATCCTATATAATAAAGAGCTAATATGTAAATGGTTGTCACGCCATCACACCAGGGCTGGGGGACCTGAGGCTGGAGCGGGGGACCTGAGTTCATGCTCCTTGCCCCGGCACCGGGGCCAGGGGACCTGCAGCCACGCCCCCAGCTCTGGCACCAGGCCGGGGAACCTGAGGTCATGTCCCCCGCCCCAGCACCAGGCTAGGGGACCTGAGGCTGCTCTGGGGGACCTGAGGCCACACCCCCCGCCCTGCAGAGCTTGACAGGGGTGGGGCTGGCTGGGTCTAGGTCTTGCGCGATTTTGAGGTGCATGCGGGTGGGCGGGGACTTGACTCTGGGTCCTGTGGCACGCCCCAGACTCTGACAGGAGGGAGATTTTCGTATACATTTTACTAATTTTATTTCATCTGTGACACTTCTATTATAGAGAAAGGGCAAATAGCAATATTAAAATATTTCCTCCAATTAATTCCCTTTTAATGTGCACACATTTTGTGCATTGGGCCACTAGTAGAAAATAATTACAGATTTATTTCTCCTTTTATATCCACATAAGTATTTCCTTTTCTTGCCTGCTTGGACCAGCTGGGGCCTCAGCTGAATAGTGAATAGAAATGGTTATAACAGACTTCGCATGACGGTAGGAATCTGGGGAGGAAGCTCAGTAATTCCCCGTTAAGTGCTGTTTACGGTCGGATTTGTAGACATTCTCCCAGATGAAGGGAACTCCCTTCTGTGTTAAAAGGATTGTGCCATGAGGGGCATTGGGAACTGTACCCATTTTTAAGTGCACTTTATGACATTTCTATTAGAAAAATGAGTTATCAGTTTCCAGTGGAGATGGGGAAGGCCTTTCCCCGCCTACTGCACGCTCCAGCCAATGAACACCTCCCCTGCACCTCAGAGCATCCCCGTCCCCTTCCACGCCCCCTTCTTCCCTTGATAGAAACCCATAGTGGCAAGACTCTTTGCTCCCACACACACGTCGATTTATTATCAAGAATCGGGGTGGGAGGATGAGTAGGATTTTATTAAAAGAGGCAGATGAAAGGGCAGATTCTACAGGCATGAATATTCTTGCAGCCACTGTTCTCATTTGACCGAATGGAGATGGGCCCCAGGGAACAGGCTAGTTTTAAAGAAAGAGCTGGTTTATTTCAGAGACAGTGTATGGGAGAGTGGCTGAAAGGCTGGGCTCTGGAGTCAAATTTATTGAACTTAAAGTGTGGCAGGTACAGATTACATTGTCTTGACAGTTTAAAGGCCTTCTGGGGGCTCTGGGCCTCGTCTTGCAGGCAGGCTGTCTCACTGAGTCCCTTTAGGCCGGAGCGGGCAGACAGCCTATGCAGGGGGCCAGCAGGAAGGCCTGGTGTTCCTGGGGAAGCGGGAAGGGGGAGGGCATGTGGAGGAGAGTGGGAGGGAGAACCGAGCAGCCCGGCCACGATGGAACATGGAAATAGTAGTGCCATGTGGGCATCCAGACACAGAAGGGCCGAGGGCTGCAGAAACCCAGATTACGGAGATCTGCCCTGTTTCCTTTCTTTCCCCCTAAGATTTAAATCCACAACACATGCCTGTTCAGGGACGAGGGAGACTTGTGTTTGTAGAGCGAGTGAGAAGCGAGGACTTCAGGGCAGAGTCCTCCTATAGATTGCTTTGCATTTGAATTTCACTCGACTTCCTTTTCTTTCAGTGATCTTTGTCTCCCTTTTGCCTTATCTTGTTTATTTCTAGAAGTATTTTCATTTTAAAATATGAATTGTGGGCTTTTTCTTAGGGTCGAGGCCATCATTGACTTCTTCATTAACACAATTAGAAGCCTTGATCATCCAGGACAGTGGTACCACTGGTAGCGAATGCTTCCCTTCCTACCCCACTTCTTTGTGTCAGCCCCTGGGAAATTTTGTCTGGAAATTGAAACTATGTAAGAAACAATTTTTATAGGAGCTAAAAATAACTTCAGATTCCTAAATGGAAGGTAGTTTCTATCAAACACTCAGATTGCCTTTCTCCGACAGCAGCTCTCTTTTCCTTTAGGGCTCAAATCAGCTTTGGCTGCCTTTGTGGCCGGTTCAGTCACTCTTGCCCTATTGTGCTGTGCAGTATTGGTGCTGCGCATTTACATTTTAAAAGTTGTCTGTGCCGAGTGACTTTCAAACAATTGAGGACCCTATTCCCATGTCAGCCCCTCTGCTTAATCAGCAGTCACTTCATTCCCACTCTCTTCAAAGGCACTTGAACTGCCTAAAAGCAAGGGGACAATCAAATGAGTGGGCTGGTCCCCTCCAGTGCTCACCTATTGAAATTCACGCATGTAATCCTGGGGAGAGTGTGGCTCCAGGGCACTCTCCAGGTTCCATGGGCAGATGTGCCAGGAGCAAAGGAAAGATGTTTCTTTCCAGGGCAGCAGGTAGTTTTTGTGATGCTGGTTGGGTGTGTGTGGTGGTTGGAGGCCAGGAGAAAGACTGAAGTGAAGTAGGAATGCACACTTGAAACCAATATCATTTGTTAACCAACTAGAGGCCCAGTGTATGAAATTCGTGCACAGGTAGGGTCCCTAGGCCTGGCTGGCGATCAGGGCCAATCTCTGGGGAGACTGGCAGGGCGATTGTGGGGCCCCCCGCTGGAACCCACCTTGGCCGGCCTGGTACCACCCGCTCGCTAGCCTCTCCCCCACCGCTGCCGCCAGTCACCTCCCTCTGCAAGGCGACTGGCGGGGCAGTCGGGGGGCCCCCACTGGCACCTGCCTTGGCTGGCCTGGGGCCTGTGGGCTGGGGGCAGCTCCTGCATTGAGCGTTTGCCCCCTGGTGGTCCGTGCTCATCATAATGACCAGTCATTCTGCCAGTTGTTCTGCAGTCTGGTTAATTTGCATATTAGGCTTTTATCATATAGGATGTCACCCCAATATATTTAAGAAAAAACTATGCAAAGACCTCAATAAGAACAAAAACAAGAAGAAGACTGAACTGAGGGAGAGGAAACACTAGCCCAGGGCCTGAGCTCGCAGTAGCTCCCTGCCAGGAGAACAGTCCTGAGTGGGGTTCCCAGGTGGGGAATGCCCAGCCATCATGTGTTACACTCGGATGAGCACCTCCAGCTTGCCGATTTACACAGACAACATCATCCACAGTCTTTGGTGCTGGGGGGCTTAGGCATAAACTATTAAAATAGTATTGCTAAGACGAGGAGCTCTTATTTGCCCATTGATTTTTACTTTGTGAAGTCAGATTTGGCCAAAAGTAACTATATCACAAGAGACTGAAATACAAATCACTTTGCATATGAATCAAACAGTCAGTTTGAGAGACTTACTTGACTCTGTGTCGGAAATGCCTTTAAACACTTGATTGATGGGAGACTAACAGAGAGCTGGAGCTGAGAAACGTGCTTTTTCGACCGCCAATTTTAGGACGGTTTCCATTCCCAGTTTAAGATGGCTCTACGGTAGACTCAGGTGCAAGCTGGCTGGGTTTACAGTGTGAATGTCCACATGTTAGAGAAGGAAATGTTGATGACAAAGAATACTAAACAAAGGGTGACACTGTGCTTATGATGGATTCCCAACCGCCCTCCTGAGACCCGGGTTTGGCGGTCCCTGCTTCATCGTCCACGGTGGGAAAAGCGTGGTTTTAGGAGTCAGACAAACGCATCTGAGGGTGGTTCTGGTCACCTGCGTGTGACCTTGAGCTTTGACCTTATTACGAATAACCAAACCCAGAGGGCTGTTTTGATTTATACACGGTGGCTGTGAACATTTTTCAGCCAACGTCTTTATTTTAACATAGTTTAGTAAATATTTAAGAATAAATGATATTTCAAAGATATGTTATTGTGATTAATTAGGTGTATTTTGTCATATTTGCATCCTTCCCTGAAAATGACAAGTGAGAATTTCATGGTTTTGCCTGCAATAACAGATATCAGGTTTCCACAACGTGGCTATAGTTTAGCAAGTAGTGCTGTCTGCTCAGCTGAACTTTGAACCTGCTGTGTCTTGGTTGTGGGTGTAGGATGCATTGATTCTATATATCAGACATGGTTTCTTTGGGCAAACTTGGCTTTCTTTCTGTTCTCTTTGTATTATTATATCTGGGGCTTTAGAAATGGCTAGAATTAAATAAGGTTTAGGCACAGGCCACAGAGGAGAGAGAAAGACAGAGAGAGAGGTACTGGGTGGGGCCTTCGGATGAGATTTACACAAGAAACAGATTTCAGTGAAGTGCATGAAGTCACTGCAAGGTTTGTAAGTTTCCGAACTAATTGCCTACTATGCGCTGGGCACTGTCCCCAGGATCTCCGTGGTGACATCGCCTGGGGAAAATGAGGTTGCAGAAAGGGATGTGTTAATAAGATTAGGTACATGCACTTTTATTCTTGTAAATGCTCCTTTTCATAGTTCTGAGACACGCCCAGCTGGTGTGGCTCAGTGGTTGAGCATTGACCTATGAACCAGGAGGTCACGGATCAATTCCCAGTCTGGTCACATGTCTGGGTTGTGGACTCGATCCCCAGTGTGGGGAGTGCAGGAGGCAGCCGATCCATGATTCTCTCATCATTGATATTTCTCTCTCTCTCTCTCCCTCTCCCTTCCTTTCTGAAATCAATAGAAATATATTTAAAAAAATAGTTCTGAGACACGTGTCATTCATTATTCAGTCCTTCTGGCATGACTTTTCTGACTCCAGAGACTCCTCCCCCCAAATTCAACCTCGATGTTCCCAGCCTTTTGTGTGATTACTACCTGTAATGTTCACAGCTGATGGTTTCAGGAGGCCCTGACATCACCATGTCGAGGTCCCGGGCAACCTGTGTGCCTCGGAGGTGGGGGTCCTGCCTGCTCCCTCTGTGTCCTGTGCTCCAGCGCTTGCTCCATGAGCCTGGGGAGGCCCGGGTCTGGGTGGGGTGGGAGAGGCGGGGATGTCTGCCTGCCATAGGTCACCGCAGTTTTCACTCAGAATAAATCTAAGTAGTTGATCAGCGTGTCTCCATGTCAAAGAGTTACAGCCAGTTTGCCGAAGCCTCTGCTTAAGATCTCTAAGTCAGGCCTTGCTCGCTGGCGGACGTGCGGATTGGTGTGTGTGGCTTTTTTTGTTTGTTCGTTTTAAGATTTTGTGTCTCTCTTCTTCCTGTTGGTGGTAAACTGAAGGTATTTTACTAAAAATTAAAATGTTAAAGTATTTGAAGTGTTATTCAAGGCCTCCCTGTCCCAAGCCACGTCATTTGCACTTAGCAGTCTGACTTCGGTTTTTCCTGGTGTGGTGCCAGGGTCCAAACATGCCTTGCCATTGGTTTGCTATTTAACAGCAGAATTCATTTTCCCACACAGCAGCGGGGGGCCTGGGGAGACCACCTTCTTGGGGTGCTGCAAGTGATCAGATAATGTGCCAAAACCTGGATTTGTTCCCACCCGCCCGGGCTGAGTCCTGGGGAGGCAGTCGGTTCATCTGAATTGGTGATGTGGAGCCACATCCATCCTTATCCGTGACACTAATCTGGTAACAGCTTCTCTGTGCTAAGCCAGCGCTCGTGTACCTGGTGGTTTTATTTTAGATGTACGAGCTACAGTAAATAGCATTTGAGTAAGTAATGGAAACTTAGCTCAAAGAATATGAACCAAAAGCCAGGCCTGAGCACCACTGCACGCTGGCACCTGGCAGTGATGAACAGCGTGGGCAGAGCAGACTAGATCTACTTCTCCGTGAGCAACAGCGGAAGACAGAGACTCTTTATTGAAAACAACTTCAGCAATTTAACAGGTCTATGAGACTGGAAAAAACTTGGTGTATTTATGAGTCATGAATATTAGGCTAACAAGGAAGGTTTTGAACAGACCATGCAAAACAGGAAACAAAATTAGTCAACTGTCCCAAAACTCCAGGACTGTAACCAGACATCTGAGGATTTTAAACACCAAATTATTGTTGAAAAATATCCATTTGAATGGATATTTGATGTCATATGGATACATTATTCATAAATAAGCACTAATATTAGTAGGTTAGAGTTATGAAATAGTTGTAAAAGTATGTAGCCAAAGATCAAGCACTCATTAAATCTACTGTTTAAATAATTTTGATTAAAATACTGGGTATAGTGTGATGAACAATCCATTCATTTACTTCATTTTGCCTCATGAAGGTAAGCCTGACCTGTGATTACTTTTTTAAAGAAAGCAATCTTTTCGAAGAGACAATTGGAATATTTGAAAAGTAGAGATGCTACTATAAGTTATGTTGCATATGTAAACATTTTCAATACCCTCTAAAAATTTGTAAAATTTATGTGCTCCAACTTTGCATGACCTAAAACACAATAGAGTTTTTAAAAATGTTATATAGACCATACAAAGCCCCCTCCTCCATATATCCTGATGGACAGTAACTGTGTCTTCTATTGAAAAACAAGACAAAACACAAAACAAAGATTTTAGCTCTTGTGTATGCAGAAAGAAAGCCAAGCTTTGAAGAGATACCCTTGAGCAGATATGAGCTTATTCTTAGACAAGCCTGTCTTCTGAAAGATAAATTGATTCTGTAATCTCTCATCACCTTGTCTCCTAAATCCATTGATCCAGAATTACTTGGTGGAGTGACTTTCAGGGGACCTTTGTAATGGGTGCTTGCTACTCATCCCAGAATAAAACACATGCTCTCAGAATATTTCTTCCATAGAATTTTATATTCAAAGTTTTATTTGGCCATAATTCCAGAGATGTGACATGCAAATAAGTAAGAACTAAATAAAATGAAGTAAAGTAAAGTAAAATAGTAAGCTTGGCCTTCAAAACATGCAGTTCTCCCTCCAAACAAGTCTTCTTATTGGCGATCTGGCTCAAATTATATGTATAGAGAAATACCACGAACAAAGCAGAGTGTCTGGGGAGATAAAAGTCCTCTTCGAGTCTTGTTTATAACTGGGAGACTCCGCTCCCTCGCTGGATGGGTTCCATAAGCACAGCCGGGAGCAATACGCGGCGTGGATTAGAGGCTTTGCTGTAATGCCCGTGCAAATACATATTTTTCACATGCAATACACAAACACCGCAGCAGGGCGATTGGATAATGGAGCCAAAAAATCAGGAAACTGGCAAGCGTACAATGGATTACGATGGCTTGATTCCACACTTCAAATATAATGAACATTTAATTCATCTGATGTCTTTTTCTAATTGGAGACACATTGGTGGAGGGGCATTTGAGTTCACAAACACTCTCAATCACTTCCATGTTATCCACATTGCACAGACTTCCAACTTGTGAACTGTGTTCTGAGAAAGCCCAACAAAACTTACATAGCAGCATTTGCTGACTTTGATCAACTCAAGTTTTCATTCCTTTTTTTTGTGTGTGTGTGTGTGGGGCGGGGGTTGCCTCTCAAATTATGCTCCACTGAAGTCAGATTTCACGTTTCATTCTCATGTGACAATTTATTTTTTATTTTTATATTTTTTAACTTATTATTATTATTATTTTTTAATCAGAGAGGAAGGGAGAGGGAGAGATAGAAACATTAATGATGAGGGAATCATTGATCGGCTGCCTCCTGCATGCCCCCCACTGGGGATCGAGCCCACAACCTGGGCATGTGCCCTTGACCCGAATCAAACCTGGGACCTTTCAGTCCGCCAATGCTCTACCCACTGAGCCAAACCGGCTAGGGCCCTCAAGTGACAATTTTAATGTAATTATCATTTTTACAATTTTAGAAAATAAAAATTGCAATTAATTTTGTCAAAGAGAGCCAGGTTAACATCAAACTTTCAGTAGTGTTTCCCGAATATTGTAGTCCATTACCTTCTCTGTGATTCTACAAGCCAAACTATCGTAAATGGCCATGAAAATGTCTTGATTTGCATAGTTTCACAGTTTACAAAGGCCATGCATTCATTTGTCTAAGCAATGAATGTTTATTGAGCACATACAAGGTTTCGGGCATTTTGCTGCTCCGGAAATAAAATGGAGAAGAGAACGTACGGGCCTTGGCCCGCGTGAGACTTTCAGTCTCGCCTCACAACATCCTCCCATGTCCCAGCAAAATGGGATGTGAAGTCTGTTAGCCTCCCACCGCAAGGGGCCTCCCCCGACCAGTGTTATACTTGCCCAGTGCAATCATATGCCTAAGCTGCCTACGCTTTTGTTGCGCCTGCCTGTTGCCTTTATGTAAATGGACTCACACTACCCATGCTCCTCTGTCTTGCTCTTTTCATTCATAATTGTGTGTTTTATGTTCCACATCACTTGGCATAGCCATAGCTGTCTATTTTCACTGAACAGGCAACAATTTATTAATCAAGTTTATTGCTGGTGGATATTTGTGAGTTGCAATTACTCCACATTTTCACCAACTCTTGGACTTGTTACACTTAAATTTCTTTTTTCGCCAAAATGGTAGATTAGAAAGATATATCATTGTGTTTTTTATTAGCATTTCCTTCATTACTAACGAAGTTAGCATTTTTCACAAATTTGTTGCTCATTTTGGGTTTAGACTTGCCATCTGTCCTATTTTACTGCTTTTTATTTTCCTATTCTGTAATATACATGGTATCTTCTGGATATTAATCCTTTGTAAGTAATGTGTTTTATAAATATTTTCTCCCAGTTATGGCTTGCCTTTCTACTATCTTTGTTGAAACCTAAGCTTCTGTAAGTTCTTTATAATAAAAAATTCTTAAAATGAATGGAGTCTAATTTATCAATATTTTTAATGCATGACTTTTATTTTGTTACCTGTTTAAGAAGTTTACTTCCCAGTTACCACAATATTCTCCTAAATTTCTTCTAACATTTTCAAACCCTCATCAATCTAAAAAGAGTTTTGGTGTGGGTTGCTTTGTAGGGAATCGTCGTACCTATATAGACCCAGTTGGTGAAGTACTAATTGATCGCATAGTCCATTTTTCTCCCTTGCTCTGTACCGCCGCCAGTCCACCACATCCCTGCCTTCTCCTTGCACCCTACGGGGGAGGACCCCAATGCAGTGTCGAATCAAAATGTCGATAGATTTCAGTGGTTCAACAGACACCTTCCAGTGGTTCTCAACCTTCCTAATGCCGTGACCCTTTAATACAGTTCCTTATGTTGTGGTGACCCCCAATTTCATTGTTACAAATTGAACATAATTAAAGCATAGTGATTAATCACAGAAACAATATGTAATTATCTATGTGTTTTCCGATGGTCTTAGGCGACCCCTATGAAAGGGTGGTTCAACCCCCAAAGGGGTCGCGACCCACAAGTTGAGAACTGCTGCCTTACACTGTAGTTCTTTTTAGACAACTCGTGTATTTAGAAAGTTTTCTTTTATTTCTGGTTTGCTAAAAGTTGGTGTTTTTTTTGTTTTTTTTTTTTTGTTTGTTTGTTTTGTTTTTACTAAGCTCCTTTTCTATGCCTATTTTCTGTACAATCATAGGTTTCATAATATTAACCTGTCTGTGGTTCTGGGATAAACTTAATCGTGGTTTGACCCATTTTGTGTATAGTGAGATTCAGTTGGCTGGTGATGGTTTAGAACCTGGGATTTGCATTCATGAATGAGATCACTCTGCCTCCGTTTCTTTTGTCCCTTCTGGCTTTGAGACTCTGGAACTGAGGTAGGCAGTGTTTCCACCTCTTCTCTCTCCCGGAAGAGGTTACCTGGGACCGACATGCTGTCAGTTTCTGAACTCTGAATGTCTGGGAGGCCGACCAGGGAAGCCATCTACGCCTGCCTTGGTTGCATTTGTAATTCCTGATCTATCCGCCAGCTCACTGCTTCCGTCTTGGGCATATATGTGCAAAGGTGGCTAATGAGTGTTAAATTTTAGTTGTGATTAATTCAGTTTTTTCTCAAATACTTTTACAGTTTTCTGTTTTCCACTGGTACTTTCATTTGTCGTTTTTTTCTCTAAACATGACCAGCATATTTGCTTTTATGTTTTGTAGACAGTGTTAGGACCGGGTGCACATGCAGATCTGTTCTGTGCGTTTTCTCTCGGCTGTCTTCCATCTTGTCTTATTTCTCTGTGAGCTCTGTTATCCGGCTGCTCGCTAGTCATTGTCCACAGAAAATTATTTGTGAGGTCCATTAGGTCAAAGATAGGTGCGGCCTCCTCCAGAGAGCATCTGCCTTCGCTCCTTCCAGTTTCCTGGGGATGGTAAGAGTTGAGGCAAGTTCCAATCATCTGTACAATTTCAGGTTGCGTGTGGTCCATCCAGAATTAATATCCTTACTGGACAAAGTCATGTAACAGCAATGTGTTGTCACGACTATGCAGGAACTTTTGCCCCTTCTCTTTCTTTTTGTTTTTCTTTATCACCTGTGCTCAATTTGAAGACAGTCTTATATGCCATTTCTGGGTGTTGGGGGTACAAGAGAGTTTAGATCATATGTTACCCTGTGGAGTCCAGGGTTAATTTTGGGAAGGTATTTATATATTAAAAGCCTGTGGTCATCACACTATTACGCCATAACGACTGATCAGCAGGAGGCTGCGCACGCAGGTAGGCAGGGACTTGACTCTGGAAGACTTGACGGGAGGCGCAGGTGGGTTTCTGGGTCCCACTGGGGTGGCGGGCAGGTTCTTGGGTCCCGCCTCCTGTGGTGGTGGTGGCGGTGGCAATGGCCGCAGGACTCTTTCTGGGTCCTGTCGAGCTGCAGGACTCTGGGTCCTGGGTCTCGCATGATTTTGAGTGCTGGACCCTTAGTTTATAATATTTCCCTAGCATATGCTACACATCATAAAGCATGGAAGTGTTAAAAAGCATCATTCTGCAGCTAATCCTCAATAAACATCTACTAAGCACACAGTGGATCACAGTGCTCTACCAGGGGCTATAAGGAGAATGCTTTTGTCTTGAACATTTTCCAATAGCTTTTTATTATTTTCATATATTTTTATTGATTTCAGAGAGGAAGAGAGAGGGAGAGAGAGAGATAGAAACATCAATGATGAGAGAGAATCATCAATTGGCTACCTCCTGCACACCCCCTACTGGGGATCAAGCCTGCAACCCAGGCATGTGCCCTTGACTGAAATAGAACTCAGGACCCTTCAGTGCACAGGTCGGTGCTCTATTCACTGGGCCAAAACAGCCAGGGCCAGATTGATCATTTGTTGCAAACCCCAAATATGTTTGTACTATGCACAAGGCAAGAGGTTAAATAAGACTAAACCATTTTTAAAATATATTTTTATTGATTTCAGAGAGGAAGGGAGAGGGAGAGAGAGATGGAAACATCAATGTTGAGAGAGAATCATTGATCGGCTGCCTCCTGCACACCCTCAACTGGGGATCAAGCCCTCAACCCAGGCATATGCCCTTGACCGAAATCAAACCTGAGACCCTTCAGTCCGCAGGCTGATGCTCTATCCACTGAGCCAAGCCAGCTAGGACAAAACCAAACCCTTAAGAGACTGTTTCATTTAGCTGGGCAGCAGGGTGGGAGGGGGCTATATTGGAATAGGGCAGCAGTGAGACGTTGAAAAGAGTTAGGCAACTTGATGAGCTGCACGGAGATCCGGGGAAAAGTCTCAGAGAGCCAAGCTCCAAGGCCGACAGAATAGTTCTGGTCGTTCTG
Organism: Myotis vivesi; assembly: GCA_035771395.1. Classification (NCBI taxonomy): domain Eukaryota; kingdom Metazoa; phylum Chordata; class Mammalia; order Chiroptera; family Vespertilionidae; genus Myotis; species Myotis vivesi. The sequence continues at coordinate 104,902,781 of JAWPEG010000011.1, forward strand.
TAAAAACGCAGCACTTTGCCAGTGAGGAATGATTGTTTCTCACCACTGGCAATGTAGTAATTCTTTCTAACTATAATTAATGAGTAGAAATGGAATCGCAGGTGGGAGTCTAATTTTTATTATAGGATGCTCTTCCTGTTTTCAAAAATAATGGTCTCATTTTACCTCCAAGGATTCACAATTAAGAGGTAATTTTCAACATTGCTGTGTTCGTATCTCCTGAGACCACTGGGTGTGAATAACGTCTAATAAACAGAATCCTCTGGGGTACGATTTCTCATCCTTTGCGGCTCCTGGGAACTACTCGTCCCAGGAGAGCTGTGAATCTGGGGCTAGCAAGAGCAATACCCAGGCTTGTTCGCCTGGAAGCGTTTGTCTACTGTTGGCGGTGACCTCCCCACCCCCGTGGAACTTCCGCGGATGGGCCCGTTGGAGCCTGGTGACTTCATCCTGTAAGAGCCGTTACCATTTCAGGGTGAGCATTACAAATGGAAAAGGTGGAGCAATCTTTCATTATATTCTCTACTTGTAATACAGTAAGTAGCTAACAGAACAAAGCAAATTGGGTGGGGGGGGGGGTGATGTTCGGAGGGCCTTGTCCACCTTCGCTGGGTAGCCTGAGATGTCTAGGTTTCTTTGGAATTCAATCACATCATGATCTTTAATTCTGTGCATGTGAATTCCAAAGCATGGGTTCTAGCCAGTGACTGCGGGGTTGCAGTTGACTGAAATCCCTGGTGGCAAAGCCTTCCTTCTCTGCTCACCTCGTAACAGGCGGCTTGATGGGTCAGTGGGCTAGTGCTGCCCCTGTCCAAACGGGGCACAATGAGGAGGTATTGAGGTCACAGCTGGATCACTGTGGACCCTTTTTCTCTCTGCAGATGTTTTCAAAGCTTCAAACTATGTTTCGGTAATAGGAAGAGCATATAAGCTGAAGAACAACTTGTTTTTTTCTGCTGTTTCTAGGATTTATGCTTCATGGTGAAAGCGGGGTACAGCCATTTGAAGAGCATTATTACTTCGCCAATTTAATCTGCATTTGGCTGGAACGCACTCCCAGTTCGTGGGATAGGGTCCAGCTGTTGTGCAAATGTAGATTCCTGACTTGCCGAGGAGAAGATGTGCAGAACGGGGACAGCAGCTGTTCCGATGAAATAAGAATTTAACTGGATTTGAACCCTACTGAAGGCCAGGCAAGTTTAGGCAAAAGCCTGCTCATGAACTCTTTCTGTCTAAAAACTTAAGAAACACCTCGATGTCTCCTCGCAGACCTCAAAGCCTCACAAAGCTCACATTACAGTTCCTAACGGGCTGATTGAAGTCAGAGAAAGACAAGTTCCATATGACTTCACTCACATGTGGAATCTAATGAACAAAATAAACCAACAACCAAAATAGAAACAGACTCTAAGCTACAGAGAACAGACTGACAGCTGTCAAGGGGGAGGGGGCTGGGGGGACAGGGTGAAAACAGTGAAGGGATTAAACAAAGGAATAAGGTACTCATAGACAAAGACAACTGTATGGTGATGACCCTAGGGAAAGGGGCTGGGTTAGGTAGGAGAGGGTAAAGGGGGGGGAGATGGTGACGGAAGGAAACTTGACTTGGGGTGGCGAACACAATACAATACACAGATGATGTATTCTAGAATTGTACGCCTGAAACCTATATCATCTAGTGACCAACGTCACCTCAATGAATTCAATAAACATAAAAAAACAAACAGATGGGGCTGGTTGACAATAAGTCACAATAAGTAAACAAGATTTCTTGATTGCCTTATACATTGAGGGGAAAATAACCTGGAATGTTTATTAACTAAAACAACAGCAGAAGCAAAGGTCATTATTTTAAAGACAATAGCAGGTATCCTGTTAAAAATGTTACTTCTTTGTCTATATATCTTTCATTTGAGATTTTCAAAGATGTTTACACCCAAAGAAAGAGCCAGAATAGTCTCCATAGTTTCTGTCCAAAGTGTCATTGGAGAGTTCAACAAAAGTCCTGTGTTACTTCTCATTGATGGCAAAGATGGAAGCAAAACTTGAACTGCAGAGACTGGCTACTCATATGGCCCCATCGAGAATCGGAAAGCATTCCCAACATTCTGCCTGGGACACAGCCTACCTGATCGAATCAAGACTTCTCTGTGACTTTGAATTCGTCTAGCCTTAGAAAACCTTTGAAGTTGCATTCAGGGAAAGGGGGAATTTTGGATTTGGAGACTTGAATCCAATTTGACAACATTTGTTGGGACCACGTCCACTGCTGGGTAGTTGTGATAAAAGCAAGGGTTGTGTGAAATGACAGCAGTGGGACCCAGTCTGAGAGTCTGAGTTCAAGGTTAGACAAGCTGTGCCATGTCCCTGACAGGCACACATGTCTCCTTAGTAAGTAATTGTGGTGATTGAAGAACATAAGAAAAATATCATCAAAATCCAGATAATGATCCTCTCTAACACTCCAGAAGGTTTCTCATGCCCTTTGCAATCCTGCCCTCTGATTCCTCCCCACCTTTCCAGTCTCCCTGGCGACCACTGACCTTTCTTGTGGCATCCACAGTGGGTGCACTGTCTAGAACAGCGATTTTCAACCTTTCCCATCTCATGGCACGTAAACTAGTTACTAAAATTCTACAGCACACCAAAAATATATACTTTTATCAATCTGACAAAAACAATAGGTATAATTTTGATTCATTCACACCGGATGGCTATTGTTGTGTTGGCTGTTGTCATTTTTGTAGTCGATGATCTAAGGCAGTGGTTCTCAACCTTCCTAATGCCGCAACCCTTTAATACAGTTCCTCATGTTGTTGGGGGTCTCCGCAGACCCCCAATTTCATTGTTACAAATTGAACATAATTAAAGCATAGTGATTAATCACAAAACAATATGTAATGATATATGTGTTTTCCGATGGTCTTAGGTGACCCCTGTGAAAGGGTCGTTTGACCTCCAAAGGGGTCGCGACCCACAGGTTGAGAACCACTGGTCTAAGGGAAGAGAGGTCCGTGTCCCTGACTAAACAGTCAGGCATTGCATGTTCTAGAAACTCTTGCAGCACACGGGTTGAAAAGCGCTGGTCTAGGCATTTCTGTAAGTGGAATCACATGTCCGTGCCCCCTTTTGTCTGGCATCTTTCCCTCGGCACAGTCAGTCTGGATTCCTCCAGGTGTTCTGCATGGACAGGCCATTACTTGTTGTTACTAAGTGGTCTCCCATTGTATGGAGAGGCCACCCTTTCTTTATCCTGTCACCTGTCGATGGATAAACAGGAGCTTCCGGCTTGAGACTTGTACAAATAAACTTACACTAAACAGTCAGGGCATATGCTCTCACTGAGTACGCAGGAGTGGGTTGGTTTGGGGGAGTATGTTTAATTTTTAAGAGACTGTCAAAATGTTTGCCAAGAGGATGCATCATTTTCTATCCCCACCAGCGCTATGTGAGCACCCCACATCCTTGCCAAGCGGGGTGTGCCGTCTTTTCACACGTGAGGCTTTCTCCTACGTGAGCAGTAGTGCCTTGTGATGCCTAGCATCTTTTTATGTGCTTAGGTGCCACCTGTATCTCTTTTTTGATCAAGTGGTCTAATTTTTTATTTTAATATTTAGCTTCATTTTTTTGTTTAGGTTTCTTTTTCTCGTTAAGTTTTAATGGCTTTTACAGTATATTCTGGATACATGTGGTTTGTGAATATTTTCTCCCTGTCCATGTTTTTCTTTTTCATTCTCTTAATACTATCCTTTAAATAGCAGAAATTCTTAATTTGGATAAGGTTCAATTTATCAATTATTCTATATAATAAAAGGGAGTTTGACTGCTCGCTATGATGTGTGCTGACCACTAGGGGGCGGTGTGGAATGAAGGAAGGCCCCAATCGGCCCTGATTGCCAGCCAGGCCCAGGGACCCTACCCGTGAATGGATATTGTTTTTATATATTGTAATTTTGGTGTTTTATCAAAGAAACCTTTGATTAACTAAAGATGACAGAGATTTCCTTCTATATTTTCTTTTAAAAATTAGCTGGTTCCAGAGGTTTTAGTAAGGTCACCAGGACATTGTCTACCTCTTTCTTGTGACACTTTTTCTTTTGTTTTGGCATCATGTTCTTCTTGTTAAAATGACTTTCTCATCTCTATGCAGCCAGAAGACAAAGCTGCAAATGGCCCCCAAGAGCACATGCCATTTGTCAGAACAAGCATCTTTTCTGATGGGTGCAGGAGGGAAGATCTTTGATTAGGTGCCCATCTTCAAATCAAGCCTAGTGCCTAAGCAGAGGGTACTACTGGCGGCTTAAACTATTCCCAGAAAACCCAACAAAACATAAAAACCAGTGGTCCCCCATGGAATTATGGGTGGAAGTGTCTCAGGACCACTGAGCCAGTTTTCAGAGTAGATGCTTGGCTCTGGGAGTTCAGCCCAAGGGTTAGCTCTCTGTGCCTACGTAGGATGCTGCCTGGCCATCCCTGAGGACACAGGTGGACACAGTCATGTGCCTCTTAGGGACTCTCACAACCAGCAGATAATTTAGGTGTTTTTATAGCTGTCAACAGGCTCCTGATAGATGGAATCAAATTTATTTATGAACTCAGAAGCCTGTCAGGATGGCCCAGCTCAGCTCTTTCATCCATTCAACCCCAAAGTTAAATGAGCAGATTAGACATGTTAGCAATAGTAAGGTTAGCTCTGCTCAGTTGGAAAGGCTCAGACCTCACAGGCTGGGAACCATTCTCCGTGTTAGAAGCTGGACTTGCATGCCTTGGGCCTCCACGGTCTGGAATGAGTCTCTGTCCCGCACCACACTCCTTGGTTCCCTGCTCCACTGCCTCCACTCCCCCGGCTCTCAGTATGCGCTGTCCTGTGGGCCCTCGATTGGTGGTTTATTCAAGGGGCTTCTGCCACTTGAGATAGATCAATTTATGAAGAAAAATATAAAAACAGTAATTTTAAGATCAAGTACAGGTTCAAGTAACTTTATAAACCAAAAAAACGCTGTTTGTGTGCATCTGGCTTTGAGCTGACTTTGCCCAGCACTGACTCCCCCTGTAATGCAGAAAAGGTCAAGGTCACAGGTCCCATGCCTTTGTCTTCACATGGGAGGGTTACGTCCTAGCGTCTCAAATGCAAATGAAGTCCCACAAGTAAAATGCTTCCCAATGATCTTGGCCATTAACACAAATAGAGTATATATGCACATTATTACTATTTGCATAATTATTTGTTAACTAGAGGCCCGGTGCACGAATTCGTGCACCAGTGGGGCCCCTCAGCCTGGCCTGCGGGATCAGGCTGAAACCAGCTCTCGGAGGGGTTCCGGATTGCAAGAGGGCACAGGCCAGGCCAAGGGACCCCACCAGTGCATGACTGGGGACTGGGGAGGGAGGTGGGAGTTTGGCCAGCCAGGGAGGGACCGCGGGAGGGCTCAAGGGTGTGTCCAGCCTGTCTCTCTCAGTCGAGATCTGCTGGACTCCAGCAGTAAGCTAACCTACCAGTCAACTGTCTTCCCCCTAGTGGCCAGTGCATGTCATAGCGAGCAGTTGAGTGGCCTTAGCATATCATTAGCATATTATGTTTTGATTGGCTGAATGGACAACTGGACGACCAGACACTTGGCATATTAGGCTTTTATTATATAGGACTAGAGGCCCGGTGCACAAAAATTTGTGCACTGGCGGGGGGGGGGGTATCCCTCAGCCCCGCTTGTGCCCTCTCACAGTCTGGGACCCCTCAGGAAATAATGACCTGCTGGCTTAGGCCTGCTCCCGGGTGGCAGAGGGCAGGCCCAATCCCTAGGTGCCTGCCCCACAGCCCCTGGTCAGGCTCAGAGCAGGGCCGACTGAGGAGTTGGGGTGCCGCCCCCTGTCATGCACAGAGCAGGGTGGATCAGGAGGTTGCAATGCCACCCCCAGTCACACTCAGGGTAGAGCTGATTGGGGGGTTGGGGCGCCGCCCCCTGTCACATTCAAGGCAGGGTCGATGGGGAGGTTGCGGCACCACCCTCTGTCACACACAGAGCAGGGCTGATCAGGGGGTTGGGGTGCTTCCCCCTGTCACACACAGAGCAGGGCCCATCAGGGGCGTTGGGGCTCCATACCCTGTCACACACAGAGCAGGGCCGATCAGGGGGTTGGGGAGCTCCCCCGTGTCATGCATAGAGTAGGGCTGATAGGGGAGTTGGGCACCGCCCCCTGTCACACACAGAGCAGGGTGGATCAGGGGGTTGGGGCACTCCCCCTGTCACACTCAGAGCAGGGCCTATGGGGAGGTTGCGGCTCCACCTCGTCACACACAGAGCAGGGTGGATCAGGGGGTTGGGGAGCTCCCTCCTATCAGGCACAGAGCAGGGCCGATTAGGGGTTGGGGCGCCTTCCCCTGTCATGAACAGAGCAGGGCAGAAAGGGAGGTTGTGGCCCCGCCCCCTGTCACACACAGAGCCGCAGGGTGTCAGGGGGTTTGGGCGCTGTCCCCTGTCAAGCTGCTCCAGGGGCCAGGAGGCCTCGTGGCTCCGCTGATCCCAGTGCTGGGAGGCCTTCCGGCTCCGCTGGACACAGGGGCAGTGAGACCTCGCTGCTCAGCTGATCCTGGTGCTGGGAGGCCTCGCGGCTCCACTTGACACAGGGGCAGTGAGGCCTCACTGCTCAGCTGATCCCAGTGCTGGGAGGCTCCGCTGATCCTGGTGCCAGGAGGCCTCGTGGCTATGCTGATCCTAGGTTTGGGAGGCCTTGTGGCTCCGCTGATCCCGGGTTCGGGAGGCCTCGTGGCTCTGCTGATCCCGGTGCTGGGAGGCATATTACCCTTTTACTATATAGGATAGAAGCCTGGTGCACGGGTGGGGCTTGCTGGTTTGCCCTGAAGGGTGTCCTGGATCAGGGTGGAGGTCCTGCTTGGGTGCCTGGCCAGCCTGGATGAGGGAATGATGGCTGTTTGCAGCTGGTCACACCCCCTTCAGGGTGGGGGTCCCCACTGGGGTGCCTGGCCAGTCTGAGTGAGGGGCTGAGGGCCGTTTTCAGGCTGGCAGGCGACTGAAGCTCCCAACCTCTCCTTTTTTTCTTTTTTTTTATTCTGGGATTTATTTACCTTCTATGGCTGTCACTGGAAGTGAGAGCTGGCTTTAGCTCTGAGGCTTCGCTCCAGCTCTGAGACCTCGGCTGCTAAAAGCAGGTATCTGGGCTTTGTTTACATTCTGTATTTGAAACTTTGTTGCGACTCCAGCTCTGAGATCCTGGCGGGCTGAAAGCAGGTTTCTGGGGATTGTTTAGATTCTATAATTGTAACATAGAATGCAAGCTCAGAGCCTAGCAGTGGCAGGTGGGGAACCTGGCTTCCTCCGTCACTGGAGCAAGCAAGCCTCCTGTTCGATTCAGCTGCCTGGCTGCTGGCTGCCATCTTGGTTGGCAGTTAATTTGCATATCGCCCTGATTAGCCAATGAGAAGGGTAGCGAAGTTACGGTTAATTACCGTGTTTCTCTATTATTAGATAGGATGAGTATATCATACTTTAGTGTCTAGCCACGTAGGATGCTTTGTGGTAAGCTGCACTATCGCCCCCAGATAGTGGAAGCTGCATCCAGAAGGAGGGTTATATTTTTCTGACCCACTGACCTCAGACATGGCCATGTGACTTGCTTTGGCCAATGAAAATGAACAGAAGTAACATGTGTCACTTCTGAGCATGAACCCCAGGAGCCAATGTGTGGGCTCACTGTCTCTTCTCTCTGTGCCATGAGAATCAGAAACATGTAGACAGAGGTGCCTCCTTGGCCTGGGTCATGTGTAAAGACAGGGGTTAATATGCAGTTCACCTTCAGTTCCAAGAACAAGAATTAACCCTTTCGCTAAGCAAGTGAGATTTTGAGAATTGTTACGGAAACACAACCTGTACTTTATTTTATCTTTTATTTATTTATTTTTCCACAACCTGTATTTTCAAGCATTTCAGTTGTATACATTAATATCAACATTCCCCAATTCTAACATTTCCCCCACCCTGAAAAAATTATTTTCCTTCGGGCCCAGTGACTAAGCCATTCCCCAAACAAACACGGAGAAGTTTGGTTCTCGCGTTGGAATCTGCCTTTTCCAGTGGAAGGAACGGCGTTTCCCAAAGCCTGGCCTGGTTGGCACCAGGATGCAAGCCTTCCATGGGCTCCAGGCGCTTCACTCCCAAGCACATTGCGGTGGTAGGCATTGGTCCTTCACACCCCTGCAGAGCAGGGATTCCCGCCCGTGTTTCTCAAATGGCCCCTTTCCAAAAACAACCCATGAATATGAGAATCAAAAGCTGAAGTCTCATTGTTCTGGACTTGCACTTCGTCCCAGACAACTACTTTGAATTTATTCATAATACATGAAAACAACAGGCTTAAGGAAACCTCCGTGGGAGTGGGAAGAGAGGTGGGGCCCTGGCATGATCATGAGAGGGAAACTTTTCGTGTTCACAAAGTGAAGGAGAGGCCGGGTCGGGCCTTATTTCATTAGAAATGTTGTACCTTTGAATATTAGCCTTGTTTACCGATAGCATTCCTTGTGTGGGACCAGTCAATGTCTGTTTGAGTTCCAAAATGTTAATTTCAAGGATGTCAGCTCCCAACTGTGCGAGGAGCCTTCCTTAGTTTTATCTCAGGGCTGGCCATGGGCTGGAGCCATGGTGAGGTCCTCTTGGCACAGGTTATGGAGGGTTTAGAGACCTGAATTGGTTGGTTTGAGTGAAGAGTGATTAGAAGTGTCAAGGAAGGGAACTGGTGAATGTTTCATCTTGGACAGGCCATAAGGATGGTTTTAGTAACGAAACCTGACCACTGCTTCGCTCAGTGGGCTCTGGCTGCCATTACAAAATACTTCACCAACAGAAATGGATTTTCTCACAGTTCTGGCAGCTGGAAGTCCAGGATCAGGGTGCCAGTGTGGTTGCGTTCTGGAGAGGGCTCTCTCCCCAGCTTGCAGACAGCCGCCTTCTTGCTGAGTCCTCACATGGCAAAGCTGGAGCTCCGGGGCCTGTCCTCCTCTCCTAAGGGCACCAGTCCTATTGGGTTCGTTCCCACCCTCATGACCATAAAGGCCTTATCTCCAATACAGCCACGTGGTGGTTAGAGCTTCAACATACCAATTTGGGGATTTGGTGTGGAGCAGCGGGTGGGGGGAGGCAAAGGTGGGGGGGAGGGCAGAGAGAGCACACTTCAGTCCATAGAACTTCTTAATTTGTTTTTTCTTTTAATAAACTGATTATTCATATTAAATTCAGGAATCAACCAAGGGTGCCAGCGGAGAAATATTGAAAATTAGAGATCCTGCAATCCCTTAGGGACTTTTTATAACTAAAGAACAATCAATTTTACATTTTATTTATTTCTTAAAAACTGATGGCCTGGTGCATGGATTTGTGCACATGGAAAGGAAATTAATTAGAAGGTGACCCGTGGGACGGGACTGGGCGAGATGGGCCAAACAAGCCCGGGAGCCAACCTCCTGTGGTTCCTCTCTGGCCCACTGCACCTGGGGTGACTCAGCAACTCAAAGGGTGTCTGTGGATTGAGCAGAGTCTCTTGGGCAGGTGGGATCCCTTGGCCTGGCCTGCGAAGATTGGGCTGAAACCAGGTCTCCGACATCCCCCAAGGGGTCCCGATTGTGAGAGGGTGGTTCTTGAGTGACACACCCCAGAATCAGGCTTCCTCCTCTCTGGTTCCAGGGTGCGTCACCCGAGAACCACTGCTGCCAAGTCACCTCAGCTCAGAAGCTCCTGCGTTGAGCGTCTGCCCCCTGGTGGTCATTGCACATCATAGCTACCGGTCAGATGGTTGCTTAGCCTTTTATATATAGATTGAGTATCCACTCCTACTCTGAGAGTGGAGGTGCATCCATGACCAATACCAACCAGAACTCCTGTCCAGGTGAAGCGTACACTTAGAGAATATGATAATGAATGTGTGCACAGCTAGGCCTTGGTGTTCCTCCTCATACCAGTCACTTTTGCACTCGGGCACAGCGAGATGAGAAAGCTGCCTTCAGTTAAGTGCATACACTACACATCAGATATGCCGTGCTTCACATGTTTAGGAGGTGAATTCAGTGTCTCACAGATGGAGGCGGGAGGACCATTCTTACTGTCTCAGGGCCTCACAGCCCTCTGGATTCTAAAGTTAGGCCCTTTAGGGTAAATATTTAGTCAAATTCAGCTCCCCCTTCCCCTCCCCTGCCCTTCTCCCAGACCTGATCTCAGGATGGGCTGGACCGACATGCTTTCTGGCTGGGCGAGGATTTGGTCCCCACCTGGCTCCCAGGCGTCTGGTCCGTCTGCTGTCTGGATGTCAGTCTATTTCCATGACATCCCTGCAGGGTGTAGCTCGTGCTCTTCCCCCAAGTTGGCACAGTCCACGTGCTGGCGAGAGGGTGGCATCCTTCCCCCTGGGCCAATGGCATTTGACCTTTTCAGGGCCCAGCTGCCTTCTCCACCTGCCCTTGGTCTAGGCTGGGTCTTCTTAGAGGGACTTCCCCTGAATTTTGGGATTTCAACCCAGCGTGGGAGTAGGGTGAATGGTGTGTGTGCATGTGTACACACAGACACACATGCACACACTGGCATGCACACACACACACACACATGCACACACACAGGGGTATGCACATGTATGCACACGTACACACATATGCACACAGACATGCACACACATGCACTGGGAGAAGTCAATGCAACCTGGTGATTCCCAGCAGACATTTCCCGTCCAGCCTGGAGCCAGTCTCCTTCTGTGGGAGGGAACTGCCCTGGGCATATACTTCTCCCCCTCTTTCTCTGGTTTATAGTGAAAACCCTGTCCCAGGTGCCTTCGTTGGAGTCTTCTGCTTGTTCCTATTTAAAAACCATCATCATTATTGCTGTTGTTATTATCTTTAACTTAGAAGATGCTTATTCTTGTCAGGCCACACCGAGGGAGAATGAAGTTGGTGTTGGGGTCACAGTCTGCCGCCTCGCCGTGGCCTTGGCTGGGCCTCTGCCCTGCGCTTGCAGCCAGGGGGTCTCCGAGGGGGGCGGAGAACTCGGGGCAGCGAGAAGGACCAGGACCCAACATCATTTTGAACACGGCCTCCCTCCCCAGAGCAGCCAAGGACGGGAGGTCCGCCCATCCTCTCCAGCCACAACTGGGGGAACCTGGGGTCTTAGAAACAGCAGCCGGCCGCATTTTACCAAGCTGGAGCCTACATTCCTCGTGTTCTGGGTACAGTCAGCATGTTTATGCACAGACTGTTTCCAATAAACAACATGTTTTCGGCCAGCCATCAGACACATGGATGTCCTGCTTTCAAAGCGGCTGAGATGGCACCTGTGGCTTCGAGCGGTGATGACAGGACAGCTCAGGGGTGCTGTCTTATAGACAGAGAGACTGACTCACACTGATAAGGGGGTGATGAAATGATAACAGTGATTCTTTCAAATATCTGGACAAGCTCCCTGTCCTCAGGGGTTAAGAACACCACCCACCTTCAGTGTGGCAATTCATAGTACCTGGCTCCTGCTCACACTCACCCCTTTTCTGTGCCCAGCACAGCCCCTGACTCCTGCTCATACTCACCCCTGCTCTGCGCCCAGAGCCCAGCACAGCGCCTGACTCCTGCTCACACTCACCCCTTCTCTGTGCCCAGCACAGTGCCTGACTCCTGCTCACACTCACCCCTGTGCCCAGAGCCCAGCACAGTGCCAGACTCCTGCTCACACTCACCCCTGGGCCCAGAGCCCAGCACAACACCTGACTCCTGTTCACACTCACCCCTGTGCCCAGAGCCCAGCACAGTGCCTGACTCCTGCTCACACTCACCCCTG